>VWPW01025570.1:0-57633 GCA_013389825.1 Crypturellus undulatus | reverse complement strand
CCGCGGGGTGTGAGCGCGCTCGAGCGGGGGCGCGCGCCGCCCCCCGAGCCGCCCCGCGCGCGGCAGTAGCGGTAGCAGCAGCAGCAGCAGCAGCAGCGGCTCGGAGCCCTCCGCGGCCATGGAGCCGCTTCCCAAAGACGGCGAGAGCGCGGCGGGGGCCGGCGGGGAGCCCAGCCGGGGCGCTGCCTCCTCCAGCGGGGTGGTGGTGCAGGTCCGCGAGAAGAAGGGCCCCCTGCGCGCCGCCATCCCCTACATGCCCTTCCCCGTGGCCGTCATCTGCCTCTTCCTCAACACCTTCGTGCCCGGGCTGGGTAAGGCGCTCCGGGCTGCGCGGCCGAAAGTTTGCGGCGCGGAGGGGGCGAGCGGCGGTGCCCGCCGCCAGCAGCTCCCCGACGGCGGGCGGCCGTGGGGGCCGTGGGAGCCGCGGGAGCAGCGGTCGCCGGGCGGCGCGGGCTCCGCGGCCGGGACGGTCCCCGGCCCGCCTCGTGCCGAGGGGGCGCAGCTCCCAGGGCGTTAAAGCGAGGCGCTCCCCGGGGAAGCCGTTTTGCGGGGCTGCGATTCCGCAAATAAGAGCTTTTTTCCTGCCTGTTCTTCCTGTGCAGCGTCGGGAAGAGTCTGTCCCCGTACCGCTTCGCTAAGGAAGCACTGGGGCTCCGCGCGCTCTCGGCAAGACACCTCAAGTGAGCGGGAGGTGGGCGACGTGCCTTCGAGTGGTGCGGGGGGAGTCCCCTCTGCATCCCCATCCCTCCCTCCAAACGGGGGCACACTCTCCTACAGCACCATGAGGCCATCCAGAGCCTCTGGTGCGAGACTCGCACCTGGGACATGAGCATCAATGCAAGGATTTTAGCACCAAGCAAAGCAGGCTTAAAAAAAAGTCCGTTCATATCTTGGATCTCCTGCGGTATTTTCCAGGTCACCATACCTGCTAGTGCAGCCACGCAGAGCCCTTTCCTGGGGAAAGTGCTCTCTTGAGGCAGAGGGGTAATTCCCAGCTTGCTCTGTACTTAAAGAGACCTTTTCCCCTCCACCTTGTATAGTTTAAATGATTTAATTCTGTAAGATGCCAACAAACCTTAAAGTTCTTTTAATTAAAGTACTTCCTGAGAGCTATACTGTATGCAACACATATGAGCCATTTTTATTCCACTGTGAGTGTTCTTAAAAGTGACTCACAGGTGTGTTCTGGAGGAAAGCTTTAGCCCTTTTAAGTCACCCAGCGTTTCTCTTTGGAAAGAGTGGCATCTGCACATCTGCTGGCAGGTGTTCCCTCAGGTGTGCTGCCTTCCCAGCCCCGCTATCCACACACATGAGGCGTCCTTCTCCCACCTCCTTTGAAGAATCTTATATTTCATATACATTTCCCCATGGACACTACTTGGCTGAAAATGCACTTCAGAAGATGCATCCTAGACTCCATAAAGCATAGTGGTTAGCTGTACATAAATGAAACATTCCTGCAATCCAGCTGCTAATATCCTGCACATTTTCATAGGAAACTTCTCCTGAGATAATACAGCTATTTACAATCTGAGCCAAATCCTGTCATATATCACATAGCCCACACACATGGAGAAACAGCAGGAACACAAATTTCCTGGGAGGACTAATCAGGGTAAGAGAGATCCTACAATTTCATGGCAGTGTCACAGTTCAATTGTCTCTATGAACTGAGCAGCACTTGTAAGATCAATAATACTTGCAGTCGTGTGAACTATTACATAGAGCATCCAAGCCCATTCCTAGTAAAGTAAATAGCAAAACTCCTGTCAGTTCCTGTAGTACAAGTTTATAATGCTTTGAAACAACCCTTCACAGGACTGCTGTGTGTTTTGCCTGCTTAGGTGGAGAGCATGAGTTTGTCTGGATGAAAATCTAAGTTCTCTATTCCTAACCTGTTTCACAGGCAGTTCTTATCTGCATGTAGGCCCCACAATTGCAATAAGGGGTCAGAAGCCACCAGAGTTAGGTAGGAAAATGGGGAACACCAGGTAAGCCAAGCAGTCTGCTGCTTGGGAGTTAGTGTGTTTGTACATCCAAACAGAATTTGTGCTGTGATGCAGGCTATCAAACACAGGACAAGTGTCTCAACATCTGAAAGCTTTGCCTTTTTTAGTTAAATTATCTTTCCTATATAATGGATGTCATTATCTGCGGAAATCGGAGAATTTTAAACATCCAATTATTTTTTCCCTTATGCTATTTATGTTTTGCAGTACTCTATTTGGACAAGAGAAGTAACACTTGCTCTTAGCTTAATGTCTTTTTTTTCAGGTGGTTAGTTTTTCTAGAGATATATGTCTCTGAAAGAAAAAAAAAATGCAGGTTTTAGGATGCATCATAAACAGTTTTTTTTCATTAATTTCTGTGTAAATGTTACAAAAGATGCCCTGGAAATTTGTCTTACACTGGAGATGAGTTAACTTTGGATTTGCCAAACATAAAATTCAGACCAAATACAATCTAAAAAACATTTGTTGATAGTCCATCTACTTAGGCCTGTTCTACTAAACGATTACAAGATCAGCCTATGCTTCCGTTCACATGATAGACACAACTGCTTGGAGATGTTCTGGATCAGCACTGGCGCACTGCAGTCTGCTGCATCTGCCCTGCTCTGCGAGGCTAAGCAGCAGTGCAGGTGCCCTAATTCAGGGTCATAAAATGAACCAATGGTCTGACAAGGAAACAAGGGAACTGGTGCCATCCCTAAGCCCGAGGCAGTGCTGGCAGCTACCTGCACGCCAGCTTTGCCACAGCTCTGCGCCGCAAGCAGTGACTGTCACCCGTGTTTTGGCGCAGGGCTCTGGAGTTGTCTTGAAAGCCTCAGGGCCAAAACACAGCCTCACTAGCTCTCGAGGAGGACAAAGGCACCAGCAGAGATGCTTGGGGGCCAGCCTATCCTCCTCATCCCCGCAGAACGGAGCTGTGTGCACCTCCAGCCAGCACGTGCTGCAGATGGCAAGTGCGAGGAGGGCTGGCCGTGCCCTTTAGCTGGCAGACGGTGTTCCCTTGGAGCTGCCGCATGCCAGCCAGCGTAGGAGCAGAGCTGGCTCCCTGTCATTCCCTGAGCCCATGCATGGGAATCTTGCCCTCCTTCCTACTCATTTTCCTCCCCGTGCTATCATGTGCATGTGTGTGTGTATGTGTGTGTAGGGGGAGCGAAGCGGGAGAACTTGAGGGAGATGTGAGAAGTGAGCAGAATTAGCTGCAAGAATGAGGTATTCTCCAAGATGAATCCCTCCTGTCAGGAAGGGGGTGGACTTTTGGATCACAGCCTGAGTTATACAGGCGTACTATTTTTATGCAGCGAGTAACTGAAATACAGAGCATAAAACTGTGTTAGTGCAAGATAGGAGAGCAGCCACCCATGAGCCCTGAAGTTCCCACTTGAGGAGATCATGAGTGACATCATCTCCCAGACAACAAGGGGGCAACGGGATGATTCCCAGCCCACTGAACATTTTTCTGCAGTGCTCCTGGCTGTGCCAGTTCCCAATCACAACTCTTCCACCAGCTGCTTATTCTGCCTCAGTCTTGCTGTAGTTCAAGAGCCACACCTTCAGTCATGTCAAGAGGGGATGGCACCATGGCTTTAATGCTTGGTTTATACAGGCCAAGCATCTGCAAAAACCTGTAATGAGAAGCCATGGCGCTCTCGAGCAGGATGAGCTCTCCAGAGCTGTATAGGAGCAGGAAACACCGCTCACAGAAGTTGCCGAATGGAATCTGCATAAAAATAACAATTCCCATTTTATTTTTGCAGTTTAATAGTAAATGGATTCCTCAAGAGAACTTCATCACCTTCCTTATTGAAACCAAAACTTTTGTGGAAAAAGCGCATTTTCCTCATGTAGGATAGGAAAAATACCACAAAAAAGGGGGCTTCCAAGCATCTGTGCATTAAAATCTCAAGTTTGCTTTGGCATTTATGATCCTTTTTATTTTTCTCCTACAGACATGCAAATGAATGAATCTGTTTGGGTGATTTACAAGCTCTTTTATGGAAAGCAAAGTTTTTGATAGCATTTGTACGAAGTTTCCTGCTTGGCTTCTCTAGCCTTTCAACCTGTGGTGTACAGATCGCAGATGGGTCTGCAGATAGAAGCCACTTGTAGTAGGTTGATAAGAACATAATTAAACAAATGTGCTGTCAATAGACTTCATTTTTACAGGACTGATTCCTACCCTGAAAACAGTCTATGCATGGAAAAGAACCAAAACATTAATTTCTGCTGATTTCTTTGCCTGCATGACCCAGGAGAGCTGTGATACAACATGTGTACCCAGTTTACTTCTCTCTTGCTGCTAGTAGCAGTGACAGTCATGCTGTGGAGAGGCCTGCTGGTTAAGGATGTACTGAAGAACAAGTGAAACTGCAGGTTCCTGCAGCTCCTGTTCTTGTCGGCATGGGAGAAAACCGTTAATCTCCTGCTTCTTCTGCAGAGGTTTAAGTGAGAAAGGAGAGGGTTTTGGCTGATCATATTGAACAGTCACTCAAAGATCTTGCTAGCACAGTCTGGAATATTTTTATGGTATGAACTTTCTGGACCATCTCAAATGACAAATTAGCTTGCAAAACAAGTGCTTTACAAATGCAGTTATAGGCAAATGCAGCAAAGGCACAGCAACACCTTGTTTCTGCCTACAGTCTCTGCCAAAATCAGAATATTTAGCATTAGGTGCTGTGGTCAGTTTTTGCTTTTTCATTCAGTGTGGTCAGTTAATTAACTATATTCCCATTTATGATGACTTTTTGGCTTGTTTTCCCTATCAGCTTGTGCACTAACCCAATGCTGCTGCTTTTGAATTGCGTTAAGTGCCAGACTCACTTAAATGCAAACAAGTTTCTTTCTCTGCCCTCACAGCTTCTTTAGTCATCGAAATGGAAGATAAAAAATTAGCCAGAAATGTTTTTGTTCACTGCTGATGTTTAAGCAGCTCTGGCTGTACTTATTACTTAATAAACATGTAAGGAGATGGGCTTTGCTGAGCATCTTACAGTCTAGTTTGTCATTTAATGTAATTTGGACAGATGCACTTGAACATTAAGAGCGAGGGTGGGAGCAGACTGCAGAGAAGAGCTATTAAATGGCTAAGTGAACCACCTGAATTTTAAGGAGTCTGGAAAGCTGTTGCAGACAAAGGGTATGACACAAAGGGAAGCAGAGACTCGAGCCCAGAAGGAGAAAAGGACAGTCTGGAAGAGTACATTGGCAGAGATTTGGTGAGAATGCCAGAGAACTGGAACTTCACGTAGCAAGAGAGAAAAGCAACAAATGGACATGAAGATGGAAGCATCTTGGATAAGGAGAGTGCTTTTAACTGGTGAATTTTGACTAGTCTGGATTGAAATGTAGACTGTTCTAGTGCCCTGAATCGGTGGCTTCAGAGACATTTGCAAACATTGATAAAGTGCCGTTGCGTGAAAGAAGTTGATCCCTGTCTCCTTGTGAAAAGGGCAGTGAAAGGCTGCTGAGCTGCTCAGGAGAGTCAAGAAAGGAATGGGGAGCAGAGCGAGAGGCTCCCACTCTCCTCCATCAAATCAGGTGTTCTGCTCTAGACGTGAACATGCCCGCAGGGGGGCAGCAGCTGGCATAAGGAAAGATGAATTTTGGAATTGCCAACCTCTGTTGCAGCAATGCCTGTTACAACCCCACAGTTTATTTTTCATGGCAGAGAAAACTGTTTTCCCTGTAGCCGAGGTGCATGTGTATCCATCCAGGCAGGTATGGTGGCCGTATTTCTTAGCAGAGAGCTGAAGCCAGGGTCACACCAAAAGCTTAAATCTCACTGAATAGGTCAGACCCGTGACTTTGCTGTATCAGCATGGACTCAGCCTTACATCCAAATAAAAGTGCATGTTGACTGTGCTTACTTTAGTGATACCAGGAACACCAAAGTGAGTTTCCCTCATTTTGCTTTAGATTTTATAAGATTTTTTTCATTAACTGAAGGAGATTTTGGTGTCAAATCTACAACAGAGAAATCCCCCTTTTTTCTCCAGTTCCCACTCTACACAGAATTTTTGAGCATTTTTGTTGTAATTCACAACTCTGGACTAAACCATAGACACTCACGTCTGAGTGTATGGTCGTGAGGTACCCGGATAGTGAATATGAATGGTGATGAAAGTTAATTGGCATTGCAATAACTTAAAGTTCCAGTAAAAGCATAGCCAAAATACATCTACCAAACAGGTCATGGTACATCGTACAGAGGAAAAGGGAATGTAACCAGCAGAGGGGTTCTTGCAAATCTAATTGCATTCAATGAAGGATTGTGAACTGTACATTTCGACTTCACTAGTAGTGCTAATACCAGGAACCGGTGTAGGGAATGAGGGCTGCTTTCTAGGAACATAAATTGAAACATGCCACAGATGATTACACAGCATCTTATCCTTGTCATTTATGTAGCTCGAGTTTTTAGCATGCCACAAACATTGAGAAATATCAACACACAACTTGAAATGCCTCTTTATCAGTCCGAGTTTGTGGAATATCATTTTGTTTCAGCTACAACACGAGCAAATTTCTAAAGGCAAAATGTAAATGGTCAAATTCATCTTAATGTATTGAAAAAAAAAGACAGTCTAATGAAACAAGAATGTTATTAGAGAAAGTTTGTACATTGAGATTCGTGTTATAAGACCCTGCAAAACTGATATTTTAATGGAGATAAACTAAGTCATAATGAATAATTGTTACAAGTTTACTGTGTTAGAAATTGAGTCATCTTATAAAGCATGAATCATAGTATTTATATGAAAATATTTTACCTGAAATAAGCCCAATGATCACATTAGTATAGTACTGTCTAGCTGAAACTGAGTTTTGTAAAGTATGTATATTTATGTATATCTTTATATATACCAGTATGGTGAGGTAAAAGCTCTGATTTAAATGATTTCCTCATTATGTAGGTAGAAAATCCAGAAGGAACAAACGGTTTTAAGTGCATTCATAAAAGAATGGATCTAAGATTTCATAAATGGGTTTTGTTAATTTGCTATTTTTGAGAAACTTGTCGGACCTTTTCTGTTGCCATGACAATTTAAATTCCATAAACATGATGTGTGTGTGTGTGTGTGTGTGTGTGTGTGTGTGTGAATATCCAGCATTCAATATGCAGTGCTGGGGAAAGGAGATGGCAGCTTGATAGAAACTGCCGTGCCAAACACCCCATATAGTCAGGCCTCTGTTGCTGACAGAAGCTCTGGGGCAGATTTAGAGACTTATGTATTCGTATTACCAGTAAGTGAAAGATGTCCTAACCGCACACACATTTACAAACACTTCATGTTGAAGTCAGGAAGCGTAGCTTTCTGAACATAGATTTACCTAATTGCAAAACCAAACAAACCATACATTCCTTTAACTGGACATACTTTATAAAGACATGTCCATTTCAAACAAAGGCTGAAAAATGGTTCCAAGATCCTAAAGACTGAATTCTGGCTAAAAGCACAGACAGACCCCACTCACTCTGCAGCCACATGCACAAAGCAGCTATAGGGATTGAGCCCCCCTGCGACCCTTTCTGGAGTTTGCCCAGTAAGAGTAGTTGAAAAAGGATTTAGGACTGTGAGAAGGTTTGGTCACAAACTCAGACATTTGTGAGGTGTAGTCAGAAGACAGTCCCTTTCTAGGTAGAGGATTGGCATGGTCACCATACCTTCCTCTATCTTTGTGAGATTGTCACAGTCCAGACATGTTTCCAAACCCTTTGCACCAGACTGGTTCATGAGTGATCCCTTGAAAGGGTAAATTAAGTACGTTATCTTCAGCTTAGTGAGATAATTCAGTTAATGAGGATTGCCCTGGAGATTGCCCTGTTGTTTTATATTTCCTTATCCATGTATTTTTGAAAGTATTGCCAAGTCATTCCCTCTGTATTAGAAAGATGATAATGTTTTCTGCTGCAGGTCTCTAGAATAGAGAGAATGAAGGTATTCCTGAGCTCTGTGAATAACTGATTAATGCCACGGAAAAAACTTAGTAAGGGGGTTAAAAAATAAATGCTGTTAAAAATACAACATGTGAGACTCAGGAACTTTCTTCCTCCTACTGACATTTCATTGTGGCTATAGAGTCCTGGTGAGATGGTTACTCGTCTCCCCTAAAAGAGAGGACAAAGTACAGGATCCAGAATTATTGTCAACCAGGAGTACAAAAATACTCCCTTGTTTTCTTTTTTAAAAGCCAGAAGGTTGCTTTGTACATTGACTTGCACCTGTAGGCTTATTTCATTCAGTCCTCTGCTCCTCCCACAGGAAAACTCATACATCCCACAAAACCAACAGAAGGGACTTCCCTGAAGCTGCCTCCCTGAGGGGATCTCACTTGCATTCGATTAAGTCGATCAGCTATACTTTGCAATCTAGGTTATGTCTCAAGAGCTGCCTTTACTTGGCACATTGCTTTAGAAGGCTGGCGTTTTTGCACTCCTCGTGCGAGGGGCACATCACCACACGAGCGCAAGGCAAAGCCATGAATATGGATAGAAGGGGGGGGATTCTGTGTCACCAGCCAGTTATACAAATAACTCCTTACACTCAAGGGTACCAACATGCAAATTCTCATTTTCCATCAGAAATAAGCCTCAGTGTTTCCACTTTGGCTGAGAGATTGACGTCTAAATAGTTAGAAGTAGGATATGTCTCCTTACGTTGTGTAGAGCTGATAGCCATAAAGGAAATCTGTGGTGGAGCCAGGAATCGACTTTATACTGCCCATCAGTTCCCAGGACTACTCTTGCTCTGCAGGCATGCAGAACTCATTTTACTGAAACCAGAACAAATAAAATAATACCAGCACACCCTTGGTTCTACTGACACGAGAAAGAAGAGATTTTCTTTCTTGTGCTAGCTACAAGATAGCATACCTGGCTCAACTAGAATGCTTGCCCTCATGCAGGTATGTTCTGCTCTCACGTTCAGTGCTTTCAATCCACTAAACATTCTTTCACTGCTCATTTAATCTGCATGTGCCAGGGCAGAACTGGGCAGAGAGAACGTCCTTCTAATTGCTGCAAGAACTCCATGGCACATTGCTTGGAGCAACATGCAATCTTCTGAACCAGTGCAGAACAGGTATGAAGTGTTCCCATTCCCATCCCATGACAGACCCATCTGGCAGCACCGAGGACCTGCAATGCGCGGAACACCGTTGCTGAGGCCCTAGAACCCATTTATTTTAGAACTCATTTTTAGAACTCCCTGTTTTTGCTTCTTACTCCAACATTTGTAACAAAAGGTCCATGGTGTCATGATATATTAACAGTGCAAAGGCAGAACTTTGTTCAAAGGCAAGCCAAAAATCTGAGGCTGTTACATAGCCTCATATATGCTGGTTTCTCCTTGGCAAATGTTTTGTTTTTAGTATTTATGGCATTTTACCACATATTAGCAAATGTTATTCAGTATATTTCATAAAAGCACGTGATAAATAGATAGGATGGACAAGGCCTTCCGTGCTCCTCCTGCATGCATTGTGTCTCTGAAACCTATATATTATCTTGCATCCTTGATGACTGCAGTATGTTTTAGTTAGTATATTTAGTTTGTACACAGGCTTTTGTAGGAGAGAGGCACCCTAGAATTGTAATTTAAGGGAACATTGATTTGTTCTGTGCACTAAAGTTTAGTACTACCAGACATTTGCAGTGAGTAGGCGCCACTGTGTTCCTTCTTGTTTACATCACAATTGTGTGAAAAAGGGGATCTTACTGTGACCTTTAAGTGCAATATTTTAAAATTATTACCTATACCACTATGTAGGTGATGGTGGCACTATACTGACAATGGGAAGGAATGAGTCCTATCCCCAATTGTTGTGATAGGAACGTACCCAAGAGTCTGATCAGAGTTAAGAGAAAACTTAATAAAAACACATAATACAGTATAATGAGAAAGAAAAAACATATTTCCTTGAGTTGTATGTTTAAAGGCAGAGTTTTAAAGGCACAGTTGGGACTTGTTTCTTAGCAACAGTGCTCATCTAAGCCATGCAAACACTGTCATGTTGGAAAAAGATACCCTCAAGAAGAAAGGCAATATGAAAGCTAAAAACAGCAAATTTAAAGGGATGTCTTGCTGCTATTGCTGGAGCATTTCATAAGCTCTACAAAGCCTTCAGGCGGTGACCAGGGCAATTCTGATACACAGTACTGATCAGAACAAAGAACTTGCCTTTGTATCTTTCTCAGCAGGGAGAATACATGCACTGATATTACAGGAATATCATGACACCATAGCTGAGCTCCTCTCTTTCTTCTATATCCATAAGAGCATGACATTATTTTACACTGAGGACATAGGAATCCTTGCTCTGTTGCATCTTATTCTTCAGTACTAGATGTTTCAAAGGAAGTTCTAATGAGCAGTTCAATGCAATAACCTACCCACAACAGAAGGTCCTCTTTTAGAGTTAGAGGCTAGCTGATACATGAAGACAGGAGATGATACACCAAAACATTTATCAGTACTATTATTCAAAAAAGCTTGATGGCAAGCGTTCTTTCTGCTGAACACAATAGACGGGGTTCATCTACCTGTACCGCTGAGTTAGTTGCTGTTACAGACTGTTGGGAGGAATTAGACACTATCAGTATGTGACTCATCTTTTCTCTAAAATAGGTTGAGTGAATCACACCCTATGGGGGCCTCTGTCTTTTTTTGATTGCAAAGAGGGTTTGGGTTACTGGTTCATATGGAAATACCTCCTTTCCAGATAGCTAGATCAGATGAATACTACCCATTAAGTGTTTTGTAAAATAAGGTATTTGCCATAATCAGTTCAAAATGCATCATGTATTGTATCTTACTGGAGCTTTTCTTGTCTTTTGGAAGACTCATCTACATTAGCAAACAGTTTGGAGGTCTGTTTATACATTTACTATTTCTCACATCATTTATATGTTTTTGGAACTTAGACATCCTTTCTTATCATTCCTCACATAAAAAACCCTTTTGCTTCTGTAACTGCTGCTATTGCCCTTCTCTGTACCTCTTGACTAGCTCTTACCCAAAAAGCATATCATTGATTTTTGTAATGCCATTATAACCTCTTCCATAGCTTTTCTCCTCCAGCACAGTCTAAAATCTTGTTAGCATTGCTGGCTGGGGAACACCTTGCGTGCATATTCTCACTACGCTGCTCAGTGACATTTAGATCCCTTCCTTCAGTGGCTCCTGGGATTTTAGAAGCTGTTGTTACAGACATCCTGTTCATTGTGCTTTCCTTTATGCATTGCTTGGGATAGAAGGTATGAGAGAGGTGCTTGCACATCTGTTTAAGGATCATTGAGAGCTGCTATATTTACTAAGGGGCCTGACAAGTGAGCTCGATGAAGCTCTGAAATTGGTGCACCCAAGCCAACTAGGAGCAAAGGCTCCTGCAACCTCTGGTTTTGATGACTACCTAGAAAGGTTTGTCCTCTCGCTCTTCTTGACCAACTGCACCAGAGACTGGACTGTTGCAGGTTAGGAAGTTCCTGCCTGTATGTGTCTGTCCTATGTCCTATCTGGGGATTACACCACCTCACAGCAGAGCTGGCAGGGAAAAACATCTGCTAGTGTAACCATGGCTTTGCAGAGAAGTGCTAAGTTAAGCATAAGCTGCTAAGACTTTGCATTGTGTCTGCTGTGGCATAGGTGCACGTTCCCTTCTATTGACTCTGCTAAGGGCTTGTAATCTCTCTTAGAAAGAGGCTCACAGCCTGGCAGCTGGTCCTCTTCAACCCACAGGTCCTTGGATGCACATAAGCACTTGATGATACACTATAGGACCAATTCTGCTCTTCTGAGTCCTGGAGCACCCAGCACAAAATTAATGGTTGTTAAACAAGAGGAGGAAGAAAAAAAAAAGCCCCACTGTGTTGGCACAGGAAAGAGACTATTCAAACATGGCTTTCTCTATACTCTGTGGTATCCTGATCTTCTGGTACATCCTTCACATGAGTAAGCTCCTAACCCTAGCCTGTATGTTTCACTTTCTTTATTGCAAAAAGCATCGGGAGGTAGCGAGGGAAAGCCAGAATTTTGTGGTTTCCTTACAGCTGTTTCTCTATGGCATTCCCTCAGACATTTAAGATGGAATTCGTTGATTTCAGTGGGATTTAAGCATTTTAATATCTTATTAAAATCTGCATTTTAACTTGTCTGCCTCCCTCATGTGCAACAGGGCACCACTAGCTTACATATTTACACAAACACCCTGAGGTATCATTATCTTTTATGAAAACTAGAATATGTGCTACTCTTGGTCAGCATATAAGTTAGGAGAAAAGCAACAGCATGTTCAAAACCAAATGAGTGGAAGAATATCTGCAGTTATTTGCATATGTTAAAAAATACTGAAGCATTATAAATAGTTTGGAGCCAGACGTTTGAGAAGGATAAGAACTATGTTCTCTCCCCTGCTGAGTAGTTTGGCTCAGCTGTTAATCTTTACCAACTTGAAAAATAAAAGACACTTTTCCCTATAAAATCTCACTGCCTTAATCCTGAGTCTGGAGATGTGATGCTCTACAAGGATCATGTGCGTAGGGCAGGCTTTGTGCCGTGTCATTTATCATTCAGATGATAGCAAAAAGACCAAGCTTTCCCATAGCACTAGACAGACTTTGATTTGTACAGCCAACAGATGTGCCAGGACCTCCTTTTAATATTCCTTTCTTCCTCATGATATTGTGTGCAAGTCCCTAATCCACAAGTTGCAATTTCATCTCTGTATTTTAGTAACTTTGACCTTCCTCCTATGTGCATTTTGATCAGTGTTAGTTCAATTAATGGTGAAGAGAGTGGATCATACTAGTTCACTTCACCCAGTCCTCTTCTCACTCTCAGCCCTCCCCATGTCCAGTTTCTCTCTGTAAGAGGGACAGAGACGACCTGATTCTATGTGAACCAACGCTACCAGCACACACCTCAGGCTGGGACATCCTGCTGATCCATATGCCCTCTTGGGTGAAGCATAAAAGGTCTGGCAGGCCTTGTGCCAAGCACTTTGTCATGGTCCCTGTGTTATTCCAGTTCCACACATTCTGCCAAAGCCCACATATAATCCTAATGGCAGCTTGTGTTGGCCTACAGGAGCCCAAGGGCAAAGACAGAGCTTCATCCTCTGGAGAGTTTAAGCAGCTCTATCTCTGCAGGGACAGATCAGTTTTGGTTCCAACACTTGGAGTACTCTGCCATCTCCAGAACATCCTCCAAACACTGGCCTTCTAGCAGTGTTTGAGAAGAACACAGAGCACGTTCCAGAGGGAAATGAGCGATTTCTGAAGGGCACAAGGCTATCTCTGCCTTCCTGTAGGGGAAAAGAATGGAAACTGCTGTGGGAGCTCTACAGCCTCAAGCTTGCTCTGTGCTTGCATGATTCATGAAGGATCCCTAATTAGGCTGCTTACTCCACGTACACTGCATAAACCAACTGCAGGCCAGCCCCTTACTCCGATTTTGCTCAGCTTCTAGACAGCAGCACCCAGTGCGCCTTTACTGGGCAGAAGTTCCTCCTCAGTGCAAGTACTCTTTTTTTTCTTTTTTTTTTTTCTCACTCTTTTTTTTTTTTTGGATGAGAACTATGATCAACATGATCCTCAGAAACAGTTAACAGAAGGAGCTTGATTCCTGACCCTGTTTCCCTTTGCCCTGCTGTCCTTCATGTCAGTTTTCTACTGCCTTTGTTCATGCAATACATGATGTAGCAACTTGGGATCCTACAGCAGTGTCTTCTGCTTAGATTTTTTACATTGTCCTAAGCACCCTTGTATCCGAGATAGAGTCATGCCATTTACCATGAATGGCTCTGTGGCTCAGAGTGTTGTCCAACCTAATCTGTCTCCAAGGGAAGCACAGTAATATGAAGCTGCTTTGCAATATAGTCCTAATTGCACCGACATCTCTATCTCTGCACAGAACAGGCATTTTGTACTAGAAAATACTAATTGTAAAATTTCAGGTATTTTTTCATGACTGCATCTGGTTAAACAAATGTTCCTCTGAATGACAATTATAGGCTTCTGTTATCAGCTTATTCTGTATGGCATAGTCAGCTAAAAATACTTGCTTATTTTTTCATTGCAGGCACAATAAAAGATAGCAGAATAGCTCTAATGTGTCAGAGTGTTGCTTTTGTATGATACTGTACCTTTTTTTTTTTGGTAAAATAAGATAGAACACAAAATTATACATTCTTATCACCAAAACAAAAGAAAAATGAATTATCGTAGCTAGAAATGTGAGGCAATTTAATACTTAAATGTATGCTATAATAACAGTAGAAACAGACACTTGTAGGAATTAGTATAAAAGAAGAATTGTGAGTAGGAGGAGAATATTGGTATATACAGCAATATGACAGTGGTCCACTTTCAGACAGCACACAGTACCTGATGCTTTAAGCATGGAGAAAGCACAGGGTTTCCACAGTTCCTATTAATGAAAGGTAGCTTTCTGCCACCACTCACTGATTTTGACAGAAGCAAGTGCAGCCTTTTGTCATTTTGTCTCCGTTGTTAGAGCTGCAGATAGCTAAATGGATAAGAAACCTTCAGTTTGAGATGAGAGGATGTTAAAGCAGAGATACCAAAAAGGCTGGGCAAGACATGTCAGAAGCTGGAGATGCAGAAGTTGGAGTCACTGTCAGGGAGAGGGAGATGGCACTTAAAGGCTTGTGAATGGGGAAGTCTACCAAGAAGAACAGAAAGTGAAGGGAGGGGAACTGCAGAGGGTCTGTCTGTACCTTTGTGCAGCAAGAAAAAGCGCCGACGCAACTCAGTTAACAGAGATACAACAAGCCTTTTCCAGCAGTTGAGGTATAGCTCCTGCCTTAGTTTCAGCTATGCAGTGCCATAGACTGAATGCAAATACAATGAATCCACGACAACAACGAATCGCAGACAATAGTCACCTATAAGAAACTGCAGGGTTACAGGAGCCAGACAACTAGGCTCCCAACTGCACAATTTCTGGGCACAAAGTGAGCGTAGAGAACCTGCCAGGTTCTTTGAGGACCATGGTCCTGCTCAGCTACAGAGCAGGGAGAGTGACGCTGACTACCACAGTGAGCAGAACCTGTCCCCCAGTACAGCTCAGCATGTGTATTTAATATATGCAAGCTTATAGGAACATTTCTCAGATCTCATGGATGCATGTCACTGCTGGAGTTCATGCCTGGCCTGCATTCAGCCTCACTCGGAGCAGCAGGCATATAATCTATTTGCCATAGCCTGTTACTGTTATTTAAAGGCACTGCCTTTCTGGTCTGTGCATTTCTGAATTACTGCCAAGATCAGGTTTGACCTGATGAAGCAAATTAATCCCCAGTGTAACTCTGAAGCAGTCAATGAATTTGTCAGAGATGAATCTGGGACCAATACAGATATTTTTTTGGCAACAGGAGAAGAGCAACAACAGAAGAGTGCATAAAAGCTAGATGGATAGTCCCCAAGCTATCATCCCTGTCAAGAAGCCCTTGGACGCCCAGCCTGCCTGCATGAGGAGATGTCTTCCTCTGCCTTCTTCCCTTCTAACTCCAAGCCCCAGCCAAGCTTCAGGCCTCTGGGGCTGGATGGCACCAGCACTCCAAGCTGCCTGGCAGGTGCTCGAGAGGCAAGGTGCAGAACCTGCCCCGGGAAGGTAAAACAAGAGATGGGGACATTGAGCATTCAAGAACTGCAGCACAAGCTCCTTGAGGAGGAGGGGGATCTTTGGGGTACACATGCTGCCTAAATACGGAGGCACTGGCCCAGCACTGGCAGCGCTGGCTGCTACACAAGTACCAACTGCAAGCTCCCTTTCCGAGGGGGAACGAGCGCTCCGCTGACTGCTAACTGCTGCCCTGCTGCACAAACCGTGGTGANCTTTCCGAGGGGGAACGAGCGCTCCGCTAACTGCTGCCCTGCTGCACAAACCATGGTGGGGCTGAAGGATAGAGGGCTGTAGTGAAGTCTGGTTTGTCAACAAAACAGTACGGAGGTTCAGAAACAGACACTGGGGGATTCTTGGGTTGCACTATCAACACTGTGTTTCAGTGTGGGTTCCCTATCTCAGTCTGGTAGATTCTCAGCAAGATATGGAAGAACTTTAAAACTAAAAATCTGAATCTCATTTCAGCTTCACCCTTTTAGCATTTAGACTGCTTCTAGCAGTCTTGCACAGGAGAGCAAAACCATTTCAGCGTTGTTCCTAAATTTGCTATAACCTGTTCAGCATGAGGAGTGTAGAAAGGAGCCACAGACTGCTTGAAACAATGGTAACTTTTAAGTTATTGTTATATAATAATTTTCCCCAGTACATCTCACCCCGTATAAATATTCCCTAACCTCTGAAGAACGGTGTCCTTGAATTGCTGTATAAAGGTATTACTTTCCATATTTCACTCAGAATAATTGCTAGATTGAGATGTTAGGAATTTACCGTGCCATCCACAACACAAGTGCATACGCATTTTTATATGTCTACCTGTAGCTGAGTGGTTGATATTGGAAAATATTTTGTCAAGTGAATAATGAAAATAAGAGTAAAACAGATACAATTTCAT
The DNA here is from genome assembly GCA_013389825.1 of Crypturellus undulatus. Taxonomy (NCBI): domain Eukaryota; kingdom Metazoa; phylum Chordata; class Aves; order Tinamiformes; family Tinamidae; genus Crypturellus; species Crypturellus undulatus. The sequence continues at coordinate 41,086 of VWPW01025570.1, read as the reverse complement.
GCAAACTGGAAACGCAAGAAATCCTAGAGACAATGGTGTACTGGGAGCATTTAGAAGAATTAGTCTATTTGATGGCCATTGTTAGAAAAGTCAACATGTTATGACCACACAAGTGTGCTTACCTAGCTCTGCCAAGGCCTAGATGCATCTGGATGCAGCGTGGCTGGCCCAGAGGCCACTATTTGGGGATAATCTGGCTCCTGAACACAACAGGATTGCCACCTGTTTTTCTGACTTGCTCTATTAAGGCATGTTGTTTCCTTCATCTCTGCTTTCAGACAGGAGACAGACCAGTCATTGAAGAAATTAGGCCTGTGTTGAGTGGTGTCCCCCAGGGGTCAGTCCTTGGTCCAGTCCTGTTCAATTTATTCATCAATGACCTGGATGAAGGCACAGAGTGCTCCCTCAGCAAGTTTGCTGATGATACCAAATTGGGAGGAGTAGCTGACACCCCAGAGGGCTGCGCTGCCATCCAGAGGGACCTGGACAGACTGGACACCTGGGCGAAGAGAAACCTCATGAAATTCAACAAGGCCAAGTGCACGGTCCTGCACCTGGGGAGAAACAACCCCAGACACCAGTACAGGCTAGGGACCGACCTGCTGGAGAGCAGCTCTGCAGAGAAGGACCTGGGCGTCATGGTAGACGACAAGTTGACCATGAGGCAGCAGGGTGCCCTCGTGGCCAAGAAGGCCAATGGCATCCTGGGGTGCATTAAGAGGAGCGTCTCCAGCAGGTAGAGGGAAGTGATCCTGCCCCTCTACTCAGCCCTGGTGAGGCTACATCTGGAGCACTGTGTCCAGTTCTGGGCCCCCCAGTACAAGAGGGATGTGGAGCTGCTGGAGAGAGTCCAGCGCAGGGCCACGAGGATGATCACGGGCCTGGAACATCTGCCCTGTGAGGAGAGGCTGAGGGAGCTGGGCCTGTTCAGCCTGGAGAAGAGAAGGCTGAGAGGGGATCTAGTCAGTGTGTACAAGTACCTCAAGGGAGGCAGAGAGGAGGCTGGGGCTGGCCTCTTTTCAGTAGTGGCCACTGACAGAACTAGAAGAAATGGCCACAAACTTAAGCACCAAAAATTCCACAGGAACTTAAGGAAAAAATTCCTGACAGTGAGGGTGACAAAGCCCTGGAACAGGCTGCCCTGAGAGGTTGTAGAGTCTCCTTCTCTGGAGATCTTCAAGACCCGCTTGGATGCAGCCCGGTGCCACGTGCTCTGGGTGGCCCTGCGTGTGCAGGGGGGTTGGACTAGATGACCTCTAGAGGTCCCTTCCAACCTTAGGCATTCTATGATTCTATGATATGGAAGGAGAGCTAGAATCTTGCCGAAGTCTATATTTCTTTTTCTTTTGAAAGAACTCCCCTGAGAAGATGTTCGAGTGTTTTGATATGACTCCGTGTACACTAAAAAGGGCAGTGTTGAAGGATGATACCTATTTACCTAAAGTTCACGTATCATGGTATGATCCCTCACATGATTTTTGCTCTGGTGATCTCATCCCTATGAGTGCAAGAGTACTGTAACACGAGCCAGATGTTTAGGAGCCAGAACAGCTCTTCAAAAATAAATTCAAATACATGAAATGCCCTGCATTCAAGAGCTGTCAGTGAGGCAGTGGCAAGAGGACATGGCTTTGAGAAAGGAAACCGAGATGGCTTCAAATGGCGACATTGGGAAAACAGAATTATTTGTTGATCTCTAAATAAACTGAGATGAGGAGAACACAAAGAGATTAAGTAGACATTATCAAGTATATAATTTTGTGCAAAACAGAGGCTGAAAAGATTTGAGTTCCTCCTAGGTGTTCCATTATTGAACCTCTATTTCTCTATCAAGCAAACCTAGCATAGTTAAAGTCATGAAATGCAGAGTAGCTGAGGCTAGAAGGGACCTCTGCAGGTCATCTACCCATCTCTTCCTCAAAGTGGGCTGAAACAGGGCAGCTTGCTAAGGACCAGAGTATCAGAGTGCTGATAAAATGCCTGCTAATGCAGATGCAGTGCATTAGTCTACATATTCTCAAACCTAACAGCAAATCTTCCTTTTAGAAAACTGCCCTAGCTGGGTTTACACACGGCTGAACTCCCTTATCTTGGCTGGTGCCGATACTCGCATGACCTGCGAAGCCACGGGTGGCTCCAGGCTGCTCTGTTCACACAGCTTCCATTGGGGCAGCAGCAGGTATAGGGTCCCACAGAGGTTTTCTCCAGCTGCCAAACACTGACTTTTGTTGGTCCATTTGAGGTGCCTCAAGGGCCTCACTGCAGGAGCCAAAAGGGAACACACTCCAGATGCTCCCCTTGCCTTTCCCTTGGGGCCAAGCTGTAGGTCCTACACATGGGCTCACTCGGGCTGCGCACCTCGCCTGTGAGTGGCCACCCTTCCACCAGTCTGCACATGGCTTGGTTGTTTGCAGGGACCCTTGGCCTCCCCATCTCACCCTGCTCTAAGAGAGAATTGAGCATGTTTGTCTGGATGTTAGTTTGGGAAAAGTTCTAGACATTTGCAGTTAAAGTGGCTACTGGGTAGGCCTCAGACAGAAATTTAAGCCAAAATTACAGTATGAAGCATCATTTCCTAAATATTTCATATATATGTATATGCTTAAAACAGCAGGTTTGTGGTAGCTTTAGCTGCCATCGGAGGGATAACACTCTTGTGCAATGTGTCCTGTAAAAGGAAGAACTGGTCTTCAGATGCCATAAAGTAGCACAACAGAGATTAAGGGTCCCACTGTTAGGTGCATGAAGGAGCAAGTTTCCTGGGATAGGGGGCATCTAAAGGGAAAAGCATCTAAATAACAAAAGCAAAGGCATTAACATGTATTTACCAGGATAGAACTACAGATTCAGAACTACTTGCCAAGCCTGCAGCAAAGCCAGGACCAAGTTCTAATCTCGCACATGGTACTCGATACTCCACCTCTGTGCTACAGGCTGCAGTTCTGGCAGCTCCCTGCTATGTCCCTGCTCAAGACACTTCAGTTTAGAATGCTGCCTTAAAGTCTTTTTGTTCATCTCCTCTACACTTTCACCTCAGATCTCTGAACATCTGCATCAGTTTTGTTTTACACTACCATTTAAAATGTAATTTCTATTTTGCTGTGATTTTGAAGGCCAGTGCACTTCATTACAGTTCCTTTCCAGCTATCTTAGTCAGTAGCAAAAGTCTAATTGCCCCATCTAACTTCCTAATGAGATCAATTTTGTCTTATGTCTAGGTAGTCCCCAATTAATGTAATTTGTCTTCGTAGTTAAGGGCTCCAGGGTATTAGACAAGCTCAGAGGCACTGCTCAGTGCATCTTGGAAGTTGTTAATCCATTCCTTCGCAACAGTGCCCATGTGCTTGGGTAGCTTCAAAGGGCTAAATTGTAAGACAGCAATCAAAGAGACAGAAGAGGAGACAACATCACCATAGACCTCACCTTGAGCTGTGCCTGTGTGGCTGAATACAAACTAGGAGAGAGCAGCAGAGATGGTCCTTTACCTTTGGCCTGCTGCTTTCCTTCTGCTGAACCAGAGCAGCCTCTCAGGGGCACCACCAGTACTTACTTAACCTGTGCAAAGGGAGGTAGAGGAAGAGCTTTTGCTCTGGCTTCGCACAGGAAAGCACTTGTTTTGAGCAGTAACATTTGGAACCCTCCTCCTGGTAGGGAAGTTGAGGCTGGCCTGCCACACAGGTCTGCCTTCTGCTTTGTGTGCAACAGGAACGCTTTCCTTACTATACAGGATCTGTCACTGCATGATTGGCTAGAGTCTTTTTAAAAGCTTTGGAGAACTCACTGCATTTTTCTTATTTTCCAGGGTTACATAGCTCTTACTTCCAGAGCCCTGTAGGAGCTAGAGGTATCAGAACACCCAAAAGTTTGCCCGCCACGGCTGCTCTGAAGTAAGGAGAGGTGTTCTCTAGATACGTTGCTCTCAAAGCTTCCAGATTTGTAAAGCTTGGATGAAAAGCCACACCCAAATTATTTCAGTAGCATAAAATGGAATTATTTCTACATATACAGGAAGGAAACTGGAGGCAAAAATTAATTTCTGGAGGTGCTTATGAATTAAGATTGTAGTCTGAGAAGAAAAGTTGTTCTCTGTTGTTGGTTTCTGTCACTTGGATCCCGACCTCCAGCTAGGGGAGAGGGAAAGCCCCCTCCAATTCAGGGAGCTGGGCAGGCACACGGACTGGTGCTCCTGCATCACTGGCAGGGGGAATAAAGGAGGGATAAGCTGCTAAACCTTTTCTATCTCCTACTTCTAAGCCTCTGCACAATAAAGCTTTTTCTTTCCTTTCAGGAAGTTATACATTCTCCTCAATCTGTTCAATCTGTTGGAAAGTATGGCACAAAATACCTGTGGGAGTTCTGAGACCACATCTTTATTTAAGAAGGAGGGGCAAGGCAATCGGTGTGGGTACAGCAGCAGGAAAACTCATGAGGGTGGTTCTGGAAGAAGCCCACAGGTGTCTCTGCCACCAAGGATACTATCACACAGTTGGGGCTACGCCTCACAGCTCAGCGAGAGTGCTCCAAGCTTGAAGTACTTCAAGGACATGCTTAATTTTAAGAATCAAGTCAATGGAATTAAGCCATAGGCTGTAATGCAGGAGTGGATTTGAAAAAAGAAACTCACAAAATGATTATGAAACATCTGGCAGTGGGACAAATTGTACTGAGATCTAACTGGTTAGGACAGTGGCTTCCAAGTGTTGAAAACACTACAGAGCTGCAGCATAGAAATAACACTGGTAGCTCTGTGTATGATTCAAACTGGAATAAGTCACTTCCTCTTCATGCAGTCCCCCTCAAATTATTTAAGATTTCTGTTGCATATTTTTAGTCCTGAGGTTTGTGAAAGTTTTCTGCAGTCTGTATTTGGAAGTTTGTGGTGAAAGGTTACATTCATTCCCCTCAGAATATTTAACTTTTTCCAAAATTTTAAGTATGAAAAAAAATAGTTTTCCATGCAAAGGCAGTGCCACTTTATGTACACATGGAAGGGCACACATTTTATGAACAGATGTGGCCACATTAGCTCCCACAGGAGGAGACCTGGGCTTTTGCTGCTGACTAGAGTGTGAGTCACTACTACCTGCACCTTTTGCCTGCAATTACAGCTCTTGGAGGAGCCCACAGGAAAAAGAAAAGAAAAAAGAGCAGGGGGTGCTTGAGGCATGGAAGAGAAGCTTGGCAGTCCTGGCATGAGCCTCTGCACTTGCAAGCTGCAAAAGCCACTGTATTTTGCACACAAACAGTACATCACATGTTTTCCTGAGCTACACTTTTCTGCTAGGAGAGCTGCAGTAAGAAAGTGTGCTTATCTAAGCAGACTTGGCTAATACACCTGCACTGGCAACTTGTCTTTGATGCAGCCTAATTCCTAATGAGCTCCAGCAGGGTGGAAAGTGGAGATGGTGGCGGGCACTGGCCCTGGCCTCAAGGCTGCCCCAGGCTTTACTTTGTGTCTGCTTGAGCAGAGCATCAGATACTCCTGTGGAGAGGCATGGAGCCTTAATGCTGAGCAATTTCATTTTATTGTGTTGTTAATAGCATCTTCTCTGCAGCACAGCTCTCCCCTGCCTGAGCTGAGGGGAGGATGTATGTGTTAAAAGACGCTGCTGTAGACCATTTTTGAGCACATTTTGGTAGCTCTTTTTCCCCCCATCATAACTCAAAGCACTATAGTTTAGCATTTCAATTGATACCAAGGACTGGAAGAGGCTTCCACAGCTGCAAAAATAGGTCTTTATAGTTCAAATTAGAGTTTAACAAGGAATTTAGGTCACACAGGACCCACACATAACTGAATCAGTAGATAACCCAGGCACTACAATACCAAGGAAACAAGTGCAGTCCTTATTGCCCCTTCTCCACTGTTTGGCTTTGGTTGCTCACACAGTTCTATCAGCACACTGCACAAATTTTCACATACCCACATAACCCACCTTACATACCTGCCAGCACTGTTTAACAGCTAATACATATTTTACCTTCAAAACTCAGAAAGCACATGAGATATCCCACACAGAGTACTCCCCTGACACAAGAAAGCCACAAAGGTATTTCTCATTCCCACAATACTGCCCTAATTGTTTCTCCCAGCACCACTCCTCTGTCCTTCGACATCTGCCTGAAACATCCCAAGTTCCCATACCCTCTTCCCTCTTTGCCTGGCCTTACCTGCAGCCTCACCCAGCTCCTAGGTCACAACACAGTTCCACCCTTCCCTCTGAAAGCAGGCAAAGAATTGCCATCCTTCTCTCTTATTTACTCCCAGGAAGCATAGGATACACCCTGTGGCTTCATACCTACCTGTGGTAGGTGTGACCAGCACCATCACCACCACATGCTGCCCTCATTATGGTAATTTTGGTTTCTGCCTTTCCTCCACCTGCAACAGGGCAGCTTGTCAGACACAATTTCCTTGCAGCAGAGAAGCTTTCTGTTGTGAAGCTCTGACAGTCTGCAGGAAGCCTGGTCCCTGGCATCGCAGTCCGGGTGACTGGGCTCCTGCACGCTCTTTGTGGGAAGGTGCAGTCAGAGCTTGCTCGCTAGCCGGGTCCCCTGTGTGACACTTTCCATATTCCACAATTTACTTCATTCCTGCACCAGCGTCCAGGAGAGACTTTCTTGTAAAAGCAGGAGATAAATGCTTCTCACACACAGCTTGAGGCAGACCATAATGTGGTGACTGCAGTGCTCAAATAACACGTAGGAAAGAGATGGTGCTCAGCACAGGCCTTGGGCTTGATCTCACATGTTTCTCTGCCCGCAGTGAGGTGCTCAAGTCATAGTAAGCCAAGAGAGCCCTCTCTGAATCGTGTTTTTCCTCTAGGACTCCCATCCAAAAAAGAAAAAAAAATACATTTCTCTCGCACTATTTCAGAGTGTGCAAAACAAGGAACCAGCAAGTTATATTCTGGGGTCAATCATAACTGTATAGTTAGCGGCATGCAGGCAGCAGAGCATACTGGGGAGAGGACTTACTCTGCATAAAAAAAGTGAGGTGAGGAAGGGCAGAAAAGCTCATCTGTATCTCCCTTGCTGTCCCCAGGATAGCTTCATGTTCAGCAGCTGAACTACTCCATACTCCAGCAACCCAGAGGTTCTGCCCTCTTCTGCTGTGGTGACTATTCCCCGTGCGCATTGCTGACTTTTCTCCTCTTACCTCTTAACCTTAAGCTGCTCGTTTGTAACTCTGTGTCTTATTCTGTAACCCATACCGACCACCTCAGTTTCTGAGCAATACTGGTGTTACCCGCCTGTGGGATGAAGTCAGCTTGGGCTGACTACCAGTGGAATAAGCTCCTACTCAAAGCTGAACAGAGAATTAGAATTATGCTGTGTATTCATGGTTTAGAATAATTCCAGATTCGAGTGGGCTTTAGGCATGTTTTTCTTAGGAAGATACAAGAAATGCTTCGTATTCTTGAGAGTATTTATCTCTTGTCATGTTGGCAGAGCTCTCAGGACTTTCAGTTTGCATTTGCTTCCAGTGTTAGTAATTTATGTTTGCGGGTCATGTTCTGAGATCTTTTTGGACAGCTGATGTAACTGAATAAGCATAATCCCTGTTGTAATTTGTTTATCAAGTTTATAATTTCTATGCTATAGGTATCAAAATGTTTAAATACTGATCATGAAGCTAAATGGTTTGATGTCCCAACTATGCTGCAGCCTCAAGGTATCGACAGATCTAGATTCCTTCTCTCTGGGTATTTGCTCCCTGACGTAAACTTTTCTGTATTTGGAAATATGTACCTCAGTTAGATTCTTAAAGGGAAATCCTGCACCTTGACTAGTATATTTATAACTCTTTCTTCTACTTAACATTTTGAAGTGCAGGCCAGGATTGGAGAAGGGCATTTTCTCTAGTTTTGGTGTGATGTAGACAAAATGATTCTGGTCTAGAAGAAAGTTACCTTGACTGAAAAAAAAAGTTCTAACTTTATATCTTCTGATGTATGTATCTCAATTCTTGTTTTTAAAAATGCCAACAGCCTCACAAAACATTAACTAATTATATTGGCTTCCATAAGCAGGAAAGTGGCCTGAACATGTAACTGGAAACCAAGAATCCAAATGATAATCCTAGCCTCAGTGTCAGTTCTCTAGCCAGACGGGAACACTTAACTTCTCTACTTGCTTTATTACCTTTTGAATGGTACTAGACATTGGTTCAGTCACTGTGGTGTTTAGTGGATTAATTAGCTAATTCTGCACCTCACTCCACTGAGGTAAAACCCTTAGAAGCTGCGCTGCAGGGATTTGAGTTGTATCTTAAGAGTTTTTGCTCGTTACAACCTTTCTGTATTGTGAGGAATACAGGTAAGGCAAGAGGGAACGATTTTCATTTTCCTGATAAATATGGGCATTGATTTCCAAGGAATGATGGGCTCCGTGGCTGCTGGGGCGGCTCCGCAGCGCTGCCCGCCTGCCTGCCGCACCTCCGTGGCTCGTGGGAGGCTCGAACGGCCCCGGCAGCGCGGGAGGAGACGTGGTGTTCCACGAGCTGGGGGGAGCATTAGGAAGAGGCTGCGTTTGAAGGCAGCGAGAAGATGGGGAGATTAAAAATAGGCTGTAGCCGGCAGCCCCCCGCGTTTCTGCTTGCTGGCTGCGACCCGCTGATGGGGAGGCTGCGCTGGGGATGGTGATCAGTGGCCTGTCCCCTACAGCCACCAGCAAGGTGATATTTCCCCCTTTCCACTCTTCCTCACCCTTCCCCGTGGGGAAGCCATCGATTCGAGTGCCCCTTCCCCACCTTCAGCCAGATGGAGGGACTTGCTCTGGCCCTGGGTTCAACAAGACCTTTGTGTCTGTCAGAAATGGGGCTCATTCCTTTGCCCATGACAAGCTGTGAAGCTGCTGCACCTCATTAGCACCCTGCTTTTTGCTTGTGCTCTTTCTGGAGCAATATCTGTGAATGGTAACAGACTGTTTTCATAGAGATGTGTCAGGGACGTGCAGCTTTGCAGGGCCGCTAGTGTTACTAATTCTCTCTAGGATTTTCTCGTTTAATTCTTCTATGGAGTAAATATGCTCCTCATCTTGGACAGGCATCCAGGTGTCAGAAAGGCCCACACCAGCTGTCTACAGTGAATGAACAGTTGCTGGTGCCAACCACCAACCCCTGTTTGGGAGGGGCAGAAATCTGAAGAGCCTTTTTCTACCTTGGTTTTCTATCCCAGTTTCTAACCTGATATATCGGAGTAATTGCAGTAGTTAGTAGCATGGCTGAGCTGGGGGTGGCTGTGCCTCCATCTGGCCATCTCTGTCTCGTGAAAGGGACACACCGGGATTGACGTCTAGGAAGATGAGATTGACCCTGCTGGCAGTGAGGTCCCTCTCTGTAGGCAATCTGAGTGCCTGTAACAGCGAATGTATTTATCTTTTGTGGGAATGTAATGCACTGTTGCTAAAGGTGCTCGGAACTTTCCAGGCTACAACTTCATTCCTATTGATTTGGGATTCGACTGTCATTCCCACGTATTCTAGGTTACTACAGTCATTTTTCATCCAGGAGTGTAGAATTTCTTCATGTTCCTGGGGCTAAGCAAGGCGGGAGACCTTGTGCAGCATCTGTCGTGCAGCGTGGGGAGCCGGGCGGCCCTTGCGGTGTTGAGATGCAGCGTTGGGTGTCTGCACACGTAGGCCTCGGTGCGTCCTGTGCTCTGTGCCTGCCTCCTGTGGAGTGTTCCCAGCCTTTCAGCTTTGCAGTGGGAGCTGGAGAAGCTGCTATGAAAAGTGGATCTAAAAAAAGGCACCTGGCACAAAGCCACGACTTTCACTGGGTGTTTTGTTGCTGCTCTCTCCATAGGGACATTCATATCAGCTTTCACCGTGCTGTGCGGCGCCCGGACTGACCTCCCCGACAGGCACATGTGTTGTGTCTTCTGGCTGAACATCGCCGCTGCGCTCATTCAGATCCTTACAGCAATCGTGATGGTTGGCTGGATTATGAGTATATTTTGGGGGATGGACATGGTCATTCTTGCAAGTAAGTACAGTGCGCTCTCCCTCCCTGCCCCGACTTCCCTTGCCCGAGCTGCTGGGATGCAGCTAAACCCCTGTGAGCTCCTCTGGAGGCCCCATGGGACGCAGGGTAGTGCCGCAAGGCGCTGCAAAAGGCAGGGTCGTTGAAGGCCGCAGGGTTGCTGGAAGGAAGCCAGGGCTGCATGTACCCGGCTGCCCTGCCACACATCCAGGGGAATCTCCCATCCCAATGCTGAGGTGAGGAGCTTCATTTCCCCTTTTGTGAATGAGAAGAGCAGAAAGGGGTGAAACCTCCCCCCTCAGCCGTGGCAGCCCTGATAGTGATTGCTGCCCTCAGAGCCCCTTTTCACCCTGGTGGGGGCAGTGCCCTGTCTCCCTCTGAGCTCCAGCCAGGCTTTCCTGCAAGGGGCTGCTCTGCCCACCTGCATCCTGGCACCCGCCTGTAGGGAAGCCCACGGCTCTCCGGCCTCCTCGGTCCTGCCCAGGATCCATTCATCCACAGAGCATTCCTGGCTACAACTTCATTCCTATCAGTTCAGGACTTGACTGTGGTTAGACTAAGCAGGACAGTTCAGCTTGTCTGAAAGTGCACCCTAGAAGGAGATCCCCTGCCCTTTTCGTCGGGACTGAACCCTAGTCTGGGAGATGAAGAAAGGAACCTCTCTTTAGACATACACCATTTAAGTCACTCAGTTCACTTTATGTGATTTCAGCATTGCCAATCTAAAATCCAAGCCCTGTAATTCCATCTGCTAAACACTTTTACTACTGCAAAATGAAGCTTTGAGAAAAGTTGAAATCCTGCTCCTGCGGTCAGTTAATCTGAAAAAGCACTTTTTAAACAGTTAAAACTTATTTCTGCCTCTGTAAGTTTCCCCCTCATGTTTCAGCTAAAGACAAAATTATTGTATCCATAGTGTACTCTGAGATGCAGCAAAGTGATATTCATGCCTTGGTTCCATTAATATCAACAACAAACAAATTTTTGCCATCTGAGCCTTGATTTCAGTGAGCTTCCAAACTGCCTGAATTTCTCTGGCTCCAGCAGCTTGTTTTCCCTGTATCGTGAAGCAGAGGATAAGGGTGATGTGCCCCTCTCACCCCCCAGGCCAGTCCAGGTACTGAGCGCACCCCTGAGGCCACTCCAGCTTCCAGGTGGGATTTGTCCCAGTGCGAAGAGGTCTGAGACCCCCCAGACTGATGGAGGAAGCACGTCCTGAATTGAGGGCTTCTCTTGAGTAACATACCAGGGAGCGCCTGCCTTTTTCTCTGAAGGGCTTCAATTTGGCCATTGTTACTGAGGACATTGGTGGCTGCAAGCCAAGGCAGCAGAGAGGCGCTCAGGAAATTGCAGCCACTCGCCTAGAGAATTAATGGGTGAAACTGGAGAAAGCAGCAGGAAAGCAGGGCACATTTTCAGCTGCCAAACCCATTGGCTAAAGCCTCTCCCCAGACGTCTGCTCTGATCTGAGCCAGCCCAGGGCCCCAGCAGAGCGGAGTGTGAACCCCAGCGCAGTGAGTGTGTCTGTCTGTTGTGCAGTTTGTCCATGATCCCGTACCTGTGCGTTCGCCCTTGCACATGTGCACACTGCTCCTGTACCCAAAGGGCCGGTTCCCACCAGGGTCTCAGTAATTCCTCTGTCCGGGGAATTCCATACCTGCCATTGGATTCAGTTTGGATGGGTGGCACTGAGACAGTGAGGTCCCTGCAATGTCACCCAGCCCCTCTGCTAAGCCTGGAGAGGAGCGGAGCAGCCAACACGCACTGCGTTAACCAGCTCCATGGAACATGGCAAGGTGCAGCCTTGGAGAGTCCGCTGCTGCCACTGCAGCCATGCAAATAGCTAATTTTTAAGTTCACTCACAGTGCAGAAAAAGAGAATGGTTGAAAAGGCAGCTCTTGGTTGATAGAGAACAAATGAAAAACTCATTTTTCAAACAAAAGAAACCCCACAAGTGATCAATCGTTCCCAGCTGGATCAAACACCCTGCCAGGCCTGACATGAAACACTTTGTTTTCATGTTTTGTTTTCACATTTAGGAAGAATAACTGAGTCATTTAAAAATGCAACAACTTCTCGAGCACCAGAAATGAGACATTTCAATCTGAGATGTTTTGTTTGGCTTGTGCTTGTTTGCGCACAAACTAAACTTGAGTCTGTGCAAGGGGCAGAAACCCTCAAGTACCTCCACCAAATGGGGAGCTGCGTTTGGATAGGCAGGCAAGAAACAGGAATGACCAAACCATGGCCTCTTCATGCCGTGCCATCATGATGACGATGGGCAATAGGGGCTGCAGGAGGAGCGAGAGCCGTGGCCAACAGTGTGGACACGGCCAGGAAGGCACCCGCAGCCAGCGCCGGGCGGCTCCTCCTTGGCACTTGGAGTGGGGGCCAATGTCCTCGGCGCAGTGCCGTGTGCTGAAGCATGCACCCATATACCAGTCCATAGAGAGCTGGGGAGGTGTTGGGGAAGCTGGTTGCGATTTTTCACTTCTTCGCGCTCCCTAGTGCTCAGCCGTTAAAAGGGGAGCTCTGCAGGAGCTTGTTTCCCTAGGAGTGCTTGGAGGGTAATGTCACGCTGCCTCTCTTTAATGAGGGGAGAAATGAGAAGAATTATAGGCCAATCAGCTATACTTCCATTCCCGGAACAAGTAATCAAACAAATGACTTGCATGCATTTAGGGAATATGAAGAGAGAAAATAACAGTCAACCTGCATTTGTCAAAGACAAGCCCTGTCGAACTGGTCTAATTCCCCTCTAGAAAAGAGAAATTAATTTTATAAATAGAGGCGACTCATTAGATGCACATCTCAACTTACAGCCTCTGACACTGTCTTGCAGAGCATTCCTGTAAGCTGGCCAGGGAAAGAGCGCCTGGATGAAAACTCACTTGGGAACTGTCCTCTGAATGCATTTTCCGTAATTCATTCTCCAATGTAGAGGATGTAAAGAGAGGTGTTTTGAAAGGTCCCTTCAGGAGCTTCATTTGTGGCTTGGTTGATGGACAGGAGTACAAACTTGGCCAACATGCTGGCAGCAGGCAGCTGGAAGGACACCGGTACCGTGAGACAGGATTGGGACTGAGGCAGCCTCTTGGCAAGTCAAGGAAATAGTCTGAAACAAATAAAATGCTGTGGCATCAGGACAGGTCCAAGATACTAAGGAAGGATTAATCAATTGCATAAATACAAGCTAGGGAACAAGTTGTTTATCAGAGAAGAATCTGAGGGCTATAGTGAATCACAAGCTGAACGTGAGTGTATGAGAGTATGTTGTTGTGGAGAGAGAAACACCATGCAGGGAGGTACAAGCAGGAGCACAGCCTGTAAAATATAAATGAATCCTTTCACCCCCCGCTCAGCACTTGTAAGGCTGCAGCTAGATGCCCATGTCCGGTGTCGGGACCTTATTTCATGTGGGCAGCTTGGAGTGAGTTCAGCAGTCATGAGAGAGCAGGCGACGGGGAGGACCAGCGGGCTGGTGCGCAGGGCAGAGGGGAGCTGCAGTTCAGCCTCGGAAAGACAGACTTAAACAGCAGCGAGGAAGATCTGTGTGGAAATCAGGACCTGTTTTCTGCCAGTAAGGGCGAAGAAGAACTCGCCCGGCCGGATGCGGCCTGTCTGTCACTGGGGAGCTCACAAGCAGGTGGATCTGCGTCTGCCAGGAGTGGATGAGGGGATGGAGTGACCTTCAGGTCACAGGAGACACGACACCTTCAGGTGTCCTTCGGCAGGGGCTGTCCCAGAAGGCAGACTAGTTGAATGCCGTTTTCCTGTCATGATAAATTGCCTTTGGCAGTTCAGTTGCACAGACGTTTTCACGGTGTCTCTGCTAATTTAAATGAATTGCCAGGTGGCCCCGCTAGACGCCGAGCAGATATTGTCTTTAACCAACCATATGGCTTTTGAAGCAGGTCTTGGTTTCACCTGCAGTCTAAAAGCAAAGGCAGATGGAAAGGCAGCACTTTATTCTCTGGTGAAGGGGAGCCCGGTCTCCCTCACTCACCCCTCACCACTGGCTCGGGCCCTGGCTCTGAGCCTCTCGGCTGCTTTGGGGGTGCCATGTGCCCTGTGATGCCCCCGCGGTCCTGGCGAGGGCGCATCGCGGGGCCAAGGCGGAGCGGAGCTAACCGGGCGCGCTGGTAGCCAGCCAAGGCAAACTGGAAAATGAGGCTTTCCGGGCAAGCTGCCCTCTGGGAAAGGCACGTCCTGTCCCCAGCCCACTCAGCACATGGCTCTGCGAGCTAAAATGAGCCCCGTGCAGACTGAGTGCGGAGACACTGGACTTGCAGAAACGCCCCAGCTGGCCAGAGCCTTGTCGTAAAAGGTTTTATGCTCTTTCTTGACAGAAATAGCCCAGTAATCAATATAATAATGTCACACGCAGAGGACAGAGCCCAGGGACTCTTTGCTCAGGAGCTGTTTTGCCTCTGGTGAGCGCAGCCAAGAAACCAAGAGCGGGCTGTGGCTCCGGTGCCGGTGTGAGAGGGAAGGCGCCAGCACCAGCGCCCTCCTGCAGCCAGCACTAGCAGCCGTGGCTTCACAGGGTGGCCTGGGAGACGCAGGAGAGACCTGCTATTCTTTTTTTAATCCCAGTAGAGCTGTTCTGTAACTTTGCCAAAGGAAAGTAAGTGAAATAACTTTTCTGCAGTGGGATAAGGGTCTTAAAACATTTTCCAGTGGGTAATGACAGCCAGGGAGTGCAGCCAGCCTGGGGCAGGAGCAGTTGTGCATAATGCTAGGAGTGCCAGCAAACCTGGCAGCAGGCCTGGCAAGCAGTGGTCAGGTGCCGAGCTGTCCTAGTGTGTCGTGACATGCCACCCACCATCTCACTCGCTGTAATGTCATGTTTGCTGCCCTCCCTTGGCACTGTCCCTTAAATAAGACCCACGAAAGAGCCGTGTCAGCAAGGAAAGTGCTCGTCAGAGCGTCTCTTGGGCTCCACGATATTAGTCCAGGCTGTTTGGCTCAGCTCCTGAAAAGCAGATGAGGATTCCCCTGTCCTCTCTAAACAAGTGCCCTGAATGAAACCATCCACTTCAAATGTAAGCATTTAAAATAAATAAAGCGTTGTCAATGTTTAGCTCTGGCGTGAGTGTTGAATCATAGAGCAGATGTTCTCTGTTTACTCTGCAGCCTCAATTTATTCATTCTTTTCTGGTTCTTTATGTGTTTCGGATATATCGTCTACAGTTACATTTCTCCCTCTCTCTTTCTTCCATGTCCTTTGCCTCCTTTTGTTCACCATCAAAGTTTCACAAGGTAAGTTTGTTTCTGTTTCTCCTGATCCTCCTCCCAACATCCAGGGGCCAGACACTGGCCAGCTACGCAGCCCGTTCGCACGGAAAGCCGGCGCCTGGCTCCGGCTGCGGCGCTGAGGTTCATTTGGCCTTCGCCACCCCTCTCTGTCCGAGTCTGCCTGTGTACATGTGCGTGTGCGTGTCTGTATCTCTACCATGGCCGTCCCAGCGAAGGCTCCTGCCGGGTTGTGCTGCGAGCAAAGCCTCGCTGTACAAAACCTTGCTTCACTCTGCTGCTGTGCAGCCTTACTGATAGAAACGTGCTTCATTTCACAGTAGTTCTTCCTATATGAGAAATGCAATAACTATTTTCATATACAGCCTACCTAGTAAAATAAATGTCTAAAATATTTCTATAAGTTCAGTATAGAGCAAGTCATCTTTTGGCTCACCTGGGTCATGCAGAGAGAAAGCAGCTCAGCTACTGCAACTGGCTTCCAGCCAGTTTCAACACCAACGTGCAGGTCTGTGAAAGAATCTCTATTATATTTTAATTAAGGTATGGTCTCAAGAGCCAGCTGTGGCAAGCGCAGCCTCGCCTGCTGACCTGAGCTGAGAAGTCACAGCGGGCCCTAGTTCTCTCATCCACGTTGATTTTTGCCCATTCTCTTTCCCCAAGCAAGCTAAACTTATGAAGCCATAAGCCCATAACCATTAAGCTTTTCCCACTAGCTCATCTTGCCTTCAGGATTGACTCATAGCTGGAAGATAAATGTGTAAGGAATCATTGTATTTTCACCTAGAAAATGCTATTTACAAGAGAGGAGAGTTTCTGCTCAGCTGCCTGGTAAGGAAAGCAGCGTGGTACAGCGCAAACGGTGAGCGTGACCAGTCCTGTCCGCTGCTCCCTCTGCTAGGTTAACAGCAGGTCCAGGCTGAATGTTGGGTGGATTTGTGCAGCATGCAGGGAAGTTCATTTGCCAGAGTCACTTCTTAGTTCATCAGAGAGTCCCTCAAAGGTAGAGGTTGTGGCACTTGCTAGTATTTTGGGCTCAGCTTTACTAAGAGACTTACAGGAGTCTTGCATGAGAGCTGAGAAGAAATTTACACAGACCAAGGGAAATATTTAAGTGTTCTTTCAAGGTGCAGACTCTGCAGTAATATTTGAAATTCGAAACATAAAGCTGACAGTCCACACACATAATTCAAACAGAGGAGGGAAATAAAAGCCTGGATTTTTGAAACTTTTCTAGTTGAAAAAGCTTCACTATTAGAAGCAGTGCAGGTAAAGAGAGGTTAGCGGGTGTTCTAGGGGGTGAGAAAAGGCAGGAAAACCAGTCCCTTGCACCCGGGGAATCAGGGGAAACAGCTGTGCGTGGTGCCAGGAGCACCAGCATCCTGGGGGCCATCCCAGTCCATGGCCTCGCTAGGGCTGTCCCAGGAAGAGGAGGCTGGGCGAGGCCGGCGCCAGCACTAACCTTCTCCCTTGCCCTCCTCCTCACAGGCTACAAGGAGCAGGGGATCCCGCAGCAGCTGTAGTGGCCAGGACGAGCGTGCTCCGAGACACGCGGCGAGACGTTTCCTGGGGCAGCTCGGGCACACGGACCTTTTCATTACCCTTTTTTCTTTTTTTTCTTTTTTTTTTTGTTTGTTTTTACACAATGCTGGTCCACGTGCCCATGCAGCGGAGCGGAGGTGCAGAGCGGCCGACGGAGATATGCACTGACGCCGCGTGGCGGCGGCGACGAGGGGCGCACACCGTGGGCTAGTGCTGGTGCCGGGGCGTCCTCGGCCCGAGGAGGCGCCTCCGCCGGGGAGGCGGCCTCCCTGCTCCCTGCAGCCCAAGACGTTTGGCCTCCTTTCGAGCCTGCCCTTAAAGGAAACCAGCTGCAAACATCAAATGCCAAGGAGCTATTAATAGATACATGTACAGTACGTAAAAGCCAACAAGTGGCACTTTTCTTCCCCCGGAGAGCCCCTTCCTGACTGCTTCACGGTAGCAAAGGGGCCTGTTGCAACCCCCTCCACTGTGTGCGTATTTGTGATGCCCAGTGAAGCTCTGTTGTTGCAGATGTCTTGAGAAATTTGCTTGCTGTAACCCACATTTTACTGCTACCGTGACTCGGGCTGCTCCTGCCTTGAGCTGCCGGAGCCACCACTCGGCCAGGCCTCCCGGAACCCCCTGGACCGAAAGCCCGGCCTCCTCCGTGTGTTGCGCACTCTGTGCTTCCCACGTAAAAAGATATGGGTTGGAGGACTAGAAAAAAGACAAGACTTCTCCCCAGGCAAGAGGCTTGTTGGCAGCAGCGCTGTGCTTTGGACGTGGAGCCCGTTGCAGTGGTGTCTCCTGACCGTGTTCCTGGGTAAGTGCTCGCAATGCTGTCACTCCGTGCCGAGTGCTTGTCTCTGAGCCTACAGCTGTTGCCCCCATGCGCTCTCCTGAGGGCACTTTTAATGCAGAAGCTGTCCCTCGGGGCCTGCATTACCTGCCCAGCCTGTACGTTTGCTTCCCTATACACTCACAACGCCGAGGCGCGCATCACTAATTCATCTGGTTTTAGTCAGTTCCAAAGTCCAGATGAAAACAGCCCAGTGGCCCACACAGCAGAAAAGAGACACCAAGGTCACACCAGACATCTCATCCCAAAGTCCCTCCTCAGGGTTCACAGCCCCAGTTTTGTCCCCAATAACTTGTGGTGGGACAGGACCTGTCAGAACAGGCGAGTTGACCCAACGAGGACATCAGAGTGGATGAAGATGTTTGTTTTTTCCCCCTCTTTCCAGCGCATGGGTGCAGTGCCAGGGTTTTGCAGCCTGTGTGGGGAGGAGCAGGCGGCACTGGCTGCAGTGCTTCAGCTCATCTTGGCAGCCTAAGGAAGGACAAAAGGGACCACATAGGATGCACAGTTGTAACCCAGATAACTCGCTTTGCATGTTCATACACCTGTTGAGCCCAGACTTCAGCTAGGCCACTCTAGTCTGCACAGATTCCTTCCATGCACACGTGGATATGAGCTGCCCTTTCAGTATTGCACATCCAACCCAACGTGCTCAATGAGATGCAGGCAGAAATGCACGAGCTCCTCTGAACACCCATCTCTGGTGTCTATGGAGCAAAGTCCATAATGCGGCACAGACAGGGAGTTTTGCATTGTTAATTCTAGAGGAAAACTGATGAAAAAACACCAGCTTTGAGACAGATACAAACCAGATACAGGCAGTAGTAAAGGGGGGTTTCTTTGGAAGACAGGTGCCAGTTGGTGCTTCTTGCTACACCAGTGCTGGAGGGGCTTCAGAAAGAAGCCACACATAATATCCTGGCAAGACGTGGAGCAGGACAGAGATGTGGCTACCTGGCTTGGCAGCAGGGGAGCACTTAGATGTCCCCTCCCAGTTAATCAGTGGTATATTACACTAGAAGTGGTGATACCCATGAGCCATTTGACACCTGCATTAAAGCCAGGGCATGAGCTCATGATTCTCTAGCCATTACCTCAAGGAATTCACACCAGGATGGTGCTTAACGAATTCACATCTTTCTGGTCATTTCCACCGAGCAGGGGCAGCTGCCTGGTGACCAGGGCAGCTTAGGAATAACTTGTTTGAGAGTCTGTGAAGGTGGATGTTAGGGCTTTTAGACACCTAGCTGCAGGCAGGACAGGAAGCCACTACTTTGAAAGGGCTGAATAGGCTTGTGCTGTCACAGGACATTAAATTGCCAAAATCCTTTTCTCCTGAGGTGTCCACTGTCAGACACTGGATCTCTGCATCAGATGCCCCAGTGCCCCCGGGAAGCTTTTCTGATAGGACAGGGACACAAAGCCCTTGAAAAGTCTCCTGGGAACAAAAAAAAAAAAAGGCAGAGGATTTAGCACCCTGTCAGCATCACTAAGGTTTTGCTGGCTTCCTTTCAGCAGATATTTGGCATTGTCTGTCTATGTGCTCAGGTGAAGACAGAAAAATCAGGGCAGCCATGGAGAGCTCCAACTCCACAGGCCTAAGACTGCCGTTTAATTTACAGCAGCGTTGGCCACGTTTACTGCATTAGTGAGTCTGAAATGAGCAATGCTACACACGGTGCCAAACAGCGGCACGATGTGTGATGTACTTGTATATTTGGCTCTATAAGAATTCATCCTTGTGCTCCATTTTTGACCTTTCCCTCAAACTGGTGAGGGAGAAACAGCAGCCAGCCTGCCACTCTGGAAGCACTGAAACCTTTTCAAAGGACATGTGGAACAGAGGACTGTATTTCTGCCTGCCCCCGGGGTTTGCTTAATCAGTTTTAATTAGCAGCAGACAGATTCCTGCTCGGTGCTTTAGGACAGGAGCAACTCAGTAGGGTGGCTGCTTCTGGCTAGCAGGGAGCAAGAAGAGCTGGATGTTCCTCAAAGCCGCCCTCATGCAGTAATCAGAGCAACAAAGAGGCATCAGGCCTGAGACTTGTGCACTGAGGAGAAGAACCACACAGCAAAACTGCATGCAGAAGGGCTAATTGGGAGTCTTCCCCAGTGAAGAATATATACATATATATATATATATATTTTAGGGCCAAATTAATCCCCCGCTGCTTTCATGTCTCTTCCTGAAGAGGGAGGCCGCCTCCCTTCAGATGCGCACACCCAGCACGGACCTCACTGCTTTCCTGACGGCTGCAGGAGTCCACGAGCCTTGTCTCGTGGCCTCCTGCCCCGGCGCATCGCCGAGGCTCTGCAAAGCAACGGAGATGGCGTTCCCCATTGCCAAGGCTCCACAAAGCAACGGAGATCGTGGTTCCCCATCGTCCAGGCTCCACAAAGTGATGGAGATCGTGGTTCCCCAGAGCTTCCACCATCGCCCCTGCACTCACTGAGTGCTTCCTACATTTGCCGTTTCAGTGCAGCAAATGGCAAAAGACTGCGACCGTGTCGTTCGTCAATCCCTGCAATACATCCAGCTCCTGATCTGGTCTCATGTGCATGGCACCAGGCTATTTTAATATCATCTTTCACTCTATAAATATAGATGTTTTAGGTGCAATTTTACAGCTAAGAAGTAGGCAGTGAAGAATAAATGCAATTGCTTCACCACCATCAGCCAGCAACAAAGTATGTTCTGGGGCACTCTCCTCCTTGGGCAAGCCAGGTCTCTCAAAAAGGGCTTGAATGGAATAATTTTTTGGTACTTGAACCTAGCCAGGTTGAAAGAGGGATGTACTATTTGTTGGAAAACAAAGCCAGATAAGAACAAAACCAAATACAGTTATGGAATTTGTTGCAAATCCAAAATAATTTCATTCTGGGTCAGTTAAGCCATTTCAGAGTAGCACCCATTAAAATCTTTCCAAATCTGTCAGTGTTGCCAGACCTATATTTACCATGTAAAAGGTGCTACAGAAGACAGTCCCTGTCCTCCCTTTGCTATCTGCCAGCACTCGCTGTGGTGGTTGAGCACACGTTGCCTCCTAGATGTTTCGGGGTGAGGTACTATGAGTGTATACGCACCCCTACACATATATTCAACTCAGCACATATACTCGCCCCACATACTTTTGGGTAGTCCAGCTAGTTATTTCCCAAACTGGAAGTCAGTATTCCCATGCCTCACATTCCTCCTCCCTCTGCATACACTACCCGCAGGAGTGCCCTGTAAGCAGGAAGAGGGTCCCGGCTACAGCTGGCCCCCCCTTTGTCCGTGGGTCTGGCTCTTCTTGGGGGCACTGGACCCTCCACCCTGGCGCAGGAGGCTCCTGCGCCCACCTGCTGCCTCCTCCCCGCGCGGGAGTGGAGCTGCTTGCCCTGCGGCTCCAGCCCCCGCGCTCCTTCCACACCAGAGCGCCTCGCTGCTGCACAGGGGCATTTGTACGCCTGTTTATACCGCGGAGTACTTGGTTGTGACTTGCTGTGTTTTGATACTGTGGAATTTCTCTCTCCTTTTCTTTTCCTTTTTTAAGTTAAATATATTCTCTTGCTGTACATCTGGAGTGAAAGCCAGAGTCTCTTTCCATAGCAGCCTCGAGGAACCCATGGTGCACAGAGCTGCAAGGAGCCTCCTTGTGCCTCTGCAGAGGGCAGGCAGAGGGCTGGGAGCCTGAGCACCCAACCAGCTCCAGCCTCACTGAGGAGCCAGCAGGGAGTTTTGCTTCAGTGCCACCTCCACGCACCTACATGGTGCAAGTTGCCCCATTGCCACCCTCCTGCACACTGGGGTTTTCCTCCTGGCAATACTTGAGCTCTCCCCATCCAACACACCTCCACAAGAGCACGGATAGTAGTCACCTCATCTCTAGTCACACATTTAAACAAAACCAGCTTCAGCTGCCCCTTGCTGGTGCCTCGGTCTGCTGAGAGGCCAGCAGCCTCCTGTGCAGCTGGAAATCCAAATATTCACAGAAGGGGGTTCTGCCACCAGCAATTCTTGGCTGTGAGGACAAAAATCTAAGTACCTCTCCTCGGTATGATACTGCTAGGGAAGCCCCTTCCAAGCCCAGCATGTCCATGGGGAGGAATTAGACTGAAGTAGCCAGAGCACCCGACATGTACACACCAAGCACTGATACCACACACCAAGGTCTAAAGCAACTTTGGACTGAGACATGAATCTGTACCTTAAACCTGTTGTCATTTTAGTCCTGTAGGCTGAGGTTGAGGACAAAACTCTCCCAGACTGAGATCTCCAAGGACAACAAAAATGCTACCCCACCAGCATTAGTGCCAGCAGGGACTTCCTGGGAGGAGCTTCTCCTGCCTCAGGGTTGCATTCTCCATGAGGGAATCCAGCAGGGCACTGGCAGCAGGAGATGTCCCCATCATCCACTGGGACTCGCACAGGAGCAAGCACCATTGCATTTAGAAGCAGTGGGACCTGAGCACCTAGCACGAGCAGGATTAAACACAGCCCCCACAGGGGTGAGTTACAGGGTGCAGAAGTTGGTGGCTGGCAGCAGCCCTGGCCCCAGAGAGCCAGGCGCTCTCTGGGGCCAGGCGTGCGTGTGCTCATACACACACACACACACACAAAATAAGGGGCTGCGTGAGAGTTATGGTCTGGGTTTATAGAGGTAGCACTGGCAGGAGAACTGCTGTGTGCGGCCGGCCCCGGTCACAGGGAGTTTTAGCTCACACCAGCAGCCCGGGAGGTGGCACTTGCTCTCCAGAGTGGAGCAGCTGTCACTGTGAGCGACTCTTACGGAGCACTGCCTGGCTTTGTGGTGCTACGAATTTCCCTTCACTGCAGTTTCATGCAAACACATACACACACACACACACACAAAAAGTGTGATCTGGCTCTTTCACTACATTATTCCAGAGACATCAGTATTTTAAATTATCAGATGCAGCCAGATACTTCCCAGCCAGCTCTTATGGCTGTCCTCCCAACTTGCCCACATCTTTCCAAGCCTTGTAGGGGACATCCAGGTTTGGATGCGTGCCACCTCCAAAGAGGTCTGAGACATTCAGAGTTTAAGCAGCCCAGGTACAGCAGCAGCCCACGTTGCCGTATCCAAGGTCTCTTGGGGCACAGGACAGCACTGGCTTGCTCATGCACTGCGTCTGCTGGGATCCCTTGCTCCTATATTCGTGCTCTCTATATACAGCATTAGCTCCATCCTCTCTCTTCAACCCTCCGTGCCAAAGGCCCCCTTGTCCTGCCGGCATCAGCATGTGCTCCCAGGGCATTCAGGAGAGCTGAGGTGCCCCAGAGGACACCCAGCTTTCACCCATGGCACCAAGTGAGCTGTAGGAACCAAAAGCAGTAGCCTTGGGCCAGCGCTGAGGTGGGAGCCCCTGATGATGTGTCTTGGGCACCTTCTGTCAGGTGATGGGCTTGGGACCACATCAGCATTCCTCCCACAGCCTTTAACGTCAGCCACCCACCTCCATCAAAGCAGAAAGGGCAGTTAAGAGACCCCTTCTGCTCCTTCCCCAAACAGGAAAGGTTTCTCCTACCTAGGAAAAAGGACCTGCCCAAGGCCTATTTCTACAATGAGGCCATGTCTCAAGTGGTTCCCAGCTACCGCAGGCCTGGTGTATTGCCCAGACCTTGGCTCCGTCCTGGCCACCTCCTCCGGGAGGTCACCGCAGGAGCAGCCGAGAGTTCCTCCTGCAAACAGGCACCTCGCTGCCAGCGGAACTAGAGCAGGCAGCACCTTCCTGAAGGAAGGGTCTTGGTTCAAGGCCAATCACATCAGCGTTAACTTCTGTCTGTAAGTGCTGCCCGCATTTGTCACATTAGGTCAAGCTGCTGCCCAGCATGCCGTGGTCAGTCACCTTCACAGCCCTCTCCGCAGGGAATGGGAAAATCCCACAGGAGGGATGCCAAGGATGTTAGAGATGCCTCATGCAGCCCCCCCGGCTCCCACCACCTGCCTGCAGCAGACCAAGGCCAGGAGCACCCTGCTCCATAATGCTTCCACCAGGACTTGGAGGGCAGCACTCAAACACCCAGGCACACCCTAAACCTCTGCTACGAGCTGCTGGCCAGCACCGCTTCATACCCTGGGGTGTCATAGACCCCAGGGCACAGCCTGGCTTGTGTGCTGGCCAGCCGAAGGCCGAGCTGCCGCGCTCGCCCAAACCCTGCAAACATCACGGGTAGGATTATTTATATTTTTGTAGGGAAAAGAGAAACCCGTGGGAATGGAGGGAGCGCAAATTCCCTGGCAGTCTCTGGAGTGTGGCCCAGGGACCTGGCCTGCTGCCCAGCAGGACCCAAAACAGGGGCTCCTGGCATGGATCCCATGTGTTGGGATGGGGCAGCTCACAGGGAAAAAGGAGGCAGGGGCACCCAGGTGTTTGTGCTGCCAAGGCAGGCAAGAGACTTCTTCCCCCTCACCTTTCCCCTGTTTTTTTTGTGGGTATAAACAAAGTCTGAATATAGCACTAGCAAGAGATACTGTGCTGGCAATGCTGTAGTGAAAAATATTTTTAAGTCAAAATTGCTGCAGATTTGTTACAAAGGAAGAGAGGCTGCAGCTGGCAGCGCCTCCCTCTGGCTCAGTTCTGCAGAGCTTGGCCCCTTCCTCCTGCCATGTTCTGTGTCTGAGCCCAAGCCCCTGTGCAATAGGAGGGGTTGGTTTGTGANTTTTTTTTGTGGGTATAAACAAAGTCTGAATATAGCACTAGCAAGAGATACTGTGCTGGCAATGCTGTAGTGAAAAATATTTTTAAGTCAAAATTGCTGCAGATTTGTTACAAAGGAAGAGAGGCTGCAGCTGGCAGCGCCTCCCTCTGGCTCAGTTCTGCAGAGCTTGGCCCCTTCCTCCTGCCATGTTCTGTGTCTGAGCCCAAGCCCCTGTGCAATAGGAGGGGTTGGTTTGTGAGCATCCTCTCAGGAAAGGGAGGATAAATCCCCAACTCCCTACCAACAAAACCAGCACACAAGGTGTTAGGGGGAGGCATATTCTATCGGATAAGATGGGCACTGGAAGCTGAAGCACTGGCCCTTGGTTTCCTGGCTCTACGCTCACTCACCTATCCGAGCAAGTCGCTTGGTGCCTTGTTTCCCTCAGGCTCCTTTGCCCAGGGCGCACGGGCAGCAGCAGCGGGCGCTGGGGAAGGCGCCTTTGTAGTGAGCTGAGGTGGAGCAGGAGCCCCCATGGCAGCACAGGGCCCCGCATGCTGCCCATCACCACCAGGTCTGCGCCAGGAGGCCACCTCAGAGCCACCGCTGCAGGATGCCACGCTCCCACCTCCAGGTGGGGAGCTGGGGATTCGCAGCTCTGCTCCGCTCCCTGGCTGCTCCCGGTGGGAACGCAGCTTCCCCGTGCTGAGGCTGCCAGCAGCCTTGGGCAGCAGGAAAAGACCGCAAACCCAGCACTGCCCTGGGGCATGAGGACAGTCTGCTGAGGGTGGGGGTAGACAGGGCATCTAAGGAAAAAATCTACTGATGAGACAGGTGAGCTGCTGGGATGCCTGGCAGAAGATTAAACCCCAAATACATCCTCCCTTGTCTGAGGGCATTTCCCATGCCCGTGAGTGCCCCTTGCACTTCAGGGCTGGCAGCTAGCACCTTCACAGTGCCAGGGACATCTCATGGGACATACATCCTCCCAGTCTCACAGCACACACTCATGGCACCAGGATGTGCACTTTGCAGGAGACGCACAGCCAGGGGAGCGTTGCCACCTTCTGGGCTGCAAGATCAGCACCCTGCTGGCCAGGGAAGCTTTCTGATCCCAGGGACACCCCAGGCCAGGCAAAGGGCTGGAAGCCCAGCCATGCTGCGGAGGGGGCAAAGCCACCACCCAGCCCCTTGCTGCATTAGGAAAGGGCAATTTAAACCCCACACAGCATGCAGGGCTGCAGTAAAGGGACCATGGAGAGGAGCTGGAGGTAGAGGTTGTACTTGTCTTAAGCTAGCACATAAAAAAAAAATGCACCTCAAGCACAGCTCATCATGGAGACCAGGCAACAAGATTTGCACTTGCTCTCTCTAGGGCAATGGACAGGTCCCACACAAGGCCACCTAGACACCTCACATGCCATTCCCAACCAGACAGGAACCAGGAGCTGCCAAAAACACCTGCAGGGGAGGGAGCTCAGCCCCAGGGCCCCCCATGTGCTCTCTGCACCCCCTGCTGCAAGCAGCACCCCCAGCCACAGCACCCTGCAGTCCCCCACCTCACACAGCCACCAACACCCCCATGCACACAAGGCCAGGCATTTACACAGGGCAGGAGGGAAGGATCAAGTGTCCCCCAGGACCAAAGTCCTGCAGTTACAAAAGGATTCCCAGCTCCCTCTTCAAAGGGCTTAGTACTAAGAGATGCATTTTTAAAGGAATCAGCTAATCAGGTAATTAGCTGTCCTGGCACCACCTGGGCAGGGTGGCTTTGCCCCAAGCAGTGCTGCTTTGGGAGCCGGTTTGAACACCTGGGCAGCACCCAGGGAAGCTCTCCTGTGCGAGCGTGGGGCACCGTGTTACTCCTGGGGTCTGGGCATGGGGTCTGAATTCTGAATTTCTTTAGAGCAGTCCCGGACAGGCTCGTGCTCTCTTGTGCCGGTAGGCGCAACCAAGGGGGACTGAAGGTGTCTCTGGGCTGTATAGCCTGACATCCCCCTTGGTGGAAAACGAATCAGGATTTTTTCCTCCTGGCCCTTGATCCTGCTCACCACTCCACAAGAAGCAACAGCATCTTCTCCTAGAAAACCTGCTTTTATCTCTCAGCTGGTTTTTAATGCCAGGATGGGCATTGAGAGATGGAGATGGAGAAGCGCGCGCGGCGGGGCTGCCCGCTCCCCTCAGGGCTGCCTTTCCAGCGACCCAGGCGGCCCCGGCTTCGCTCAAACCCAGTTCCTTTTTGGCCAAGATGCCTCCCAGGATCACGGGTCCTTTTCCGCCCTTGATTTTCTGTGGCTTTGTCGCTGGGGTGAGCAGACCCAGGCCCCGAATCCGTGCAGCCGCCACCAGCAGCTCCCGCCCCGCAAGCCGTGGACACGGAGGGCGCACGCCGGAGAACAGTTCCCATACGCCTTTATTTGGAAAGTTACAGGGTTTTTACAGGCACTGTGCGTTGGTGTTTTGGAACAGCTCGGATTTTTCTCCGGGTTACCTGATGGCCGGAAGGGGGAGATGGGAGCATGGGAAATACCTCACAGCAAGCGCTCTGGCCTCCAGGAAGCTGTAAGATATCTGAGAGAAACAACCCGCTTCTTTTGAAGCCACAAAGCAAGGGAGCTGGTTTATAAACAGGCTTAAAAAATAATATACATGTATAAGAGCAACTCAAAGCTAAAGTACAGCGATAACTGGTTTGTATCTATGCATATCTGTTCAAACCCCGTCTCCAAAGCTGGAGAAGGGATGGTTTAAAAACTAAAAACACATTAAAAAAAAAAACAGAGGGATTCCATGCATTAAGTTTTAGTGTTTTGTGCAATTAAAATGGGAGGAAAATAAATATAACTTAAAAAACCCCAACCTTTCCCATGACACTAATGTGACAGAGGCATGTCTATAAGGCACTTCCACCTGGGCTGCCCTAGGAAGCCTGGCAGGGAGCTAAAACAGTGCAGCCATTGACAACAGCATCGCAGGAGCAAGAGACGCCTGCCTCTGAGATAGGGACTCAAAAAACCCACAGCTGAGGAGATTTTAATCCCGGGGAGAGAGGCTGGGGCACAGCCGCAGGACAACCTGTGGCCAGAGCCTTCTCTGTCACGGGTGCCAGCAGGAGACCTCCCTCGCGGGGGAATCCATGGTCCCTGAGAGCAGCCGAGGCCCTCCTGGGGGCAGGGCGGGGAGAGCAGCTCTGGGAGCGAGGGGGAGCCCTGCCGCGGCTGCCACGCGGCCTCGGGTGCCCGTGGAGAGTGACCTGCACAGCGAGGCGCCCCCTCAGCCCCACGTGGCGTCCGGGCCGGGGCCTCCGCTCCCACCGCCTGGCTGGGGCTGGCCTGCAGCGAGCGGCTCTGGCGCCAGCCGCGCAGTCCTGAACATGTTCCAGGCGGTTAAGAAATGGCTGCTGTCCTCAGGGGAGCTGCCTGCTTCCACGTCCCAGTTCCCCGCAGCCGCCAGCACCTCCACCGTCCGGGACGGCTGCCTTAGGTGCCCCATCGCCCCTCAGAAACCGCCTTCCTCTCCTCCAGCTCTGCCTGGGGGCTGTGGTCGCCGCACGGGCCAGAGGCCCCTGTTGTCACCGACCTCCACAGCATTCGTGGGTCACCTCGTGCGGAGGGAGAAAGCCCAGCACTCGCCTTTCTAGGGACTCTGAGGGACTTGGTCCGGCTGGTTTCCGCAGGAGAAGGGGGTTGAAGAAGACAACCGAAGGGCTCCTGCCTCACTGTGCCCTGCCTGGGCGACCAGATGAAGCAGGGTGGCCCTCCCAAAATGCGGCTGCACGAGAGACAAAACTGCGATAGGAGAAGCAGGCGCTCACGTCACCAAACCCACCGGCGCCGCTCGCAGCGGGTCTGTGGTGCCCACGTTTCGAGTTCAGCTTTTGTTCTGGCGGGTTAGCTATGTATTTACAAAAACAAAGAAAAAAAGAAAAAAATGAATAACCCTAAAAAATACAACAAAAACACCTTAAATAGGGAGAGTATAGCTTTAAAATCAGGAGGGCAAGGGTTGGAAAGTGTCTTGTAGTGCAGTTCAGAAGAGTCAGTTGAGGGGCAGAGTTCGGGGTAGTGGCAGAATCGGATGCCCGGCCTTAATGCAAGTCTTCGCTCTGGGACAGCTCCGCTAGGATCTGGATGAGGTTATCGAGCCCCCAGAGGTAGCCATCCTCTCTGTTCCCCTCTACCCAGGGCACATTGTGCTGGAGAACTTGTCCCTCTGGAAGTGGCGTGGTTTTCCCAAAATCGATCATCCACACTTTTGCCTGCTCCTTTTTGTCATGGATGAAGAGGAGGGAGCTCCCAATTACCTGCAGGGAGAGGAGACCCGTTAGTCCTGTTTCTGCTTTTCATGCAGTGCACTCATGCCCTCCTCAGGTTTCTCCAACGCCTTATCTACAGCGGCATTTGCAATACGTTACGCCAAGATTTTGCATGAGCAAAACTAAGATTTGTGCTCACCAGCTGTGTTTGCACATGTAAATCAGGCATTTAAACCTCCTCATTTACTCATACAAATCCAGCTTTTGACATAAGAAAAAGTTTGTAAAAATGTGAGCATGAGAGAGAGATGTAGTTTCAGAGACCAAGTTGAGCTTGGGGAAGGAAAGACGTGAATTGTCTTCACCTTCACATGAAGGTTTTTCTACAGCTCGATTCCTTATGAATGATTGGTGCAATTTACGCTCAGCATCACCTCAGGAAGCAATTATGCTGTAAACAAGTTACATGCAAAGCTTAGTCTTAAAACACCTTTCATGTGCACTCCGATGCCACCTGGCTTTAATGAGCTCTGAGGACACGTGCTACGGAGACATACACATGAGTTTTCTTTCCCATGAGTTACTCTGCTGCATCTGCTTTGAAGAGCTCTTTTGGTCTGCTTCGCCTCTGGGAAAATCCTGTGGAAGATACCAGTCCATGCAAGCGCCAAGGAAGCCAATGGGTGTTTGGGTCTGAAAGGCAAAGCAGGGTTGAATTTTCCTGTCTCTCACAGTATCACCGTGTCCTGCCTGGCTCTCTTTGTGGAGAGTCCTCACCAAACTGGCCAATGAGAGCTCAGAAAAACCTGGGAGCTGTTTCCTCTCTTCAGTTCTTACCTCAGTGCCTTGTGCTATTACTGCTGGTGAAGCACATCGTTTTCTCTGACTTCACCAGAACTGGATCCATTCTTACAAATTCACATTTCTGAGGGCCTTTCCCCGACATGCACTGGGAGAATATCTAAGGGTCAGAGATTTGGATTACTCTCCAGAAACACTTATTTTTATTTCTTCTCTTACAAGCTCTTATATTTCCCTCTTGGCCAGAAGAGGACATTTTAACTTTAAGGAAGAGACTTCTGCTGTCATTCTTCACTCTTCTTTCTATGACAGGTGAATTCTCCCACAGCGCCCTGGAGGAGACCGGGATGAGCACAGGCACTTCTTCATAAATTCTAGGTTTCATCTCGAAGCAGGACAAGAAGTTGAGGTTTCTTCCTTCCTTTATTTATTTATTTTTAAGAAGTAGAAATTCATTTCAAAAGGGATTTGAAAAGGTGTTGTGTATCTGTGTTTTCAAATGAAACGCTGCCACTTCATTTCATGGCACATTTTGTTTCCGCCGTGACCTGAAACACATGGTTTCAACATTTACCTGCATCTTCCACTTGGTTTATGGTCCCACAGCTCTCAAGGTGGCTCCCACAGCACCATCAGAGGGAGAGTGATGCCTCTGAGGAGGTAAAGCTATATCTCCTGCTCCCTTTGGGTTAAGCTTTCCAATGAGGCTCTTCTTCCCACGGGACAACACATACCAAGGAAATGCAGTCTTATATTTGGTTAAGTAGATGCAATATTAAGTTCAAATTGATACCACTGACATTGTGTCAATGCTAAATCAATAAAGTTGTTTAATTAAATAATGGAGTGCCACAATTCCTCTTGAAATGGCCAGGAAGGGTGCGTTTCCTCTTCACTTTCCCATTCAAACTGAAATTTCACTGTAGATAATCTTGTTTTCTTCAACCTTAGTTTCTAAGAGAAGTTGTTCCAAAGGAAGAGTCTTGCCTGTGTTGCCCAGCAAGCTCTATGGAGGCACTTTGAGGATGATCAGAAGTTTATAGACAACATGAAACCTTGTTTGAGTGCACTGAGCAACCAGCAGCCAAATGATACCTGACATTTGCATTCACACAGGAATTTCTCTCAAGGAGACCCTTACGCAATGAGCATTTTCCCGAATCATTTACAACCATAATAGCCTGTGTAACTCCTATATCACTTTCAGTCCATATGAACATTGGTTTTCATTAGATTTGAACCCGTGTCAGATGCACAAACATTACATCAGTCATCAGCCGTATTTCCCTGTAAATCCTAGATAAACAATGTTATGAAAATACAGATATAAGAATAAACTGAAGTTGTAGAAATTTATGGCTGCTGCCTTCAACTCCTCCTCTCCCCATGGATAAACTGAGATTAAACCATTCATGTTTAATGGTTTAGATCTGTCTAAACACAACGGCAGGAAGGAAATATAAGTATTACCTCATGGCACTTAAAAAATGGGGATGTCTCCAGGGTAGCCCGGATACCCTTCAACCGGTTAAGGTAACTGTTCTGGAATTGCAAACAAAAACAAGCTGTCAGTGTGGAGAGAAGCCTATGCAAGAAAAGCGTTGGACAGAGTAAACAAGAAAATCCTTTATCCCCATATCCTGTCCCCGATAACACATGTATGTGGAGAGATGCCGGGGACGAGCACTCCACGGCCACCCCGGCAGGCCCTGTGCCATGGGTGGCCTCCTGGCCTCCCTCCAGTAGCATGTCCTGCCTCTTTGGGGACCCACTTCTCTTCTGCCCTCCGCAGCATCCTGGGAGCTCCTGGAGCTTTCTATTTGCCATTTCTCAGGCTATGGCCGAAGAGAGGAGGACCCCACGGGGCTGAGAGCTGGCACGGTCAAGGTAGTCCCCCGCCACCGTCCCAACTCACCAGGATGTTGCGGTTTCCCTTGGTGAACTCTCGAAAGGCCTCAGTGACTTGCTCCTTTGTTCGCGTCTTCTTGAAGTCCCGGTTCACGGTGCCGTCCTCTTTCTGAAGGAGGAAGAGGAGAGTGCCATGAGCGAGGATTGAGCCCCAGGAGATGGGCCCCCCTTGTGTCCCCTTTCTTCACATCTAGGGCCAAATCTAGCCCTCGGGTCAGGCCTTTTTCCCTGTGACAGGGCAGAGGCAGAGAGCCAGCTTGGCCTGACCTTGATGACAGCTCTTCCTGCAAGCTGGCAGAAAAGCAGCCAGGAAGCAGCACAAACTGCTCATGCTTTAGATTAAGAGAGAATCCTCCAGAAGTTGAGGGATTTAGGAAGAATTAGAGCAATCAGAGCCTTGGTCAGATGCGTTGGCTCCTAGAGGCAGCAGGAGGACTGATCCTGGGGCCAGCACCGCTTGACGTATTGCTGTTCGAGTGTTGCCTTCCCTCTCCTGAACACCCACCACCTACATCACGCTGTGGGCGGCTTTTACTTCCTACCACAGTGTGTGCTGGCCTGTTGGGGAAAACCATTTCACTTCATCACGTTTTTCATTTCCAGTGTTTCACTTACAACCTGCTTTTGACGTAAGGGCTGCTGAACCTGGCCTCAGACCACAGCCTGAAGAACACTGCTGGAGGAACATCCTCCCCTGCTGGTGGATGCATCGCACTGGATTATAAATATAAATGCTTCTCATGATAGCAAGCGAGTGGGGAACAGCAACAGCGTGCATGAGGGGGGGGCCCAGCTGGCCCACTCGCATTTTATGCAGTCTGAGCTTTATAATTTCAGACCCGCGACCTGAAAGCCCCTTGGTCGGCAGACCAAGGCTGCAGACACATAAATGGGTATTCCTGGGGAATTCCTGGGCCTTCTCCTGGAGGGGAAAAAACATCCATGACCAAGGACTGATGTCCAAAGGGTCCTGCAGGTATCCCCAGAAATCTGAGTGCCAGCTTTGAGCAAAGCACGGTCAGCATGGGCACAGCTGCTGCAGTGCTGCTTGTGGAGCAGGATGCTCAGATGAAGTGAGAGAGAGCTCAGCAGCAGATAACAAGAGTTAAGTCTGGAGGTAAAACCCACAGGTGTGTACTTGCAAAAAACACAGCTGGTTGTGTTTAACAGAGCTCAGACTTCATAGGGAGCTTGAGCCCTACTTCAGGGGATGAAGCAGGTGAACTTTCTGAGCAGAGGTCTAAACACAGCCTATTCACCATGGCTGGCTAACTGTGCGGGTCAACGGGTCAACGTGTGCCTGAGCTGGGTCAATGACTCAGCACACTGCACAGTGGCGCTGAAAGCCTGTGCCTTGTCTGAGCCCTCGAGCAGGAAGAGAGTGTTGCATTTCGCTGCCAGGGACAGCAACCCAGGGGCCAATTTAAGATTACGGCTGAGACTGCCCTCCTCTGTCTGGCGGTGCTACAGTTTCTCTGAGGCCCTCAGCCAGGTGCCCTGGTGGCCACCGACAGAACTAGAGGAAACAGCCACAAACTGAGGCATCAAAAGTTCCACAGGAACTTAAGGAAAAAATTCCTGACAGTGAGGGTGACAGAGCACTGGAACAGGCTGCCCAGAGAGGTTGTGAATTCTCCTTCTCTGCAGATCTTCAAGACCTGCTTGGATGCAGTCCTGCGCCACATGCTCTAGGTGGCCCTGCGTGTGCAGGGGGGGTTGGACTAGATGACCTCTAGAGGTCCCTTACAACCTTAGGCATTCTATGATTCTATGAGGGCAGGGACCAGAGCGGGGCTGCAGCGCTGCTCTGTTCCCACCCGCCCCCTCCAGCCTCGCTTGACTCCTTCTGGCCAACGCTGCAGTTTCGCCAGGCTCCCTTCCAGGAGCCCCGGGAGGCCAGGGGGATGTCCCAAGGTCGCTAGCAGCCTGCTCCGAGCGTGCTTGTGTTAGCTGGTTTGGTCAGGAAGCGTTAACACCGCGGGCTCTGAGCAGCCTCACCTTTATCCCCTCGATCCGGAAGCCCAGCGTGGCCGTGGAGCTAATGGTCTCCCTCCACTGCATGTAGCGGGGCTTGGTCACTGCCCGCAGCACGTTCTCCTCCTCAGTTGGGGCCTCGGGGTCCACCTCAATCATTTTCTGGTACATGTCTTTCCGCAGGCTCGGCTTCTTCCTGGCCTTTATCAGCTCTTCCTCCAAGTAGGTCCTGCAAAGGACAAAGTGCTTTTACATTTGCAGCGGCTCTATCACTTGCATGCCTGGACACAGCGCAGGGCTTCACTCCACAGTGCAGAAAATCATCACCCACTAAACGCCACCTCCAGCAGTGATCATCATGGACTCAGTAACAACTCCTGCAGCTCCCAAACCTGCCCCAGCTCAGCCCTGTGGGTGCCCAGGTCCTCTATGAACAGCCTGGCAAGGCAGGAGCAGTGTCCCAGCAGAATGAGGTACACGATACCCATCTGCCACCTCCTTCCCCCAAAATCTGAACTTCACTTCACTTCCTGCTAGCCATGCCCAGCCCTGCAGGGGCTGTCCCTGTTCCTGGGGACTCTGTCTCGTCTCTGAATGTGTGGTTACCCCCACACCTCACACAACGTGCAAGGGAGGGAGGCTGGGCAGACTGCGCAGGATGGGGTTCATCTATCTCCCACAGACTTGCAAGGCAAGTGGGTGTCTTTGCTTGGAGAAGGCACTTGATGGCAGAGCAGAGAGCCCCAGGGCACTGCCCCCTCTTAGAAACAACACAAGTAAAAGTGATGAAGGGCTGGAGCTGAGCTCGCCAAACCCATGATTTTGGGGCAGGCAGTATAAAACAGGGGGTGCTCAGAAGAACTGCCTGTGCTGCTCGGGAAGCTTGGTTTCCTCCTGACGAGGATCGACAGCCTTTGCCCGCAGCTTGGTTCCCTCCAGGCTTCAGCCATCACCAGGGCCTGCCTGGCAAAGCTTCCTTTGGGAGTGCTCCATGCCAAAGCGAGGTCAGGAGGGGAAAAGAACAAACGTGCATCCCACCCTTCTGGCAGGGAGCAACTGGCTAAGAGTTCGTGTTTGGTCAGATGCTACTGGCTTCAGAGAGTCTTACCTGGGAAATAGGTCTGCTTTGAGTATCAGATTTTACAGTCAAACACTGCCCCAAAAGACACTAACCTGACCCCCATTTTGCAGTCCATAACGCAGGGGGAGTCAAATTCAGCCAGCAAGTCTTCCATCTGGTTGTACCGCTCCCCGTCCTTCACGATGTCCCCGTGGTAGGCAGGGACGTAGGGCTTCAGCACGTCATTCATCAGGCGGTCCAGGCAGCGCTGCTCCGACTCGCAGTGCTTCTTCAGGATCCTGCCGTTGGCCGCTGCCTTGAAACTGCCTGCAGGTGACAAGGGCAGCGGGGCACTCGCTCTGGGTGGGCAGTGACATGGTGCCTCCCCCAGTGAGGAAGGACAGACCGCCACCACAAAAGCACCTGCAGATTGCACCTGCATCCAAAGCGGTCCCCGCTAATGGCACCTCGCCTGGTGTAACAGGTTTGTGCTGCGGGAGTCATGGACAGTGCCAGGGGTTTATGGCCAGCAATGGCACACCTCAAACAAGGACACGGCTGTAACCACCTTAGCCTAATGTAATGAAACGGCTTTCCATAGCTCTGCCACGTGGTGGCTCTCATGTCCACGGGCGAGCTGCAAAGGCAGCGAGGTGTCCCCTTCACCTCTCGATGCCCCGTACCTGCATGTCCTGCCAGTTGGATCCAAGGGTACTTTTTCTTGAAGGACATCACAAATGGGGACCAGTGCACCATATTCTTGATCTTCCGCCATGATTTGCTCTAAGGAAAAAGAAAACATGAAGGTGAATGCAAAGCATTAAGCTCTTTCTCTCCATAGAGTCACTTGAGGGAACACATGGATGTTTTGGACAGGGGAGGAGACACCAGAGCCAGTGCAGGATGGAAGACAAACAGAGAATCTGCTCTTTTCCCACTGCCCTGTGCCAAGCTGGACTCTCTGCACCTTGGTTCCAAATGCAGAGATCCCGAGTGGCTCTGCCGAGGTGGATGGTGTCCCAGCTCTGTTCCAGCCAGTGGCTGCCAAGGGAGAGGGCCCAGCCGCGTGCACCACCTCATCCCATGCCCCGCGCGCCTCTGCGGGGGCAGGCAGGATGGTAGCCCCTTTTCACCCGACGTTAGCCCGTTTGCATGGGACGTTAGCCCCTTCCTGCAGACAACCACGTGAGGCCGACACTTCCCACAATGCAGTGCCGGAGCCAGGGCGCATCCCGGCATCCCGGCTCCCACGCGGGTTTGCTCCCTGGCTCGGCTTGCTTGCTTTGGCAGCAGGAAGGTGGGAGGCAGCTCCCCACCTGACATGAGGATGAATGTTTTTATTTCCAAGGCGAGTGCCAGGACTTGTGCACTTTAGCTGTTCTTTGTTCTCCTTTTGGCAGCGCGCAGCGGCCAAGGCGGGGGGGTTCCCCTCCTTTTGTTTTTAAAATAGTAACATCGAGTTCTGACTGATCTCATTCGAAAGGAGGGAAGAAAAAGCCTTCGAAGCGGACTGGCCTCCCAATGAATGTGACCCACCACGTCTAAATTAAGGAGAGGAGCCCTCCCGCCGTGCCATGCCACGCCGCTCAGTGCTGTGCAGGGCCTGCGCAGGGAGCGAACCGAGGCAGCGTGCGTTCCTGAGCCCAGGGCTCGTACTGCCGCACATTACGGCCCTGGAGGACATCAAAGCGCAGGGCTGCGTTTGAGGGGGCGTCAGCCCACGTTGGCGCTGAGGGGACCCATCTCAGCGCCTGGCGTCCTCCCGTTCGTGTCTGCTCCGCGCCAGGCCCGTGCTCGTCCCCGCGCGAGGCCGCGGCACGAGGCGCCCGTAGCTCCTCTCTGCGAGCCGCACACGGCAAGCGGCAGCTCTGCGAGCGGCTGGCCATGCCCCTGGCTATGCCGTGTGCTGCTCACACACCGCAGCGCTGCTGCTGCTGCTATTTACAGTAAATAAATATGCCCCAGCCCAGTCTGCATAGGCAGCGCCTCCAGGGTCTGCTGTAACCGTTGGTTTCTACTTCAAAGACCTATTTAAATATGAACACAGAAACACAGTTACGGCTTTAGGTATGTGGAAGAGTTACCTGCAATAACGGCTGCACCTCAAGCCAAATAGTTTTTCAGCATGCCAGAAAAGCAGCTTGGCAGCGGCTACCACCGAGGGGTGTTTTGGGCGAAGGGCTACACGCCCTTCCCCCTGCCTACACTGCCCAGCAAGCAGGCAGCCGTGCCGAAAGCAGCAGCTTCCAAACGTTCCACACGACAGAGCCGGCCTGAACCCTCGCACCTGCCGCAAGAGTATGTAACCTTTACAAGCAAGGACCACGAAGACGGTGTCTGCAGCCATTTGACACCTTTTATTTATAATCTGTTTCAGTGCCAGCAAGTGCCAAGGGATTGGCTCTTAAGCAGCAAATTATTTAGTGACACTTAGTGAGGAGGGGGGCTGTTTACACCTGTGCTCTGCCACACGGGAATGAAGGCAGGCTACCGCAAAACCACCTCTAAGCATTAATTTGGAAGAGTTGTTTAAGCAGTCTGTGGCTTTTCAAAGCCACTTGCCAGCTTTCCTGTGCTCAATTTGGCACGCGGTGCCTAGAGCAGGAGGTGGATGGGGGCCAGAGGAGTTAAGCCCTCAGCACGAGCCGCGAGTCACTGGGAGAGGAGGGCTGGGAAAACAGTTTTATCTGCTGCTTGTTTAACTTTACTTATCAGAAGCTGAAAGCAAACTCTGGGCTTTCCCCATCTGTCAATAGAGCTTCATATGGAAAGAACAACATGCGGGAACTCGGTGCCAACCCAGAAGGTCAGAGGATATATTATGTGTAATTAGATTACACAAAAAACGTGGCTGATGAGCTCAGCGATCGCTGTGCATTTTCCCTGTAGAAGATGGCTTTCCTTTATGTCTACTTTGGGGAGACGGGCCTCTCCGAGACTGCTCATCCCCTCCTTTCCCACCGTGGACTTCGGTGGAATTTTACTGGTGCT
Source organism: Crypturellus undulatus (assembly GCA_013389825.1). Lineage (NCBI taxonomy): Eukaryota > Metazoa > Chordata > Aves > Tinamiformes > Tinamidae > Crypturellus > Crypturellus undulatus. The sequence continues at coordinate 3,829 of VWPW01025570.1, read as the reverse complement.
ATTCCCTGCGCATTGAGCTTTTCCCTTTCCACGCATGTAGCCAGAGAGATATGTGGTAATTTGCTGAAATTGCCGTTTCCTATGGTTTTACAGGACCAAATGTTCCTGGAAATAGCTAGAGCTGGACTCGTACTTCAGTATTTTTTTTGTTAACCAGTGCATAGAGTCAAGATCATGCAGCTGGGCCAGGGAAGGGCACAGCAACTTCAGAGAACCTCAGAAGATGCTGAAGTAGCCTTGGGTCAGGAGGGACGGAGGAAAACGGAGAGGAGATGGCAGCAGGAGCCATCCCGTGGAGTCACCCTCTCCATCGCTTCCGCCAGTGCCAGGGCTTAGCCAGCAGCTGCTCACTGCTGGATCCCCACTGTTTTTTGTTGGTTCGGGGGGTTTTCTTTTAAAAGCTGACTTTGCACGGGAGACTCCTCTTTCCCTCCTGTGTGAGTGGGCGGTCGGAGTGCTCGCGCACGGGGTTCCCACTGTACCAGTCTCCTCAGAGGCCCCCGCGCGCGCAGCCAAGGGAAAAGAGGCCGCTCCGTTTTCCATGTTCAAAAGGAGGAATGTGTTTTCTCCTGGGCTTCAGCGAGTGGCCCGCGTTGCCCGAGTGACGATTGTTCCACGCGCGGGTAGCAGCCCTGCGGGGTGGCGCACATAAGGCAGCCTGGTCCCAGTGCTGGCTGCCGTGTGGGGCACTCACAGGTGGCAGCCATGGCGGCGCTGCTGCCTCTGGAGCATCCCGGGTTTTGCAGCGCCTCTTGGCCCCACTGAGGGATTTGCTTCCGCACTGCACAAGGGCGAGGGAGTTTTTTAGGAGATCCCTTCTTCCAGATAGGATTTATGCTACTTCCCAAGCACTCCGTCGCACTGAGGGACCTCGCGCTATACCCTAGTTACGTGCACTGTGTCTACGCCCTGTCTTGCGGAATTTTAGCCAGCCAGGATTTTGCATCCCGTGGGAGAGAAGCTGCTCTGTTTGGCTCAGGCAGGAACACCCTTTTCTCCAGTGGGACAGGGCACAGCCCCGCCAAGACCAAGGATCCAGGGTAGAGGGTCACAGGGACAAAGTTCCTGCCTGCCTTGCGGTCTACACGAGACCAGCGCGCATGACACAGGAGCACGGATAAAGAACGTATGGAAGCCAGGAACATCTGCTTGGCTCATCGAAAATAATATTCCAGCGTATTGGAAAAAAAAACAGGGGCTTGTCGCAGACTCCCTCTTCCTGCTCCCGATGCAGTGAGAAGAACGAGGCGCAGTGAGCGCGGAGCTGCAAGCAACAGCTGCGCGGCCGGCCCTCCTGCTCACAATGGAAGGAAACGTGGCGGCGGTGGGAGCCGCTAGAGCCCAGCGCACCCAGAGCCCTCACGGACACCAGCAGCGTCACGCGGCGCGTCCCCTCTCATGCACGGCATGAGCCGGGGATGGAGGGGCATGGGGGCCATTCCCGCCGTTCCCACTGTTAGTTACGACAGAAATGAGAGGCACAGCCAAACTCTTCCGTCCCATTTGGCAAAGAGGGAAGAAGCCAAAAACGCCTTGGTGGGAGCAAAGGCAAAACCAGAGTTGTGAGTTCGGAAGAAACCAAACCTCAGTCCTCTGCCTGCGCAGAGCATTTCTTCCTGATGAGGAGTGTTTATTTCAGCAGCTGAAAACTTCCTAAATCGCCTCAGTTGTGACTGACTTTCCAGTAAGGCTGGTTGAATTATTAATTGCAAGCGCTGGAGAAGTTGAGCCTGCTTTCCTGAGTGGGAGCTGATCCAGATCTCTGGAAATGCATTTGTTACTCATTAAGTGCATACAAATTAGTTTTGTTAAGCAATTTTCAGCTTAGAGAGTGTAAGGGAATAGTTCAGAAATGGCTTTTGGTGCTTCTTCCCCTGTAAGCAAATAGCTTTAAAATCCAGCAGATTAGAGAAGTACTTGCCGGAAGGCAGAACTGGGCCTGAGTGCCCTTATTCCTGCTCGCTGCCCAGAGGACCCATCTGTGCAACGTGCTTGTGAACAAGGCCGTGGGCAGCAGTGTGGAGCAGGCAACGGTCAGCTGAGAAACACGACACATGGTCCAAAGATCTGACCCTGTGTCGGAGACTTCTGTCATCAGCCTCCATGGAGACCGCCGTGTTTCTATCCACATGCACTTGATATCTTTCTGAGTGCAGGACTCTTCCTGGCTCCCTGCCTTCAGGTGCAGCCCAGAGGCTGAGAGGGACAAATTGCAGACAGAGGCTGCCCTGGGCTTGGCCATCAGTGCTAAATTGTGATGGGTTTAGCACATTGTGATGGGTGCCAAGCTACTGGTGCAGGGAGGACCCTCCAGGCTTGCCAGCTCTGTCACTGTAAAGTCTGATTGGCTGTTAGCCACCATGTGCCATCTGTGAGCAGAAGACCTGTCCTTCTCGACCCCAAGCGATTGCGTTGGCCTCGGGTTACTTGATAAGAAACATCTTCCAACCTGACATCCAGCTCAGCGACCCAAAGGCCAGAGCTGCAGCTCAGAGTCTGGAAGAGACTCAGCTCCCAACACTCACAACAGAGCACCCACGTGGGCCACAACATGGTGCGGTGCTGCTTTTCTGCTTTGTACAGAGCTTTGTACAGGGAAGGAACCTCGATGTGAACCTGGTTCATGTGCTCTGACTAGGAGGAGACTGTAAAGTCCCAGTAATTTCCAGTCCAGGTTGGTCAGATTGATGGACAGTTATTCATGGGGCACAGCCTACTTGAGCTCCCTCCTTGACGTTTCGAAGGCACATTTTAGGGACAGTTTGCTTCAAGGCATGTTGAGCCTGAGACACCAAACACAGAAGCAGCATCAAGGGGTGGAATAAAGGAGTTTCTAATAACTGTTTTCAGAGTCTGATTTCTTCCTCTCTGCTTCTGGGTGCAGTTCAAGACAGCTCACGTCTGTTCTTTTACCAGTGTGATGAAGTGACTCATGACATCTGCAGCTACTGCCTGCGCAATGTCGGGCGCAAGAGGGTCCCGAGGGTGGGCGCAGCGATGTGCTGCCCCGGCGCCTGTTTACAGCTTTCCATGGAGTGCCGGCGGGAGGACGTGGTTCCTCTGTGGGGCTGCAGGGGAAACACTCATCTGAAACAGGAAAATGGAGCTTTCGTCTGAGCGCTAATGATGGAAAATCGCAGCTGCAATGACCACGCGCGCGGCAGCAAGCCGAGGGACAGGGCAAAGCCGAGGCCAGCCAGACCGGGTACGCTCGGCCTTAATGGACGGAAGATGGAAAAGCAAATCCATTCTCTTTTCTTCTTCTTTTAAACACTCTGTCAAAGCAGTTGTTTTTGAGACGAGCTGCATAACGCAGACGTGGTGTTTAGGTCTCCATGCCTGCCTTAGCAAGCAGCAGCCTCCCCAACCAGCTCTGCAAGAGCGTGAGGCGCCTCAGGCGCACAAAGGCTACAAACTAAAACGTCTCTTCCCAGATGGGCGCTGCGTGGCACGAGGGGACGCCCCGAGGCCACTTTCTGCTGGGAAGCACGGCAGGGAGCCTGTCGAGAGCACGGCTGCAGCAGCGGTGCCGGGGGGAGCGTGCGAGCTGCGAGCGTGGCACAGGAGGCAGGAAGACTTAGTCCTATCCTCTCCCCTCAGCCCTTCTGCCATTCACCTGCGCCAGTGGCACGGGAAGGACTCGGTCAACGGCCCTCCGACCCCTTTTGTTTTTTGTTCTTTGTTTGCTTGTTCAACTGGTAAAATAAATAAATAAATACAAAGGAGAAAGCTGGGCTTTTTCTTGGCCTTTTCTTGCAGAAGGGCTGGGGAAACCTCACTGCCTAAGCCAGTGACGCAGCTGGGCGCCCCTCCTCCCTCACACATAACA
>VWPW01025560.1:0-16826 GCA_013389825.1 Crypturellus undulatus | reverse complement strand
AAAAAGTGTACTAAATCAGGTTCTTAATGTCTACATTCATAATATCTGCCTTAAATCCTAATATTCCTCCTTAGGAGAAGTGATGTTTATGTTAAGACTTATGGCAAAGCCTATCAAGCCAAGATGACCCTTACCGTACTGTGTGAGTGCTTGAATTTATTTTTGCAATTAGAATGAGAAACAAAGGGGAATATTAATGTAATTAGCGAGAATTAAGAATAAAATAAAAAAGGAAGATGCTATCTGTGCTCTTTGATTCCAAGCTGTCCAAAGGTCTCTGTTAATGCACTAATTACCATGCAGAAAATCTGGGCAAAGCCTGGTGAAGTTCTGGAACAATAACGATTTCTAAACAAATAAAAACGCTTATCTGTGAGAAATACCAGGTAATTGTTAACATTGAGTTTATTCTTTTGCTTATCTTAATTTTATGTCTAGACTTAATATGCAATTGCTATGATGCCGATCCAGCAAAGAAGAAGGTATGAAGAACCTCATATCTGTAAAGCTCTCCATTAATTCCAAGAACCTGAATAAACATATTTTATTGCATAGAGTCTGAAACATTTCCAAAATATGATTGGTTTATATCTCTACCAGAGGCCCCAACTAATGATTTATACAGAACCTGTATATGCAGCTTATGATTGGTAACCACATTTCAAATCTAAAAGGGTTACAAAATGCTGTATGATCATGGAGACAGATGATGTATCTTCTTGACAGGTGTGTAGATTGTTGGCTTAGAAAACTGCTAAGATAAATACTCAGCCCTGCAAGCTGTGCATGATCAGACATGATATTCTGAAATTCAATCAGTAAACAGATCTGATAAACTTCAAAAAAAAAAAAAAGAAGAGTGAAAGAAGAAAAAAAGGAAAAGGAAAAGGAAGAAGGAAAAGTGAAGAACTGTAACAACATTTTTTTTCCGCAAAAAGTAATAGGTTCATTTACAGTTAAGGAAGAATATCAGTATATCAGTACAGGAAGGAAAACCACTTGAATACTACCTTTTTTTTCCCAATTGTGAGAAAGGCAGAATAAACTATATCACATATAAATGAACATGAAAAAAAATGAGCATCTTGGAATTGCATGAGGAAATAGTAGGATTGATCCTGATATTCTCATGTCTTGTCTTCTTATCCTTATAAAAAGCTGAATGAGTCTTTTTATCTTTTTTGTGGGTGTTTTCAGTTAAAAAGATCCTGCCCTGTTCACTATTTTTACTTTCACTTTCCCACGAATAACTATAATTTAGGATTATGTTTGCATGACTTCAAATTTACCAGATTTCTGAGTTTCCTTCCTTTGGGGGTTTATAGCAGAAATATGAGAAGTTATCTTTTACAATCATTTTATTCAATATCGTTTGGATAGTAAGAACAGCTGAACAAAAAAATCTNTCAAATGGAGAATTCTTTTTTCAGCTGCTCTTACTATCCAAACCAGATAGTGAGTAGAATAAGTCAAAGATCATAAATAGAAGTTTTCACATCCCAACAAATATAACATTTCAGTACAGTGACTTCAGAAGTTCAAACCCTCAGTTCCTGAATTGTTTTTGTGTCCCACCAGATGCAACTGAGCTGTATAGATTAGATCTATTGCATCTTATGCCAGTTGAAGATTTGTGTTATTGAATCTGCACCAGTAGGCATTGTAGAGATTTGAATGAAACAAGAAAATCAGGCAGGGATGTTGGAGTGGAAAAAATGGTAGCAGTAGGAAAGTTCATGAAGCAGTGAATATTCCATCCACACTTTTCATAATGTCTCTTTGTTTCACCAGCCTATTATTGTGAATGCAAGATGTTAACCCTGCGTTTTTCTTCTCTATTGTGCTTTTAGATTGTATAGCCAGAAATAAAAAGCATTCTTTTCAATGCAGAATATTGATGGGCAGAATGGCAAAAGCAGAAGGTTAGTGAAGATTGATGATCAGTCTGCCACAGAGAGCACAAATGAAGTATTCTTACATCCGGGGGGATAGGAGGCATATGCCATGTGAGCTCAGAGCTTTTCAGTTTCCTAGGGGTGACATTCCCTATGGGATACTGGCATATGTTTTCTTCTTCCTCGGGTCTTTTAAAGGCATTTCTCCATTGCTGTTTCTAATGACTTGCATTATGTAAGGGGTCATGTTGCACATATGTCTGTTTGGAGAGATCATGGGTGTATTGTGAGGGGAAAGGACTGGGAAAGCGATCATTCATCGCCAGCACATTTTTTTTAATTTAGTTATGTTTGTGCTTCAGTTTATTGTGTGTTTTCCGCGTGTGTGCTTTTGGCCGTGTAGGAGAGAAACAATTTCAGCATTCAAACAAGTTGATATCAAACAATTACCAAGTCTAAGCCTGAACATAACAGCTTCAGTTGCGAGGAAACTGGTTCTGTGGAACAGAAAGGAGGCAACAGGATGAAGAAAGAAGCTAATTCCTCTGTTATAAGAAACATAAATAGATCACTGGCTATATTAAAAACATCACACAGAAATTTGAGGGAATTCCCGTAAATAGCAGCAGCCTTTAAGAAAACTTTTTAAGATGTGTCTAAAAGAAAGCCATGGAAAAATTTAACGGGTCCAATGAGTTGTACGTAGTAGANCTTCAGCTGCCTCTCATTGAAAGTTAGTTTTGATGTGGCCCAGCTGTGCACAACTGCTGAGGGAAAGCAGGTAGAGTAGAGCTGTGTCAGGTTAGGTGGGGAACGTCACAGAAGTAGTTAAGACTGTTCAGACAGCTCAGGGGTTCTAGAGGAAAATTATTCCTGTGAAATAATATAAAACCCTAAAGGAAAAAAGAACCTGGTGACAAGGAATTGGAAGATAGTAATTTGGAAGCTTTTGGGGATAGGCCTATTTCAAGAAGTAAAGGCTGCTGATCCTCCCTCACCCAACTGATGGCTGCCTGGCCAAGTGTCACCAGGGACCTTCTCAATGTTGAAGGCATATTAGTATTTAGTGTTGTTTTGCTTTAGCCTTATTGTGTGCATTAACCAGTGAATAATTGTTTTGTATTTTAATTTGCATTATTCCTTTTGGCAGACTCCCTTTACACATAGGAAAAGTTGTCTGAAGAGATGAAAATGATTTAGAGATCCCTAAGGGGATCTTTATCCTGGATGATACAAATCAGTGGCTTATGTGGGCAGCCGAGATTGCTGGGGTGTAGGTCTTTTATATTCTTTGGCCTGGAAGCTAGAGATGTGAAAGCAAAATAACTGAAGCTGAACCGGATTATATTTTGGAAGGTAAATGTGTAAACCAGATTGACATTTGCAGTTTTGGTACAGAGCAGGATGGTACTTTCCTTATGTCTGTGTGTCTGACTGTCAAGACTAAATAGAAATTCAGTTTTCTATTAATAGAAGATATCTATCAATATTTGTCAAAAATATTAGACAAAGTGAAGTTTGTTTTCCTGTTTGTTGCTGGACTGTGTTAACTCCATTATAATCTTCATCTATTTCTGTTTCATCTACAGTGTCTGGTCCTTCCTAAGCAATATGGCAACAGTGCTCCAGGTGCAGATAATAGGAATTCCCTATCCATAGCTAGGCAGATCTCAAATTATCTTTTGTCCTGTTTGCCTCCTGGTGATTCTTGAAGGATGAGAGAATAATTTTAATATTTTACCTACTTGACTTGAAAATAAATTTTCTTTTTGTGTACTGCTATTTTGTGAGCCTGATTCTTTTGAGCTTGTTCATATTAAAGCCATTTTACACCTATTTCAAGGCCGCTTTCCTAAGTTAGTGGCATAGAGCTAATATTCGCATAAAGGAAGGGAAATTATTTTGCTAGTAGTATATTTTAGTCACCTTTATAGTGATGATATGGTCAAGAAAGACACAATTGTATTACTTTTTTTTGGATTTAGGTGTTCGGATTTAGGTGATGTTCATCATGTAGCCATTCTTTCATTCTGTTTGTTTTCATTGCTAATGCCCAAGGTGGTTAAGTGCTTTATGCCAAAGGAAGTTCTTCTTCTGCCTTGTAGTTCTGTGATCTTGTTCATTCATCCTTCTGGTCTACCTTGCGTACTAAGCTGTGATAGACGCTGGATGCAGCCTGTGCCTCGTGATGTAACAGCTGCTTTTCAGGCAGGCCAGTGCTGCCTGGGTCCCAGCGAAAGGGTGACACCGAGCTGGCCTGGTAATGCCATCTGCCCAGACTTCCATCAGATGAAGGAAAGCCTGTTGCCGTATGCTCCTGGGGAGTCCACTCTCTTAAAGCAGTCAGAGACCAGCGTTGCTGTAAAATTCAAAGGTTTATATTAAATGTAGCATACTGGATGGAGGATATAAGAAGAGGGGATCTGGATATGCTCTAATAGGCTTCCCAGGGCACACAAGGTGGAGTTTAAAAAACACATGATTCATACATGTTTAGTCTGGCAATATGCTAGGCATTTCTTTTCTAGACTATGCTACAATATAGGAGTGTGCTGGTATGGCTTGCTCTTCAATTTTCTTTAGGCTTATGAATTTCTGAGAACATTTCTTTCATAAGCTTTTTATTTTAGAGAGCTGTGAATGATGCTTCCAAATTTAAGGTTATTGCATGTTTCTGCGCAGGCGCACAACATTGCATCATACAGATTTATCCCAAATGTGTCTGCTAAGGAAGCAACCCTGTCTGTGCTGAAACAGTCTCTGAGTTATGATTGGGAATGGAAGTGATGAAAACGGTAGAGAGTAGTTCTGTACCATCTTCATTCCTGGTTAAGTTGCTTGTCTTAATTGTGGTGGGATATAGTAATGTTTTTCATGGGATAAAGTGTGCCTAGAACTTTAGGTGGAAATAAGTAGCATTTAAATTGGAAAGCCTAAACTGTGATAAAACTATCAGCTACAGATTAGGTTAGCTAATTTTTATTTCACACACACATACACACACAACTGCTGCTGCTTATTAACACTTTATCTTGTTATTATGGCTGAGATATTACTGAACTTGAGTAACAGTTGGAGACTTTGACCCAAGAAAATTTAAACTAAACCATGAAGTTTAATGGGCAATCAATGGTAGCAGCTGCAAAATCAAAGGCACAGACAAAAGGACGGTGAAAACTGTGAAGTCTGAAATGATATGAAGCATGAAATGAAATGCTCCATGCGTTGTGTGACAGTAATGTAGAGTCTGGCAAATAACTACTTTAGAAAGTGATATTAGGTAAGTTGGGAGAACTTTTGGAGAAAGAGACAGTGGGTAATCTACTCCTTCTCTAATGTTTTAAGTATTAGGTGTGATGCTTTTTCTCTTCTGTCCTTGAGACACTCTCACATAGTGTCCTACTTAAAATACTTTAACTGAAATATTCTGCTTCAGTATTTCATCTCATTAATTCTATTTATACCTCTAGCCTTAATTTAAGTAATTCTTCTCTTCAACACGTTTAGGCTCTTCCAATATGTGCAGGCTTTTATGATGCTGCCCTCTGGATATTGCATAGTCTAGTCATGTACGTTTGCTCAGTTGCTTTACAGTTTTCTCATAAATCAACCCTTCAGCCTTCTATTCATTTTTGTCGCTGTCCTCTGAACTCCCAACAATTTGTCAATATCTTTCTAGTACTGAGTTGCCCAGAATTGAATGCAATATCCTAAGTGCAGTCGTACTGGAGCAGTATAGACAAGGCCTGTTATCTTACTCCCTTTAAAAAATGTCCCAGAATTCCTTTGGCCCTTTCGCTGCCATATCATGTTGTAAAATCACGTCAAATTGCTATCTGCTATCACCCGTAGATCTTTACTAGCTTTGTTGCTTTCTGGGTTTCTCTGTTCCTGTCTACTTGTTTTTATCACTTTTTCAAGTTTATTCTTTTCCTAGGCATATTATCTAGCATCTTTCCAAATTTAATCTTATGCTATTATTTTCTGACTACCCTTCTAAGGTTGTCAGGTTTCTGTCTCTTATTTCTCTCTACAGAAGCATTTATAACATTTGCAGTTAGGCTCATCATGAAGACTGCATTAGGATATCTTCTTTCTTACTCTCTCTCATTTTTTAAATATGTTGAAGAATAGCTATCTATTTATACAACCTGTTAAGTTTTCTACAATGCTAAGTGCATCTGTTGTTCCTGGTCCATCAAAACATTTTCAGTTTATTTGATAGAATGGATATTACATTTTGTGTTTCTTCTATGCTTTTTCTCCCCACCCCTTATTTTTTCCAGATTATTAGTAACCTTTAAACATTAATTATAGTTATCTAAAGATATTGTGATATTTCAGCAATAATTATAAATGTATTCTGCTTTTGTATGCAAATTACAACTGCTTGAATTCCTGAACCAACCCTTTTTTTCCTTGGGAAAGTATATTTGAAATTTTTCAAGATGTATCAAACAGATATGATTTTTATTTTGCAACCCATGTATCAGACTCTTGCTAATAAAATGACAATAGCAGTCTGAAATGCTGTTTATGTCTCTTCATGTACACAAATATATATATAATATATATATTATATATACACATATACCCAAATGTCCTGTGAGTTTGAGAGCATGTACTCAACACTGATGAACCCGAGTAAAATAAGAGGAGCTTATAGTAGGAATGCGATGCATCTTAAAATTTCTCTTTTTTTTTTTTAAAGGAAAATACTGTGAAAGCACAATTTAAAAGGAGAAAAAAAATTGTTTTTTCCTGTGTTATTCAGAAAGACAAACACATGACATACATCTAAGTGTATCGTGTGTATGCATTATAACATCTCCTTCCATCCTCAGGAAGCTTGGATGAATTCCTACTTCAGAGGAGCTAAAATCTAAGATTCAGCTGCTCTAATTTTACATGCACAGATATGTATGTTCTAAGTTATAATGATGTAAAAATTATAGTAACATTAAGTTTTTACCTGTCTGCTCAGAAACTGATGTTAGGACAAAGCATTTACCATTTGGGAGTCCCTGTATTCAAACTTTCTTTGAAGCACACCTGCAAAATCATATAAAAATGTTAAAATTAAAAATCTATTTTTTGAAGATTGTATCTATCAAATTTAAGGCTAATATTCATTCTTAATTTTTCCTCTAATATATGTATTGTTAATATGTGACACTATATCAACTGTTATATATTAGATTTATGGATTATATAGATGCAGTCCTGTCCTATATTATTTCATAAGTCTCCTGTCACTTATCAAAGTTAGGTCTTCAAAGTTGGTAGGATTTGAGGATCTGCCCCATTTTTATAATGATAACATAGCTGTGTATCTTCAGCTGATTTCTGTGGCACTAGAAATATACCTTGATTTCAGGCTCTGGTCATGCTCATTGTGATGTCAAGGAAGACCACAAAGTAAACTGCTGCTTTACTTGATACTTATGGGATAACTAATACCTGTAGAAAGTTCCACTTTCTTTCTCATTTTAACTCAGCTGATTTCTGTGTTCTCATTTGCTTCACATCGTGCAGCTAATAGAGCTTCTCCTCTACTGAATGTTTCCATCTTAAATTTAAATGGGATTAATGCTGTGAAAAGTTCTTTTTAAATGATTAGGTTAATAATCTGGAAATGATGGCTCCCCAAATAAAGCGCTATAGCTAGCACCTATTTCAGTATTTATTGCAGTTCAATATTGCAAGTACTCTTGCCTATATGTTTGTGTGTGTGTGGTTACGAGTTACCCAGGTTTGAAATCCAAGACACCATAATTTATAGCCATAACTATGATTTATGTTCTTTTTATTTTACCTGTGGAGACTTAGCAAAGAGTGAGCATGTTCTTGATTGCAGCAACAGCTGTAGATATTTCCAGGGGTCATATCACAAGCTAGGTGCCTGTCATAAATCTTGGCTTAATTAAAAATTGGGTTATAGCTGAGTGGACATCTTCTATTATTGTTAATTTCTAATTTTCTGAGTTCTAGATTCTTTTATTTAAACTGTATTTTAAAAAAGTCAACAGATTGTTATGCTGAAAGGTTCCATCTTCTGTATTTTATTTTTATGTTTGCTTGCGTTGCGATCAATTTTCCTCCTGAGAAACCTTACTTTGTTTAGAAGATAGGCTGTGATTCATTACATGGGACGTGATTTTTCTGTGCTGCATATGCCTAAAATTAACCACACACCTACACTCAAAATTGTCCCATTATCTCTCATTTTGAACCCTCCTACTAATCCTTTTTTAACATTTGAATTGCAAATCATGTAAAAAGCACAAGTACCTTTCATAGAAAAGTATAGATTGGTATATAGGTAGGGTAAATGGAGGTATTCAGGGTATTCAAGTAATTTACCATTCAGGTAAGATTGGAGTACCTATGGCCAGCATGGCTCTTTCCTGTGTATTAAACCTGTATAATTCATCACTATGGCCCCAGTCACATGAAGGTCTCTTCTATGTGTCTTTCAGTGCATGTAAAAATATCTTCTGCCACATTAAATCCCTTCTGCTGCCAGGGCGAAAAATCAGCCACTTGCACACAGGGTTTGTTTAATCCCTTATACTGTATGTATAGACTCATGAAACTCCTGGGACAGTTTGGAAAATGTCTCCTCTCAATAAGGAGCAGTTTCAGGACTGATTCCTTACACCAGGTTTCCTTTTCCAATAGAGAAAGAAAGGCTAGGCCCAAGCATGGGCTTGGCCTTGTTCCACTTGCTTCCCTAGGGTTGCACCAGCAGGGAATTTGGCTCACAGTGTCCCTGTGTTTGTTGTGGCTTTGAGAACCATCTGTTTCATTTTTCTATTGCAGTTCCTGGAAGCACTGCTTTAAGAAGTCACAATCTCAGGACTGCTGATAGCCAATCTGATGGTGTGCTCATTTTGGGAAAGAGCAGATAGAGGAAAGGGAGCTCAGCAGCAGATGAAGCTCTTCCTGGAGGTGAAACTGCAGCTTATACAGAGTGGTTGTGCATAAATCCCCCTCCCTCCCAATTCCTCCTTTTCCCCATGTTGACAACATAATTTCACCTTCCCTTCAGCTGTATCTTCCTTAGGGAAAAGGTGGAGGATCAAGCTGGGCAATGGAAAGATGTGGAGTATAGAACAGTCTTTCAGCCGTAAAGGTTCAAATCCATTGCAGGTTGATAGTGCCAGTAAGACACTGCAATCTGAAGAGCTGCCTGTGATCTATAAGAAATGATTAGCTAACATTAGTAGTTCAACAGAAATGATTCCCATCCTGTAGCAGGGTGAAGACAACATGCAGAAAAGCTTTATCATGTAATACTGAAATTCCCTGCATCTCTTCTGGCACAGTATTTAAGCTTCTGCCGAGCTATGAGCACAAGAGTAGCCATAAGGATAATATGACTGCTCCTCTGGCTACATTTAAGCGTGAGTTTAGATGTTTTGCTAAACCGGTGGCAGATTGAAATGCATAATTCTTCTCAAAATCCACAGATTGTTCCTGTTCCCAAATTCTATAGTTTGTCTGGGTGCCGTCATCAGTGGCAGCAGCCATTGCTCTCCTAGCTTGGTTCTCGGCAATGTGCATGTGCCTAGGAGTCATTTAACTCTGATATCATAAGGATCTGGGTATTGCAATGTGGGATTCTGTTCTGCAGAGTTTTAGAGGAGTTCTGTGGAAGACTAGTATTTGTAATAACTTTTTGTCTCATCCTGTTGAAATTCACTGGAAGTCGGTAATTGAAATGGTGCGCTCATCAGTGAGTTTACTAGTACATGCTAAGGAGATGTGAATGAGTAATAGTATGAAACTGGTGTGTTAGAATCAATATGTATTATGTCATAACAAATCCCTGTTTTTTTTTTTAGATCTGTGTGTGTGTGTGTATGGTGTGACTACAAGGTATAGTGATGTGAAATAAAATTTCCCCAGAGGATCTGTGTATTCCCTAAAACAGGCATTTTCTACATTCTAGGAGATCCTGAGCTAATTGTTGTGTGGAACATCTGTTGTTTCAGAATCTTGTTATCTGGTATTTTGGAGGCAGCTCATTCTTCTTTAAAAGAACAATGATTATTGATTAAAATAAATAAATAAAAATGTAAGACGCTGCAAAGCCAAGAAATATTTCAGAACCATTTTAAGGAAAAACTAAAACTAAATTATTTCTAAAAATAAACAGCTCAACTATGCTTTCATAGCACCATCAGATATTAACTAAAAGCCACCTGTTATTCTCTAGGTATCTAAGCAATTCTCATTAAGATATTATTTTTTATATTCAGTCTCCAGTAATTGCTTACAACCAGTTAACACAGCTTATCAATTATGAAAAATCTGAAGATGAAAGGAATTAGTAAAATACCCCTCAACCTCTATACTCAAATTTATCAATCATTAATCAATTATATGAAACAATTTATTATTCTAATTATATTACTTGTGAGATATAACCTCATCAGGTATAGATGATAGGAGCTGATGGTGGCAATGCAAAATAAAAAGATACAAGGGTAATGGTGATTATAATCTTGCAATATGCAACAGCAGTGAACCAAACTAAACAGATAGGCCAGATAAAATAATTACAGTCAGCTAAATAAATTATGTCTCCAAATACTGTGACAAACAACCAAATTGCTAATGAAGCAGCATTTCCATGATGAAATGACCTAACTTCAGAGGCAGAAAAACACAGAGTGGAAAAGATTGTAGAGGTATTGATGCTTTTTTTTGTTGTTGTTCTTCTGTGAACTCTGCTAAAAATATTACGCAAATATCATCTGTTGTTCAGAGAAATAATATTAACAAATGCTGTTTTTTTGTGACAAAGTCGGATGTTTTAATACCATTTTTTTTTCCAGAGGAGAAAGTAAAGCAAATGAACCTGGCATGTACAGGATTAAACCTAATTTTCCCCAAACATTTCACGTGAGGTTCTTTTCTTTAAGTCTCCAGTGTAAAAATAAAAAATAGACTTCCCCTTTCAAGTTTTAGCTTTCTCATTGACTTCTTTGATACAGCCAAATGTTTCTCATTTTGAATCCTATTGAATGAAGGAAATGCAATATATTTCAATTACAGTTGGGGTAATCTCTCTGCCAAATTTACTGGTCTGTGTAAAACTATGATGAGAACACTGGATGAAATTGATAAAATTAGACATCTTTGGCTGAGTTACTCACATCAGAATTATAAGTTTAGATGACAAAACTAATTTAAAGAATGGACCTTGCCGATTCCTACTTTATAGCAATATAAATGCCACCAAGAGTCAGTCCTGATGGATGACAGCATTATGAAAACACAGCAAATGGGAGACCAACAGAGTCCATTTCTAAATTAGATTTATAAATTCAACCATATGAGAACAAGCTATGTAGCTGGCGCCACATCAGGAAATGGTCCACATTAGACAGGGGAAAAAAAAAAAAAGTGATTATGACATTTCTCCCCTGTATTAAATTATCACATATGTTTCACTCCCCATCTTTCACCTTTGTTTCCATGACTATTGGCTGAACTATTGTAAAAGTAACTGCTTCTCCAGAAAAGACTAGTGTTCAGACTCACTGTATGAAACAGGCTTGACTTAATACAATAAAAGCTTTAAAATTTGAGCAAAAATAGAGATGCTTTCCTGTTCAAACCCAGTGACAGAGCATATTTTATTAGCATGGTATTATGCAGTGAAACAGTCTGAAGAGGTGGAACTACAGACAGACTGAACTCGTGCAAATTAAACCATGATAATTCCATTTTTCCTTACCAGGCGTATATATTATTACAGCAGGACCGTGTAGCCTTTACCATATCCATTAACTGAGAGGCCTATTCACGGGTCCTGTCGATGGAAATACCCATATGATTCCTTGCCTTGTGTTTAAGAAAGTATGAAATGCTCCCAGTAGCCAAGAAGTCTTATAAGTCTCCAGTAAGCCAAACTTTCTATTAATTTAAAGCCCAATGAAGTCTCAGTTAACATTCACTTAGTTTAGAAAATTAATTTAAAAGTCTATTAAAATTAATTGCTGCTCACTTTGCATGTGGAAAGCAGTCGGGCCATGTTAGCTCGGTGCTTCATGCAGGATAAAGAGCCCTACTGAGATGCAGATTGTGTGGCCTGAACCGAACATATTTCAGGTACAGGTATCCTGCTTCCACTACTGATATGTCTGAATGAAGAGTTAGTTCATGTTTCTATATTGCATCTGGATGGCATTGCCTCATGCAGATGTATGCTGTGTGTTTCTGTTAACTGAGCAGCCCTCTCTCTGATATGACAGTGCCTGAGTTATGACTTGAAATAGGATAGAGAGGTAGTGGCTGTTCTGGCATCTTGAGAAATCTGGGCAATTTGGAGTTGAATTCAAAGCTTCTTATGTCAATGGCAAGGCTGTCCCATCATACTGCACTTTTAGGTGCCTGTCTGCTAAAATGGTGGTATCATTTTGTGTGTAGAAATATAGCTTTTCTGTCCACCTGCCAGGAAGCTGATCTCTCCAATATTTTTGCCAGCTGTATCAGTCCAGAAGTGTGAAATAGCTTTGGCAACCTTTATGAGGATGGTGTTATACAACATTGCTGGAAATTAAGAAATGTAAGGGAAGAGAGAGCGAAGCGCCTGGTGCGGACAAAAAGGCACAAGGACCTAAAGAATTTTTCCTACTGTAGCTGAATGAAGGTGAAGAGAAGAAAGAATTTAAGATGGCTTGCTGCCTTTAGTACAGGCATTTCCTGACTTTTGGGGCTTAATTTTCGAACATTAATGGTTGCTTTGGGAGTTTGTTTTCCACAAAAGTTTGTAGCACCTTTTGATCCTATCAGAACTCTCCATATGGGCTAGATATTCAAGTAGAATGATATAAACACTCCCGGTGAGTTTCAAAATGCTTGTAACAAGAAAAATGTGTGGATTTCATAATTTCTGGTTTAATTTTATCATCTTGCATGGGCTCTTTTTTTAGATCCTTCTGTCCTTGGCCTTTCAATGAACTGTCTGCCCCATCCCTCTGTTTATCTCCGTGTCAGACCCTTCTTTGTGTCCTTGTTGCTTTTCGTATCAGAAGTAAAATTTTGAGACTCAGAATACTTAGACTTAATTTCAGATACTGTGGAAATTTGAGCTTGACGGAGAAAACAGAATCCTAACCTTGGCAGGCAATGAAGAAGTAAATGATTTTCAAACATTTTGTTTTAAAATGTAAATGCAGTTGCAATTTTAAAGTATTACACATATGGAATCTTAAATGGTCTTCTAACCAAA
Organism: Crypturellus undulatus; assembly: GCA_013389825.1. Classification (NCBI taxonomy): domain Eukaryota; kingdom Metazoa; phylum Chordata; class Aves; order Tinamiformes; family Tinamidae; genus Crypturellus; species Crypturellus undulatus. The sequence continues at coordinate 3,686 of VWPW01025560.1, read as the reverse complement.
GCTTTGAATTTCACTTTAAAATTTTATGTTGAGCTTGTCAGTCCTTCAGATCTGCATTTTCCACACACATCTTTCACCAGCTCTGTTAAATGGAAACATGAATATTGCATCCATGCAAACTTTAATAGAACAAAAGACGAGAGGAGAAAAATCCTAATGGCCACTTTTAGTGCATTGCTATTACTCAGAAATGAATCCAGTTTAATGTTTTTCTTTATAGTCTTTCTCAGCATGTGTATGTTAGGGTAAAGTTTTTATACTCTTCATGTGCAGCCTTTTTCATCTGGGGGATAAGAGAGGGAATGGAAAGAGGAAAATAAAGAAAGAAGGGAGAAAGAACAATCATTTGACAGGAATGTAAATTGATGCTTTGACCAAGGATCCAAACCTGATAACTTTTCTGAACACAAGTACAAACCTCGGGCTAATAATATTTCAGTATTTCAAAAGTGTAGCAGATATATACAACAACAGAACCAGGCTTTTGAAATTGAAACACTTGTCTGGTTTTGATTTGTTACTCCCACATAAACACAGAACATAAACTACTTCCCATTGGTACCATTTTTACCACAAGGCATGATCTGTATAATTTGGGAGCGTGAAATGTGAAACAGGCTACTTTTATAAGAGAAACAATGAGCTAAACCCATATTTAATGCAAAATAAGAGCTCCTGTGGTCATATATCCCACATGGATAATCTTTTTCCTTTCCATACTGTAAAGTAAGCCTTATCTCCAGTGTTCTTGGGAAGGTTAGAGTTTAATTTGAAGGGATAAAGTTAAAATCCAACAAGAGAAGTTGAGATTTATTTGGGCATCTTGGCATCATCTTATTTTATACCATCATACATTTGTCCTATCTCAGGCTTGTAATAGCCTGCTCGAGCTTGTTGTCCTTGAGATCCTAAATTAGAGGGGAGACCATATCCTTACGCTTATCTCTACTCTACTTGATTCTATAGACCACAGAGGCAAAATTATGCTTTTTTTTTTAATACCTTTATATTACACTAGTTATAAGGCTGTCCAGTGTCTGTTCTAAAATTAGAACAGGGTCTAACAGCCACCTATTAATGGTCCCTAGCAACCTATAAAATCTTTTTGACCTATGTAACACCTATACGTGTTGTCTCTATAACAAGTTTCGCTCAAGCTGTTGAAGATGTTAAGCATATGCAGAATTGAAACTGAAAGTTAGATATATTGGGAATTTTGCAAAAGAGAATTAAAAATGTGAAAATGAAAAGGAGATCTCTGAAACAGAGTAAACTCTGTGGTTTCATTTTCAGTTATCTGGATGTTAACCAAACCGTTATTATTTGAAAGGCCATTTAAAGCCACAGGATTGAAAATAAACTTCTAGAGCACCGTGAACTCTTTGGAAGCTATGTTTTTCCACGAGGAAACAGGAAACAGAGACAGGGATGCATCGTCTAGCAGTGCTAGTTCTAGTCACTTCACTTAGGGTCTGGGGCTAAGTCTCAGACACTTCTGCTAGAGTCAGACAGTTGATTCAAAGCCCTGTAACTCAACTACCACTCAGTAATAACTGAAGTAACTGGCTTAGCTATCCTTGATAGTACTGCATTCACATATGACAGAGTTCAGGTGTTTCTGCAAGGAATTCTCTATGGATTTCTCAGGAGCCAGAATGAATCTGTGGAGGATTCTCAAAGAAAATCAAACACCAAAGCAATGTTGAGCATACTGGCTTCAAGTGATGTGATGATGTGCATGATGGACTATGGAAACCCTTTACAGTATGGAAAAATGATTGTAGATTTCTGGTTTCTCAGCAGGTGAATGTTCCCTTTTCCCTATACCATTCTGTTATCCTAGGCATTGCATTTTATTTTGTTGTGTTATTATTTTTATTCTTGAGTATATACATCATGTATTTTTAAAGCTAGGCTTCCTTGCAGAGAAATGAATAATATTGTTCAAAGGCATACCATGTAATTTTTTGCTTTCTCTTTCTGCCAAATTTATTAGCTCAATTAACTAATAACACTATTCCCAGAGCTGAAGATGCTAATGCAGAAAGAAAGATGTCTTGGCATGACAAGACATTATTATAGACTGAAGTTTTTATTACTGTTAAACAAATAAAAGCAAGGATAGAAAATGAGATGATCAGTCTGTCACTCCCTGAGCTTAGTAGGCATGGCTATAAGTTATTTTACTGGTCCTCTGAACAGGTAGCCACCACCAAGAATTGCTTCTTTCACTTATCTCTTTATCTGTATTCAGATAGACTTATCACAGATTGTGCTGAACAGGGAATAATGTCATCTGAGTGCACCTAAATATGTTACCTTTCTTCCCTTTTTCTTCCCTCTCCCATTGCCATTGCAGGGACAGTAACAGGAGGCAAGAACTGACCTTTAAGGGTTTCCTTGGTCTGATTTCACTGAAAGACCTGACCTGAAGCTGGGGACAGTGTGATGATGAGCAAGCATTACACAAAAGTACATCTTGCAGGTATTGGATATCTGCAATGTGAAAGTGACAAATAGGAAAATTAAGTCTTCAAGGCTGCTAATCTAGCACTTTTATGGAAGGCAGTAATTAAGTGGTGAAATGCAGGAGCAGTTGTCAGGGCTGTATTCACAAATTGGGAAAATGTAGTGGCCTGTCAATGCACTATACCTTCTAAAATTCATTACCACTGGATTTGAGTTTGTAGTTACTCCTCAGGATGGACTGATGGTCTTGCTGGAGGCAGAGAGTCACCACATTTCTATAAAGCATAGAGAAAGACATAGAGAAAAGAGTTTTTTCCCTTACAAATATGTTTTAGGACAAAATAGGTAAATCTGCTTCATCTAGTTTTATGTCTCTTCTGAGTGGTAACAAGCCATCATGTTAGTGTCAAGTGGACTGGAAGATTCACAAAGCAGATACAGCATGTCTTCTGAACCAGGCAAGGATTTCCAGCCTGTTCACTTACTATTAATTAGTGCTTGCTTTAAATCAGTGATTTATTTTATTTTATTTACTTTTAAAAAAGCTTCCAGTTAGTTCTTAGCCTGAAAAAATATACTTCTTTTCAAACCCTGCACACCTCTGAACACATCCCATTAATTGTGCTTCTTTTTAAAATACAAAAGAAACAAACATTAAAGAAAAAGAAATTAATAATAGTCAGTTGTTTTTTGACAGTGTTTTTTTTTTTTTACCTTGAAAATGTCCTTTTTGATACTAATAAGGTCTGGCTTCCAACAGTATTTTTGAAAACTTGCACTTTATAAGACACAGAAAGTTAGCAAACTTTGAACTTCGGTAGCTCAAAATAATTCAAACGAATAAAAAAAATGTTTTTAAACTCCTATCAAACTAAGAAAAAGTGCTGGCAGAGGAAAGAGGATAAGGAGACTGTAATGGATGCAATCTTCACCTATATCATTCTCCAGAATACTCAGTACAAGAATCTTATTAGTGTGTTGCTACTGTGGGGGCTTGGCTACGTTCCCTGCCCTGAGCATGGCTGGGTCTGAGGTAGAGTTCGGCTTTGAGACTGGTCTTGTCCCTGTTGTCTTACTCTGTGACAGCTTATATTTTGACTGTTTCAACAGCGATAGCTTGAAAGTTTGCATATGTGTGTCTTATTCTAAAAGATCTTTCGTACTTGAAAGACTCTAAATTACCTAAAAACTTCCATACAAATCTTAAATCAGGTCCT
>VWPW01025559.1:0-16620 GCA_013389825.1 Crypturellus undulatus | reverse complement strand
TAGCTACAAGTTTGGAGCTTCTCCCAGTTGTGCCTGCACCCCAGGGAACAAGCAGTGTAAATAATATTGAAGCCTGGGTGCGTTTTTGAGTGTTACTCCCGTAACCTGTTTTCTCTGAACAATGAAATGAGTGATGCAGGGGGGGGCTCGCTGTCTGTGTGTGTCTCTGCGGTCGGGTGGGCCTCCTGGTTACGCTTATGTCCGAAGCAGAGATGGCAACAGCGCAGTTAAGTAAAAATGGAACCATGTGTAGCCTCAAAGTAAAATTTTGGGGCAATCGGCGTAAACGAAGCAGTGTTTTACAGGGAAAATATGCCTTGTGTGCTTTGCCCAGTTACCTGATAAAGAAAGTGCTGGTGCAAAGGATACAGCTGCAAAATGTGGAGATGAATCTGCTCTATTTTACCTGGGTATTTATTACAAGTGTTTTCAAACAGAAGGGTGTTTTACATCCCCTATGTCCTTCCTTCCTGCATTACAAGCTGTAGAGCATTTGAGCTCCCCTCTGAAATCATTGCACTTTATGGCCAAACTCACCCTGACTTCAGCTCCTGGGGGTTATTTGGCCTTCAGTAACTGGTGGGAGGCAGGTCGTGGCCGGGGCGCGGGAGCCGCAGCGGCGCGAGGCCGGACGCTCAGGGCGGCACCTCGGAGCAGGAAGGCGCTTGCTGTTCCTGGTGTCCGCGTGGGAACGTCCCCCAAGGGGCAGCGCTGCTGAGCCCTGTCCCACGCACGGGTTTAGAAGCGCCGACGGGGCAGCAGGACGGTCTCCGGGTGGCGGGACAGGGAGCTCCTTGCGGGGCTGCGCTGGGCAGGGGGAGGCTGTGGGCTGCACAACAGGACGAGCGGAGCCCAGTTCTAGCTTTCGGGCTCAGTAGTGACGAAGTTAAGATCAACTGTTATTTCTGCCAGTGTCTTCGTTTGTAATGTTAATATTCTAAAAATGGTATTTCCCGTCACATTGCTGAATGAGATGCTGCACATGCTTCCAATTTAAATGTTATGAGCTGCATAACATATGTTGTAATAGCGACCCATGGCATCTTGTATCGTTTTCCTGTTACCTAAAACACGGGGGTTACGTTCATATGGGTCCCATGGTGGCTTCTCAAGAGTTGAACCAGATCTATTTTAAAAATAAAGTTCTACTTTGCTGCCATTTAAAGGAAGACTATCTTAACTCTTGAGAAGGAATGTTGAAGCACTTGCTATGCAGGCAAGATCCTGAGATAAGATCCTAATTTGTTTTGCAGATGTAAAAGCATCAGAGAAAAACTACATAATGTAACATAAGACCATAAACGTTTTCTTTTAAATATTAGATGGATGGCACTAGCAGTACCCACAATATGTGAGAAGTTGTGTTTCCTGTAATACTTTTAAAAGATACGGTTGCTCTTTTTTCTTTTCCTAGTGCTTGTTTCTGGCGATCAGTAAGTGATAGCAATAGTTCTCCTGTAAATTTTAACACTTGATTCTTGGATGTACACGTGTGTCTCCTTTTTTATCAATATCAGTTTTTTTGAAAAATAATATTTGAAAAATAATATTTGAAAAATAATAAAAGGTGCAAGCTACAGTCTTTGATAGAAATGGTATTGTGACTGCAGCTCTGAGATGCACGTGTTTTTCTTCTTGGACTTTTATTGACTGAAGTCAAGTATTTGGCAGGTAACTTTCAAGCATCTTTATGTTTTACAACCAAAATATCTGCAAAACAATCTGTAACATCCCATTCAGGAGAAGTAGAGGTAACCCCCCCCCCCCCCCCCAACATCTGGAAGTAATAAAGGACACAGAAGAGTTTAGTTTTAACGAGAGAATGGGGAATATGATGCAAAATGCATTCTTTATGGTCAAGAATACAGTAAGCACTGTTTGTATTTACTTCCCTTCTTGAATTGCTGCGCACTGAGCAGTGCAGCGAGCATGGGGTAGAGTAAGGGGAAAAAGTTGTGACAATCGTAGAGCAAAGAGCTCTACGATTTCTTTCTTTCCATTGCTTTATTTTGATGAAGTGATTGTGTGGGTGAAGGACATGCAAAGAGTTGCCTGGGCTTGAGCTGTGCAGCAGCGACTTGTTCGCTCGCCTTCTCTCGATGCTTGAAAGGAGAGAGAAAATTCCTGTAAAATAGCTCACATAGCGCAAATATTTTCACTGGACAAAAAGGTCGCGGGTTCAAAAAATAATGAAGGGCTGAAGTGTCTGCCCTTGTTTGCTCAGCAGTGAAGTGAGCACATTATGTCTCAGCTCGCAGTATTTTCCTAAAGGCCGTAAACTGGCCAAGAAATAGTGGTGAAATTTAAAAAATAACAACTTTTAGTGCAGTGTTAAGACTTCACTTGGCTGAACTTTGTTATCTGCAGAAACTGCAGAACAGCTGCTGTTCTCTGGATGTTACTGGGTGAGGAGTGGGTGGCTGTGGTGCTTACGGGATTACGTGCTGTAACGTGGGTGCCCTTGCAGTGCTCTCAGTAAGCGGCCTCGCCGTGGCTGCTTGTGCGTGGGGAGAAGAGGATTCCGGTCATCCTTGGCCAGCTCTGCCCTCCCTGCGCCTTCGGGCAAGCGAGTCTCGAGGCTTCTTTCCCAGACGAGCGATGTGTCTGCGCACCCTGGGCTGCGTTGTGCTCCGTTCCTCTGCCGCCGTTTGCTGTTTTGTTTTTGTTGCTTCATCACTTGTGGGCAGTGGGAAGGAAAAGCTTGGAGGGGCCGATATCCTGCCAAGGAGGCAGCGAGCGCTTAGCTTTCAGTGCGTGACTTCAAACCGCAGGGCCGAGAGGAGCTGTTTACTGCTTGCAGCCCTGCTTGGAGGCCAGCCAGCAGTGCCCTCTAGCAAAACTGTTTTGTTTGATGAAGTGGAATTTATTAATTGATTTAAAAGAACTCCATTTTTTTCCAGGCTGCCAGCCAATCCAGTCCGTGTGGTGTTAGTTGTCCTTGTCCACCAGCTTTTAGTGTATGGTGGCTGCTTGGAAGCTACCCTTCAAGAGCGATGTTCTGCTTGTTCTTAGGGCACTTGCTTGTTTATGAGTCTTCTTCTTTTTTTCCCCTCTGACTTTGCTACTCTGACTTGCCCACAGTCTGTAAGTCAGCGTTGGAGGAGCAGGAAAAGCATTTTTTGTTTTTTCCCCACCTTGAGTTTATTTTTGGAAACGGCTGCATCATTTTCCGTAAAACCTTGTGTAGCGGTGGTGGGATCTCATCTGCTTGTGTGACCGAGTGTGGAAAATCTCTGCGCATATCACAAGCTCCTGGGAGGCCGTGTGGTGGAAAACACACTGCACGCAGTCCTGGACACTGCTAGCCTGGCAGAGCGGTGGGGACTTTGGGGTGGCTTCACTGTTTTCTACGTGGTTGTCTCATGATATGTGTAAAACACAAATTAGGTCAGATTTGTAAATCACATTCAAATTGTGCAACCCCATGTGGTTTGAGTATTTTAAGGATCATGTTTCTTTGTTTTGTCTATCAAGAGCATTTTTTTCTGACCATGTCTATTCTTTCTTAATAGATGGTTTGCGGGTGATACGTGTGCAAGTGATTCAAGTTGCTCCTCCAGAATGTGTTCCACAAATCCAGCAAATTGGGTTACCTTCGATGACGAGCCGCTCTTCCAGTCTCCTCAGAAATCAGCTGAAAATCAGAGTAGTTGCAGAGCAAATGGTCTAAAGCTCAATCTCTCTAATGTGCCTGAATCCTCCAGCAGGTCCTCTTCAACGGGCAGCACTCCGCTCTCCTCTCCTGTTGTTGACTTTTACCTAAGTCCTGGGCCCCCGAGTAACTCTCCGCTTACTACACCTACCAGGGACTACCCAGTAAACCCATGTATCCCCAAGCCCGGGCTCCACATCCTTTATCCTATTCCTGAATGGCCGCCAAAAGGTAACTGTCTCCCGTCACCCAGCGTTTGCCCTTCCTTAACTTCGCAGAGACCAAACAGCCTTCCCGTGAACACCTTGACTGATGACAATCCAGTCAAGGGAGTCTCCAGATCAACAGATGAAGGGAACCCCAATCTGCAGGAAAGCTGTGATGAGTTAGGAGAGCCCTCGGAGCGCTTCCCGTACTTCCAGAGTGACTGTGCTTTCTCCAGTCCCTTTTGGAAAGAAGGATGTTCGCTCAGCACGTCGCCACCTCACTTCACCACACAGAGGAAGGACAAAGCGCTTGACAGAAACATTTGTCCTTCGAAAGAAAGAGAAACCTGGCACGATCAGAAGAGCCTTAACCAGGGCTCCTTCAGCTACGTGTGCGAGCGGCTGGAGCACCTGCAGACGGGCGGTGCGGCCGGCGGCGCGCGTGCCTGGCACAGCCTCCCCTCCGCCCACGGGCACGGGCTCTTCAGGAGCCGCCGCGCAGACGGGTGGCCCTTCATGCTGCGGATTCCCGAGAAGAAGAACATGATGTCGTCTCGGCAGTGGGGCCCTATTTACCTCAAAGTCCTCGCTGGGGGTGTGTTGCAAATGTATTATGAAAAGGGCCTTGAGAAGCCCTTCAAGGAGTTCCAGCTGCAGCCACACTGTAAGCTTTCCGAGCCCAAGCTGGAGAGCTATAATGTTTCAGGAAAAATCCATACTGTGAAGATTGAGTGTGTGTCCTACATGGAGAAAAGGAAGTATCATCCCAAAGCAGAAGTGATCCATGAACCGGAGGTTGAGCAGATGTTAAAGTTGGGAACCACGGATTATAACGACTTCACTGATTTCCTTGCAACCATCGAGGAAGAGCTCATGAAACTTCCCGCCACTTCTAAACAAAAGCGAAATTATGAAGAACAAGAAATGACTCTAGAAATAGTGGACAACTTTTGGGGTAAAATCACTAAAGCTGAAGGAAAACTTGTAGAAAGTGCTGTCATCACACACATTTACTGTTTATGTTTTGTGAATGGGAGTACTGACTGCTTTTTAACTTTAAATGATCGAGAACTCCAGAAAAGGGATGAACGCTACTTGGAGAAAGAGACGGAGAAGAAATGGATTGATATTCTAGATTACCACTTCCACAGTTGTGTTAAAGCACAGGAATTTGAGCAATCGCGAATTATTAAGTTTACACCTCCTGACGCCTGCAGGCTGGAGCTAATGCGTTTCAAGACGCAGTATAACGGACGAGACCTTCCGTTCTCCGTGAAGGCTGCTGTTGTGGTTCAGGGAGCATACGTAGAACTCCAGGCTTTTATTAACACGTCTTCAAGTGCTCTGACACCAGCGCGTTTACCTTCCGTGAAGCACTGTGAAAACGTTATGATACGCTTCCCAGTTCCTGCACAGTGGATCAAAGCACTTTGGACCATGAACCTCCAGAAGCAGAAGTCCCTAAAAGCGAAAATGAATAGAAGAACGTGCCTTGGCTCCTTACACGAGATTGAATCCGATCCTGTAATACAAGTCTCGGTTGGAACGGCAAAATATGAAAGCGCCTATAGGGCTGTGGTGTGGAAGATAGACAGACTTCCAGAGAAAAACTCAAGTAAATAACTTGCTATAAAATAATGGGCTTGGGTGCAGATCTTCTCAGGGTTTGTGCAATGTTTTTGTGCTGCGTAGTTTTGTCATTTCGGGTAGTTCTAACGTGTACCTGTGCAGTGGTATCCATAGGAGCTAACCTTCAAGAGGAAGGAGAGAGGAGAATATGGCCTTTTTTTTTTTTTTTTTCCTCCTAGAGGGTGTTTTCTTAATANTTTTTTTTTTCTTTTCTTTTCTTTTCCCCTAGAGGGTGTTTTCTTAATTTGTTTGATCCAGGCAGATGTATTATTATCGTCCATTATAATAGTACAGTATCCCAAAAATTGTAGCAAGAATGAGGAGCAGGTTTACGTGGACCAGCTGGGCCATGGTGAGGCTGGAAGCGACTGCTGGCAGCTGTTGCCTGCCCGGTGTCACATAATTAATTGCAGAGTTGGAGTTTAACTCTCACATCTTGGTTTTCTAGCAGCTTTTAAGAAATGGTAGGGATGATACATGACGAGAAGATGCTGTGGTCAGACTTGCTGTAGCAGATCGGCTGTGCAAAGACTGCTGTCTGCTACCTCACTTATGGGGTCAAACACCGAGTTTGTATAATCGTGAAAATAACCGTGCTGACAAAAGGCACCTCTGGTTATATTCCTATTTCTCTGTGGTGGTGATACCTAACTTTAAATACCTGCAACAATTAAAACCCGTTGCACATATAGGAGTAATAATTTTCCACTAAATAAAATCGCTAATTTAATCTAATTTAATCATCAAAGTACTGCTTTTGGAGAAGGAAATATAAATATATGGCTTTAAAATTCCCATTTTAGTCATGTTTGCAGACTAATACAACTACCTTGGTTCTTTTCCAAGGGCATAAAAAATCCTGAGAAATATTTTATTGTTTTAAATGTTACAGAATGAAGCCACTAGACCCTTTCCTTAGATATGCTTTATATATATATATTTGAGGCTTTGGGGAATCTTTGTAGGATGAGGGTATCTATTAAACTATTTTACCAAAAATATCTGCAAAAAAATGTACTTTTGAGACTGGGAGAAGAATGAAAAATTAACAAATAGATTGAATTAGACTTGCAGAGTACTAACTGTCTGGCCTAACTACCTCTTTAAAATGTCCAGAAAAGATTTAGTTTTCTGAAGTGCAGGTTTCATGTATATTAGTACCGACATTTCCACTCAGTGGCTCAGGCAGCTAGACATGTGATCAGCCAAAAGTTCCCTTTCAAAACTATATTAAAAAAAAACTCCTGAAGATATTTTTTCCCATTTTAACTAACTGTAGACAACATGGTTTAAGGTATTATAGTATCCCTTTTCTCTCATTATGATATTTTGTTTTCTTTTTAAATTTTTCTTTCATCTGGTACTTGAATGTTTCTGATTGTTACTTCTGTCATGTAATAAGACAAAATTGTGGAGGCAGGAGCAAATGAATACTATATTTTGTCCTGAGCCTGTGTGTGAACTAGATTGGAAAGAGCCTTTTATACCAAGGCAGAGCATCCTGCGTGGAGGCGCTGCTGCAGCGCTGCTCCTGGCAGGGCAGGACCAGTTTGTGTTTCGTGGTGCTCTTGTGTGGGAATACGGATGCCTTTGGTTTGCAGACGGGTCTGGCTTAGGAAGGGAGGTCTCTCCAAGCTGGAGCGGTTTTTGCCTTTCTGCTTGTGTTGCCGTGCGCTGGGGCAGGGGTGACGGCGCCTCTGCGGAGATGGAGCTCAGGAACACCAGTGCCATGGGCCTCCGTGTCCATCCGCCCCGCGTCCTGCGCTGGGAGAAGCTGTGGTGGGACCTGTGGTGTCCCCAGGTCCGTGCCCCCTCATGCTTCCCTGCCTCGTGCTTGGCTCTGCCGGGATGCCGGGGCTGCCAGGAAAAGGGGCCGCGGGAGTGAGGAGGAGACGCTGCCCCGGCGGATGGGCTGCTGCTCGGCACGAGGCCAAGGNGAGAAGCTGTGGTGGGACCTGCGGTGTCCCCAGGTCCGTGCCCCCTCATGCTTCCCTGCCTCGTGCCGGGATGCCGGGGCTGCCAGGAAAGGGGCCGCGGGAGCGAGGAGGAGACGCAGCCCCGGCGGATGGGCTGCTGCTCAGCACAAGGCCAAGGAGCAGCGGTGTGGGGGGAAGCAATGTACGGAGCGGTCCGGGAAGCACCTCCTGGGGAGGAGGGAGAGGCGACAGCGGAGGCGATAGCGGTGTCTGGGCCCCCAGAAAACAGACAGATCGGGACAAGGAATTGATGGAAAGAAGTGGGAGATTGAATGGAAATCAAATTCATGAGGGCTTCAAAACTCTGTGAATAAGGATGCCCCTTGTCTGCTCGGAGTCTCGCTGTGTTGCTGCTGCGGCCTCTGTGCTTTCCCAAAGCTTACGGGACTGACTGCTTGGGTAGCTCTAATATTCCTTGCTGCTTAATGTAGATATGTTTCTGCAAGATCAGTTCGTAGCTTTAGCCAGGCAATTTTGCAGGAGATTATGATTCTTCCAGAGTCTTTAATTCCCTGCAGTTCGTTCACCTTAAGACTTGTTGTGCACAGTTAAGCTGAGATTTATGGTATTTGAAAGTAAGAACCTTTTCTGTGCTTTTCTGTGGCATTCTACAACTTTAAATTATTTTCTAGCAGTAGTTTAAACTTTTGACGTTTGAATAGCTCCTCTGGCTAAGATCTGCAAAATCATCTGTATCCTTGAAATGTTCTCGTGTTTTGGAAAGTGTTTCAGTAGTAATACTGCCTGGTCAAGTTTTAAGGCTTTCTCTCTAGTGCGTATGCAGTTAAGACTGCAAAAATAGAACTGTCCAGAGGCGTGCCAAAATCTGGAGGCAGTCGGGCTAATAGAAATATGTAAACTTTCATAATACATTTATTGCAGGGAGAAAAATATGCTTGTGTTTTTGCTTTCAAAAAGTCTTTGTCCAAGGCTAGGGGAGGGGAAAAAAAAAAAAAGAAGAAAGAAAAAACCAGGTTGCCTACAGGCCTACAGATACACTGTAGCTCCATTTATAGTCATCAGAATATGCCAGTATCCGCCCGTTCCTGCTGAAGTGCGTCCTTGGAGGGGGCTGTCCGCGCAGAGCCGCCCCCGTGGCGGCTGTGAGATACCCCAGTGTTCTGGTAGCTGCCTGTGCTTAGTTAAGTACCTACACAGAGGGCGTGGGGCCGGAAAGCCAGCACTGACTGTAAAAGAAAGACACTTTAAAAGCCTTGGGCGTCGCGTTGCTGTGGTGAAATGCGCAGATTGAGCGCGTTTGTGTCATGGGCCGGGCCTGCGGGAACGCGGCGCAGGTCGCGGTTTCAGCGCCTCTTNGCCAGTATCCGCCCGTTCCTGCTGAAGTGCGTCCTTGGAGGGGGCTGTCCGCGCAGAGCCGCCCCCGTGGCGGCTGTGAGATACCCCAGTGTTCTGGTAGCTGCCTGTGCTTAGTTAAGTACCTACACAGAGGGCCGGAAAGCCAGCACTGATTGTAAAAGAAAGACACTTTAAAAGCCTTGGGCGTCGCGTTGCTGTGGTGAAATGCGCAGATTGAGCGCGTTTGTGTCATGGGCCGGGCCTGCGGGAACACGGCGCAGGTCGCGCCTCTTGGTGCCTGTGTTTGCGCTGTGGCCAATCCCGCCCAGGCGGTTGTGTCTTGCCGCGGTTCTTCCCCCGGTTGTTTCTCCTCTGTGAAGGAGCTGTGGGAGGGAGCAAGGCAGAGAGATGGAGGGGCCCTGAGCGCGAGCCGGCCGCAGTGCGCGGGCTCACGGCAGCCTCGGGATGGCGCTGGCGGAAACTCCTGCTCGGGACCTCTGTGCCTGGCGCCATCGCCGCCCCCTGCTCCTGGTGCCACAGCACGGGACAGCTCCCTGGCACCGGGGCTTCCCGCGCCTCTGCTTCCCGTGGCTCTCTCCAGCAGCACGGGTGAAGGCACCATCCGGACCGCGGGTTGCTGACACTAACAACCCTGCTTCCAGTGTGATTTAAGTAATTATTGATGCTCTCATATTTAAAAGACTTTTAGTACTGGAACTGGTTTAGTAAATATAAAATTACGTAGCTAAAGTAGCCCTACCAGCTCGTCTTTCAGCCCGAACTGTTTGGCTTCACCAGCCTTTCTCAGATTGAGGTGACTAGCTTGCCTGCTTACTCGGGGTGAATAAGTGCCACAGTGTGAGCTAGGGCAGCAAAGCTGGGTTCTTGATTGTTTGTGAAGTGCTGTATGACTCTCAGTGACAATGTGAATCTTTGCTGTTGTTGTTTTTCTGGTCTTCGTAGAGGAATAGGGCAAGAATTTGGAACAGTTTTTAGAAAATAGAGTCCAATTTGCAAATACAAAGTAAGGAAGATTTAGATCTCCCAATTTATGAAAGTCTTGTCGAGTTAGTGACAGGACAAGGGGTGACACAGAAAGTTCAATCTCTGTATGAGGAAGAACTTCTTTCCTGTGAGGGTGACAGAGCCCTGGCACAGGCTGTCCAGAGAGGTTGTGGAGTCTCCTTCTCTGGAGATCTTCCAAACCCGTCTCTGCCTTTGCAGGTTATGACCTAGGGGAAAGCAAAGATCCCACAGCTTGCCAAATCCCAAATCCAGACTAAATCAAGAGTGCTCCACCTCCCTGTCGGTTTTTAAGTGTTTTGTGGTACTGAATCACAGCAGTGTCTAACAGGTCTGTCAGTCAAGCAGCTTGGCAAGAATGGCCCGTGTATGGCCCATATACGAATGGGACAGATGGACACCTGCCATCAGACGTGTGCAGGGAAATTCCAAACAATGGTCCTCCGTGTTGTGCCTGCTGCTGCTCCTTCAGCAAGGAGCCTTCGCCTGTGCTTGATGTGTTTGTGAAGTCTGTGCCTCCCATCCCAGAAAACAGCACATGAAACAGGTCAACAAGGTGTGTTATCAAACTGCTGCTCTATTGGGGAGCGCGCAGGTGCCCGTAGGGCCTGCTGAGGCCTCGCTGCCTCCCAGCACGGCTGCTGGGGAAGGGGCAGGGCCTCCCAGCCAGCGGGGCAGCCCGGGCAGGTTGTGGGGCTGGAGACAAAGTCCACAGCACTTCCCTGGCTGGGAAGAGGAGCCTTGTGCCAGTCTCCTTGGCACTGGTGTTGCTGTCCCCGCAACTCTTGCTGTGACAATGAGAGATTCAGGATGGAGAGGGCCGCCCCTTGCAGCACCGTTCCACCAAGTCCAGGTAGTTTGGAGGAGGCACCGTGAATTTTCTCCAAATTGACTGGGCATTACTACAGGAGCAACGTGCTTGGCCACAGCGAGAAATGACCAGCAGCTTGTGGACTTGGCACCGTGTGGCACTTTACAACTTTCTGTAATTAAGTCTTTAATGTTATAGATTTACCTGTCTGTGTGATAAAGTCTTATTGTCCTGAGACCTTAGCTACATGCTCTGTGCTTCCTGCATCCTGCTCTTTTGCCTAACACCTTTATGGACTTGCAAATTATGCAAAAGATACCTTTTTTCTTGAGTGCCTTGAAGGACCTGATCCTGTAGAGTATGCAGTGTAGTGGCTAATGTCTAGCATGTACTGGACACACTGAATTTGGCACAAATCACAGTTTTGGCCGTTTACTGAACAGTGCTGAAAACACTGGAGAGGAGAGGAAAAGCAGAATTACTGTTTTTTTGCTGTGAAGAATTTGAAGAGGCAGCTATGCTATAAAGGATCCTTTTCACTTTAGTGTATTGGCTCCATGCATGTATTGAATTTACTGACCTCAGTTTTTGTGGAAAGTAGGATTTTTGCCTTGGTGTTCCTGTGCGTGTGAGAAATGTTTCCCCATCCCTTGGCCACATATGAGAAACTCTAAAGCAAGAGATGGACAGGATTTAAGGCTGGATTAAAGCAGCCTGGGATACACTGCGATACACTGGTGATCCTGTGTGGTCCTGGCTTATATAGCACGATGGTTCCTTCCACAAGGCCTTCATTTGGAAGGAGGAGGCTCTTTTTCCCATAGCAAAAGCAAAGCTAAAAAAGCGAGAGTCATTAGCCCTTACCCCACAGCTGGCATATATCTTGTTTGAGCAGCACTCTGAGCTGCACCTTTACCTTCCCCATGTCAGCGTGCTCTGAGAAAGGGTGTTGGACAAGATCCTTGTGGTACTTGGAATAAACACCCGGTGAACTTCCTACAGCAGAGAGCTCTGGACAGACAGTTGTTGGACATAGGGCAGCATCTTTGCTGTGCCGAAACTGAGATCTTCAAGCTTTTTTTCCTTTCCATGTCAGTGAGAAGTACATTTTTAGCAAAGACTGAGATTCTTCCCTAAAAATCTGAATTTAGCTACCAAGTAGTACCCTTTGTTTAATGAGAAGCTGGCAGGATCTGCTGCATCTTGTGCAAATTAATCTGTAATACCATGATGAGTGTAAGAGGTGGTGGAAGCAGAGGAAGGAGGAGTGAGGGGCCATCTGAAGGCCAAGAAGGAAAGCACTGGAGATAGAATAATCCTGTATTTATAACAGCTGTGCATTAATAAAAAAAATGAGCTATTAGAACTATGGTCTGTATTAATTTTGCTCTGTAAATAAATTAAAAATGAGTATTTGATAGTAGTATTTTTTTTCCCCCAAAGGTTCAGATCATCCACACAGTCTGTCTTACAAACTAGAGCTCGGATCAGACCAGGAAATACCCTCTGACTGGTACCCGTTTGCCACGGTGCAGTTTGCCATCCACGAGGCCTGTGCCTCAGGAACGGAGGTCAAGTCCCTGGGCATCGAGAGCGACGTGCAGCCCCACAAACACGTCCTGCAGAAGGCGTTTTACAACTGCCAGGTATCAGCGCTCCTGTTCCTCACCACCCTGTGCAGTATTTGCAAAGCCAGCGTGATCTGTATTCTAGCCATACCTTGCATGCTCTTGTGAGAGCGACTCTGAGCAAAAGAATCATTAAAAAATAATTCTTTGCCTGATCAAAGGCAATGCTGAAAGCAGCACTGCGAGTGCAGCATTATTTTTCCTCAGCGCGCTGTGTCTGGGAGTAGTGGTTTTGAAGTCTGCTGGGCCTGGGAGTCTTCTGATTCTGTGTCAAGGCTCGTATTCACAGTTACTTGCTCAATTCTACCTGTTTTTTTTTCTTTGTTTGTTTGTTTTGTTTTGTTTTCTAACTACAGGTTGAAATTGAGAAGAAGTGGATTAGGCTTGATGGAGAAGATCCGGAAAAGGCTGGCAGCTGCCTAATGCAGTAAAAGAGGACAGCAGGTGCCATCATGTAGTATTAGTAGGAACCCATTTCCGTGGGAAAATCTATTGTTAGAAAAAGTGCAATGATCCAGTTTAGGATGAATACAATCACTGTGTTGTTTTTAGTGCTTTTGGGTTTGATTCTGCAAGTCAGTACCCATTTGATTAGCTTACATTGAGCTACACCTCCTGTTAGGGGAGAAGTGGTATGAGTAAGGTCACCTTGTAAAGATTTGCAGGACACGAGCACTTAACTGACTGATTCCTTTTTTCCTGTTGCGTATCTATGACTTGGGAGTGATCTCATACTCTGTATTGAAACCTAATGGCACCACTCAAGATGCTCACGTCACTTGGACATACAATATTCAGCAATAAAAACTGCCTAGATGCTTTTATGTGTAGACCAGCATCTGTGCAAGGCTCCGCAGGAACAATTGCACTTTTGCATCGGGTTGGAAAATCCATGTCCCGCCCTGCTTCTGCTCACCTCAATATACGTCAACAGAACAAGTCGTAACATAACTTTATACCAGTGCCTCAACTAACGAGTTGAAACTAACAGTAGAAACTGGTTGATCTCTTTGGTGGAATGGAAGAAGTTGTTCAGCACTGCTTCCTCACTCTTCTGTAGCTGTGAGCGTTTCCTGCTCAACATTTCATAGATTTGCTCAATGTCATCTCTTGGGGAAAAAAAAAAAAAAAAAAATGGCGGATGTGATACTTCTGTACCAGCCTTAGACAAGTCTTTTTCACTACTGCAGCAAGTGAAACAAGGGACAGATCCTCAGCAAGTGTAAATCAGTCCAGGTGTCTTAAATTCAATGAAGTCTTGCTAATTTACACCAACAGAGCTGAAAAAAAAAAGGCCCAATTGCTCTGCTCTAGGTCTCCCGTTCCAGGTGCTGCTTTGGGAAGCACAGGCCGTGCTGCACTGTTGTTTTGGGAAACCTGAAGATGGAGAGCAGGTCTTTCTGTCCAGGGAAAGCGAGGTTGCTCTTGTGCTACTGGCTCCCACGGGGCTTTTTGATGGAAAAAGGGCACTGGAATAGACTGTCACTAGGGAAGCGAAGCTGTGACACTTCAGCAGGCAGCGTGAGCTACTAATCCCTGGTAATATGTTAACTGTTTTTGAGCATGTATTGGAATTTAGGGAAGGGTTTAAATGTTTTTCTCAAGCCATTACCCACTTTGCCATTTTCTGCAGGGTATAATTCCAGGTCTGAAAAAAAATATCGATGAACTTAAAAAATGTTCCTCATACATTTTTGCTGTGATTTTCCTAAAATTATCCTTACTTCAAACTGAAATAATTGGAGAATAAAAATATAGTAAGGCACTAAGTCTCGCTTTATATTTTGGCACAGCTATAACAGTTTATGTGAGCGCTGAGTAAAAATACAGAAAAATATTATTCCCTAAAAGTAGAAATATGTAGGATATACCTTGAGACAATTATCAATCTGAGGAAACAGAAGGCCATAATATGAACAGAGTTCATCACAATAAAGTTTTCTTCCCCCATTTAAAAGCTGAGAATGAAATGGGTAATAGATTCTATACTAAATCCTGAGGGTAGGTTTTTTTATGTGTATTGCATTGCCAAAGCCCCAAATAGGCTATTATGGTATTTTGCCTTCTCTATATATCCCATTTATTAGCAGATTATATTACCATAAATCTAAGCAAATGCATTAGTGAGTAGTCATCCCAGTGTCTCCGATGTTGCATCTTCCCATACATGTTTTGGCTTGAGAAACAATTAGCACCTTCAAGTCCTGTTCAGTTTATTTTATTCATATTTAATTTTGGTTTATTTAGTTCTCAGCTGAGCTAAGTGACAGAGTATACGCTAGGGCAAAATGTATTTACTTAATACTGAGGCAGAGCTCTGCAAATCACTTAGCTCTAACACAACATGGAGTTACAATATCTATTAACCTCTTAGTGCTCCATAAGGCAGAGGAAGCCGAATGCTCAGGCATTTCACAGCACAGACGTTTCTCTGAAGCTGTTGGGTCCCCGGCCTTGCTTTCACTGACATTAACACAGCAAATTCAGTAAATCAGTGCTAAGTGCCCAAAACGTCTTGCTCAGCTGGTCCCCATCTTTCCTCTTTTCAAGTAGGAGGACGGTCAGTCTCCTGGGTGACTCTCCCATCTCGGGATGCTGCTGCTTTGCAAGTGTTTCCTGGGCCTTTGATGCCTGTTGCAGTTACAGCTCCCGCAGAAGCATTTGCTTTTGTTCTCTCCTCTTCCTGCTGTCTCTCAAGGTACATTTAAGAACCAGTCTAGCGCTGTAGCTTCTTCTGGCTTGAAGAAGCTACATAAAATATGTGCTATCACTTTGAATGGCCAAAGTGATGAAGAGCCGTGCTGTAATTCTCCTGCCCCATCGCTGAGTCCCTACTAGATCTGCTGTGGTGCAGTGATAATTCTGCCTTCCTGAGCTCTTTAGCATAAAAAGTTGCAGCTATTCCTATGCAGCAGGATCTTGGCTTTGCATCTGAGGCTGGCAAGACTCTCCGCTAGCGCTAATGGGAATTGGATCAGGATCATGGGGAATTCATGCCACAGAAATATTGCTACACTGAAAGAAAGTTACTCTGTTTTGTGCATGATTTTCAGTTTAAATGTGACAATTAGCACAGCTGAAGGCAGAATTAATTGCCCTGTTCAGTCTCAGACTGATGTTTGTATGCCTTGCATATTTTTAAAATACACTACAGTTTAACGAAAGAAAAAACAGGGTTGTCTGGCTTTTTTATTTGGTTTTGTTTTTTAATCAAATTCTAATCTTCACATTTTATTACAAAACACTGAAACTTTCTAACATTTCTTTTGCATTCTCTGTTTTTTTTTAACAAAGATATTGAGCAAATATTCCCTATATTTGTCTAATATTGTCTATTGAACAAATATTTCCAATGTTTCAGCTTATTTGCTAACATCTTCTACAGAAGGTGATAGTGAATAAATGTGTTTGGATTCTTCGCAAATCTGCATACTGAGGTGTTTTACTGCATTTTTGGGGGGGATGGAGGCGGAGGGCAGTTTTGATGCTCTGCTGCGCGGCTCAGTGTGCAGCCAGCAGCAGGCAGGGCCGGCGCTGGGAACGGCACTGGGGTGGTTGGTGCTGCACGAGGAGCCGCGTTGAGCCCGTGCCACCTCGCTGAAGTACCTCCAGCTACACTGGCCACTGAAAACGCTGGCATTTGCTAACGTACTACAGGGCCATTTTTAGGCTGTTGTTACCTTTGCTTTCACAAAGCAGCAGCAAGGTTTGGGGTATTTTGTATTTTAAACAGAAATGAGCGAGAACAGCTATTTTTGTAGTGTGACTGATTCTCTAAGTGCCGTATTTGCTCGGACAAACTTTATCTTTGCATTAATCTTTCTCATACTAATAATATTACTGTATGTAAATGGTACTTGATGTAATTTTGGATTCAGACATCCATTGAAGTCAATGGAAGCCTTTTAATTGACAAACAGGGATCCACATCAAAGTCTCTGAGAATGGAGGAGGAGAATAATAAAAAAAAAAATGAATAGTGGTAATAAATAGAAAAAAAATGTAAAAAATTCTTGACCCTAGCAAATAAGCAACATGCAGTGCTTGCTTATTTCTGCCCAAACAGAGAGAGGGGATGGATGGATGTTCCTGGGCNAGCAAATAAGCAACATGCAGTGCTTGCTTATTTCTGCCCGAAAAGCAAACAGAGAGAGGGGACGGATGGATGTCCCTGGGTGTCCAAGCTGTGACCCTGCCACGACTGTGACCGATCCCAGCAACCCCTGGGAACGGGGGCGATGCTGCACTCGGGAGCATCATGCCAAGCTGCTCTCANAAGCTGTGACCCTGCCACGACTGTGACCGATTCCAGCAGCCCCTGGGAATGGGGGCGATGCTGCAGTTGGGAGCATCACGCCAAGCTGCTGTCACCTTTATCCTGCCTTTTTTTTTTTTTTTT
>VWPW01025551.1:0-39851 GCA_013389825.1 Crypturellus undulatus | reverse complement strand
CGAGAAACGACTGCTCTGGTGAAGGAGGAAAGCTCTGCTCCAAACCCCAGGAGCGCCGCGGTGCTTCCCGAGCCCTGGCACGCTGTGGCATCATGCAGGCAGCGGCTGGAAGCCCTTGGGGGCACTCAGCTTCTCCCATGCTCCACGCTGGGAAGATGAGCTCTCCAGGAAGACTGCACTGTATTTGGACAAGGGAGCAAATGTGTGCGGTGCCTCAGCTCAAGAAGTGCTGTCACGAGCTGCGGGAAGCAATCCCTGTATCCGCAACAGGCCAGTGTGAGATCCCTGGGACATGGTCCTGTTGAGCATGGGCAACTCTGAGACCGTGAGGCACTACTGCCTGGCCACAGCTATGTCTGGGGAGGAGGGAATGCCAGGAGAGAAGAGATGCCAGTGCTGGGTGCAGAAACGGCAGTTTGCAGGTGCCTGCACAGGAGATTTGTCTCCTCCAAGCAGAGAGGAGCACAGTTAGCAGCTACAGCAGCACCTGCTCTGCAGAGCCATTTAGCATAAGCCATGGCAAGGCCCTGAGCATCCCGCACAGATGCCCGTGTGGGTGGCAGGGATTAAACGAAGAGGCTTCACTTACATAGGGGAGGTGAAGAAGGTGTAGAGCTTGTGATCGTTTCCAGCCAGGGCCTCCAGGCTGATTTTCTTTGAGGCGCTGCAGTTGTGCTCATTTGGCGCGGGTTCGTGATGGAGATAGGCCATGATGAACGGCTCGGGCTCACTTGCAATGTAGTGTTCTGCACGGGGAGTGGGAGAAAGAACAGAGAGTGCTTTGTAAACGCCAGGGAGAGCTCCATCACGCTCCTGCTGCCAGCAGCTGATGCTTAGAGAGAAGCATCTGGAATGCAGAAAGCTGGGACACATCCCTAACCAGTTTCTACCCTCTTGGTCTGAAGTTGCGAGCATCCCTGAGTGACAGACTCTTGGACACCATTCTACCTGACCTAGAGAGGGAGAGGACAAACTCCCCGCAGTGCTAATGCGGCTCACTGAAGGGCTGAGCAAAGCAAAAGACTTTCCAGTGCCAGAATTGATGAGCAAAGATCATCCTGGGGACTGGATCACTCCTGTGACAACCAGAACCTCAGCTGTGC
The DNA here is from genome assembly GCA_013389825.1 of Crypturellus undulatus. NCBI lineage: Eukaryota > Metazoa > Chordata > Aves > Tinamiformes > Tinamidae > Crypturellus > Crypturellus undulatus. The sequence continues at coordinate 38,748 of VWPW01025551.1, read as the reverse complement.
CGCGTGGAGCTGGCTGCCTGGGTCTGACCCCTGCTTCTGTATGAGTCACCTCTCAAAGCAGCCTCCTTCGCTGCAGCACCCACCCCTCCTCTCCCACGGGAATAAGAGCACAAGGAGCTGGCGTTGGCTCTGCGCTACCGTTCAAGACTCTGTAAGTGAGCCGGAAGTGCAGTCCTGCTTCTCTGTTGTTGCTCTCCATAGTTACTATGAGGTTCACAGACGTTCTTGCTTCAATGACTTCGGTGCCAGCAGAGAGATCGTCAGCATCCGTGTTGTTTGACACCATCACTGTGATGGCTTTCTCGGAGTCCAGGCTCCCAATGGGGATCTGCACGCCGTTGTGTGTCTGGAACTCCATGGACGCTACCTTTGTGGACACGGTGTAGTTGCTGATGTAACCAAATGGGAAAGGATTGGAGTCCACCTGGAACATGACTTGAATGACATCAGTCAGGTTGGAAAGCGTGGTGTTGAAAGCCTGGGGAATGGAGAACTGGCAGTTGGGTGTGTTCTCGTAGCAAAGCAAGTTGAAGGGATCGGACCGCTTGCCCGTGGCCTTAATTTCTCCTCCCACCAGCTCAAGTGGCTCTTCATTAAGCACTCGAGACTTCATGAGGATGCGCATCAGGCTGGAAGACAAGTTGTAAGCTTTGGGAGCAAGCAGAAAGCTGTGGGAATCACTAAGCAGTTCCTGGGGCTTCGATTCTTGTGAGACCGTGTTGACAAGGTGAATTAGGTCACCTGTCAGAAGAGAAGAGCAAACAGAGAAACTGGTAAACTGTACAGTCTAGATAACATTTGACACCTGCCCAAACCACCACAAAAGTCCTTCTCCACTGCGCTCTCACTGTAACTCACTGCGCACATGACTTCCCACACTGCATGTGTTCAGTAGCCCTCAGCTAAAAGTAAACTGTCAACTCTTCTGCAGTCCCCTGACTAATCCATGAAGTTTGGTAGTGAAGCTATAACCACAACAGGCTTTGTTTTCCTCCTGTGAGGTAACTAGGACAGCGGATTGGGAAACAGGGAAGGAATGGATAACTCAAGCACATTAAGTTATTGCACTAAAAAGTGCAGAACATTCAGAAACACATAAAACCAGCAAAGAAGTTGCCTTCTCTTCCTTTGAGAGTGACTAGTTTGCCATGTTCACATCATGTTCCTGGGTGCCCCTGTGAAGCCTGGTACCCTCCTCAGATTGCAACCAGGAGGGGAAACATCTGCAAGCCAGATCTGTTATTCATTGTTTACCAAAACAGCAATTCTCTGAAATACAGGTGAAATACTGAAATACTGTTAAGATTTGACTGTCCACAGAGAGCTGCCAAAGCCAGGGCAACCCTGGGAAAACTGCAGGACGGATGAAGTACGAGGGCGCTGTGCTCCAAATTTTAAGTGAAATTTCCCCAACAGCTTGAAGAGGCCCGAGCCAAACCTCTAATGGGACAGGCGACAATGTACAAAAACGTCCTCGGTTCTCCAGCCTGTTCTCTTAGCAGCGCACAGCCACATGTCACCCGTCACCGCGTGCACAGAACTGACCTGTGATGTTGAGGATGTTGTCAGCAATGCCCGTGGGCGTCACGGTGCCCTGGGTGGTCTCCCCTTGCAGGATGGTCATCATGGTCTCCAGCTTGTTCAGGGTCCTTGTCAGGCATGACCTGCAAACCAGCTCCTTGCTCACCACCTGCAGAGGGAACCACAATCCGATTCAGCAGGAACACTCTGTGGGGAAAGGGCAGCTGTGGGCAAGGGCAGCCAGCTCAGTCCTGCAGAGATGTGACCACACTGCATCAGAAACTAATTATACTCTGGAAGTTAACCCTGCTCTTTCCAGTCCCAGCAGGAGTCTGGAGAGAGCAGGACCTCTCTGTTCATACTGAGCGAGGTCAAGAATTTGATGGTGTCTCCAGGACTCTCCCATCCACTTCCTCAGCACCCAGGCAGGAAGACAGGAGTCTGACGGAGGATGCCCTGAGGGTGGAAGGGGCAATAGCGCAGCACATTCACGTTTGCTGAAGTTCACATGTAGGGACCAAGCACATCTCCTGTGTTGCATCTCATGCGTTCCCTATTGAGGCCACATACGGCTCCTACTGCAGTCAACCAGGAGGAGGTTGCAGGGTTCCTCCATATGCGCACAGTTTACTTCAACTGAAGCAGGATTTGGTCCACACTGAATCCGTTCCAGTATCCAAATACTCCCCAAAGCTGTGGGAGGGCCCCTGCCACTCAGGCGTGATGGATATCCTTCCCTCCGCTCCCAGATGTGTCCAAGAAACAGAATGTTCCAGCCATGGCCTGGAGCTCCCAGCACACTCGAGGGCTGGACGGGAGAGACCAAGGCAACACATGGAAGCTGTTACCACAATCCAGCTCCTAGCTCTTATTCATCTTTCTCTTTTAATCATCATAAGATTCAGACGTGATTCACCATATGTTTTGGTGCAGAATCAAAACAGCGTCTGCAGGTCCAGAATTCCTTCTTTTTTACTTAAATGTATAAGCTAGGAGAAGTGAGGACATACTGTGTAAATGAGAGTTAGCAAGGCCCAGTGAGATAACAAGGAGATGGGAAAGATAAAGGCTTACTGGGAGGAACCCCACAAGGACAGCTCTTACTTAGGAAGCAGAACCCACTAAGAAGTTTGAGATTGATTTTTTTTACTGCCAGGAGAAGTTCGTTCTGAATTTTTCTTCTCTCTCATAGGTAAAATCAAAAAAATATCAGCACTGACACTTCTAAAGGAAAGGATATCCATGAGTTCTTTGCTCCTCTCAAACATTTAGGAAATTCTATGTTACCATTTTTATAAGATTTCATTCCAATTCAGAGCACAAACTAATCCTGAAACATCAGTTTTTCTCATGTGACAAAAATTCCATTTCTAGACCTGAACTTCCACCATGATATTAGGTTGCAGGGCAAGAGCCTGTGTGAATGAGAGAAGCAAATGGAATTAGTGCAGGAATGGGATGTGCAAAATGCAAAATCCCAAGTTCCTGAACAAAGGTGAATGGAAAGAAGTGATTTCTGAGGTTCAGAAATGTTTGAAGCAGACAAAAGAAGAGCAGAACAGGGACTCTGTGGGTGGGACACAGGAGTTTGTCCATCATTTGACTGGCAGCCTCTTCCCACCGAGCAAAGTTACTGCCCTGGCTATGGAGCCAAGAAGAAGCAAGGCCAGGGTACCTGACGCCAGGCCCACGAAGCAAAGACTTGGACGGCAGGGAAGGGAGAGCCAGAGCACGCTGGCTGCCCACCAAAACCCCAGCACGTTATATAACTGGGCTCTCTTCCCTTTGCCCATCTGACAAAACACATAAAGCTGCTCCTAAATCCAACAGACAGCAGTACCAGCACTGCAAGCTCGAAGCACGGCCGCTGGGAACACGGCGCTTCCAATCGCTTCCAATAGAGCAGCGATTCTAACCCTGGGCTGCAGAAACAGGGCTGGAACGAACGTCAGTCCGTGGCTCTGTCCTGGGCTCGAGGCAGGCCCAGCTCTACCTGTGTTACTCCTGACAGGGCTCACATTGTCCCTGGGGATTCTGCAACTCCCCCGCTAATTTATTCTGGTGCTTCTCCAATTGCCAAAGCCCTTCTTACAGTCTCCACCTGCAAGTTAAGGAACCTGCTTGCTAGTGAGCTACCATGCCAGACCTCGGATGAGAAAAGCAGCAGGGTGGTGTCCTGCAGCACGGGAATTCCTCACCTTATCCATGTGGCCTGCCAGGCTGAGGGCACATCAAGGGGCAGAACTGATGACACTGGCACTTAGGAAACCAACAGAGAAACCCTAACAGTATCAACAATGACACGTGTCCTCCCCATGGGCGTGTGAGTGTGTGTGCGTGTGAGAGGGAGACAGCGAAGCAGAACAAGAAGTGGAGAGACCTCCCCTGTGCTTATTGGCATTGAAGTTGCACGTGGAGGAGCTGAAGGGTGGAGGTGTTGATGGGGAACATACCGTGCACTGAGCCAAGGCAGCTGAGATCTGCTGGATATCATCAACCGTGTTCACATTCAGCGAGTTCAGGGTTTCTGTGATATTGTTCCGCGTCCAGGTCCGGAGTTCAAATTCATTCTCAGTCTCAGGTTCCAAAAGCATCGACCGCTCGTACTGAAGGGGATCAAAGCAGGCACCGTGAGGAAGAGGGTCAGGTCGTTTCAAAGGAAGAGGTGCTGTGCTGAAGTCACCTCTTCCCTGCACGCTACATCTTCTCCCTGCCCCGCTTCTCCCCAGAGGCTGGTCTAATGAGCTGGGTTTTCAGTAGAACCTCCTCAATTTCCCTCCTGTGCTCCAAGCAATTATCTTAACAGCCTTGCACTTGTCAGCTCCACAGTGCAGCAATGTGCAATTCTTACTCAGTGCCTGTGCTAATAAGGGAGAGAACCCTGCCCACCTTCCAGACTTGCAGTGGGTTCTTAGGGGCAGGAAAATGGGAGCACAGACCCAAACTCTTGCCCCACAGTAAAGCACATGCAGGGTGGCCAGGGCCCTACCTCAGAAAGGAGCGAGAGGGACCTCATCACCAAGGAGGACGAGGCTCCTCTCTTGTGTGCAGCAAGAGACGAAGGTCCTAACCTTTTCTCAGGAGGTCTCAGTACCCAGAGCAGCACCCGAGCAGCTGCCAGTCCTGCTAACATGGAGCAGGGAAGTTCTGCTTAGGAGAGATGGGGGAATTTGGGCCACAATTTCTATTTCTAAAGGCAGCGTTTAGGCTTGTGGTGGGCACTAATGAGGAAAAACTGGCTGAATCCGAGGGCAAAAATGCAGGTTGCATGGGGAGCTGCATTGCAGGGCTGCACTGTCTTCTCCTGCTGCATTTTACAACCCTTCTGCTTCCCCTGGCCATCGTGGGTCTGCAGCTTGTGCTCTTTTTTCATGCATAAAAATAGCTCCAGCCCAACTCCCAGCTTGCACGTACACTGATACACACTAGAAACCGGAGCATTAGTCACTTCCTCACATCGCTGGACAAACCCTAGCCAAGGAACAGTGCTGGTGATTGCAAGGGCTTCTGGAGGGGCCCCTCTGGGGTTGAAACTGGTGCTTTACCTCATTTAAGATGGTGATGAGAGCCAGAGAGTACTCAATGACCTGCTGAGGGTCCCCCTGTTTCACTAAACCCTGGAGCACGGTGTCAGTTTGATTGTAGAGCCAGTGGGAGAGGCTGGGGAACCCTTCGGGTAAGCTGATCTCCATGGAGCTGCCAAGGGAAAGAGGCAACTGGCTTAAATACAAACTCACAAAAGGGACTGAAGGAAAAGGCAGAATCAGCCCAGCAGCTGGGGAGATAGGAGGGAGGAAATGGTACTTAAACAACAGAGACAACATCGCTGATGCTTGCCCTGCTACCCAACTTGCACCAGCTGCGCATTCCTATGGGAAGAGGTCTGATTCCCTGCAGGTCCAACTCAGTGAAGTGGGATCTGGAGGGCACACACGAGTGTAGAGGGGAAAATCTGGGTTTAGCCTGCTGGGGCATCAGGAGCATTTTAAAACCCCCGTCAGCATGCTGGGAGGAGCCGTGCTGCCTTGGCTCGGCTCCCTGGGGCGCAGGGAGCAGCTGGGACACGACGCTCCGCGGCACCGCGGGGCCACACGCTCTGCCGAGCAGGCGGCGGAGCACAGAGCACGTCACCGACACGGGACAGAGCCTCCAAGACCAAGGGCCAGCTGCCATGCGCTTGGCTCTCGGTCACCGATCAAAATGCAACCGCTTGCCACTGGCTGAAGGCAACAGAAAGGACAGACATTTACATTTCTGGCTGTGTCACCTGTGAGCTGAAAAAATATAGAGAATTCCTGAGAAAATGACACCCTGCTGTAAAAGGGGTGGTTGGGGAACCAATAACTATGGGGAAAAAGTCTCCCCTTGAGAGATCCCGTGCCAAGACTGGAGTTCTCTGCGGCACCCGTGTCCTGGGTTGCGCCTCCGTCCCCTATTGCCTCTTTCCAAGAGGCAAACGCTTCACCCCGGATCCGTGGAGCCCTTCAGGAAAGGGGCCCCACGGCCAAACCAAAACACCAGGACTCGGGCTGCGTAACCCCAGAGAAGCCACCCCGGCCAGCGGCAGCCTTACCGGTTCACAGCCACCACGGTGGCTCCCAGCTGGTCCTGCACGAGCACGGCCACGGTCACCAGGAAGCCGCTCTCGTGGAAGCCGGGCGGCAGGAAGGCGCTGTGCTCGGCGCGGCTGCCCTTGTACACGCAGAACTCGTCGTGGTGGCCGGCGCGCCGGCGAGACGCCACGAGCATGAACACGAGCGGGGCCCCCGCGTCCTCCGTGTCCCGCCAGCCTGCAAAGCAAATGCACACACAGGGTCTGCCTGGGCATACGGCTGCCCCTAGCACCTGCAAGGTAAAACCCTGGCCCTGCTTCCAATTTTTTGGACGTTTAGGGTTCGAGGGGATTTGGGAGAGTTCAGGAACAAAAGAAAAATCAGGATAATTTTGCTGGGGCCCAAAGGAGCACTGGCCTGAGGGCATAGCCGCTGCAAAGCCCTGTACAACCTCACGTTAGACTAGCGCACAGCTCAGCAGCTCAGGAGTGACCAGGTGTTGGATACGACCTGCCCGAGGCCTCAGGACTCCCGGGAAATGCAAAGTGCTGGGAAATGCGGCGTGCTCGCTGGGAGCGAGGTGGCTGGGAACTCCCTGCGCATCTGCCAGAGAGCCAGGGCCAAGGCCAGGGCAAAGCTGCGGGATCCAGCCCAGAGCGCCCGTTCTGAGAATTCAGCTTCAGCTTAAAAATAATCGTTAGCAGCTAAAATTCCCATCCCTCCAGAGATGTGCAGATTTCATAATTATTCCCGGTAGCTCCAAACATAACGAATGCTACAAACATATCATGCCAAAGACATGTCTGCTTTTCTCTGGGTCAAGCTGCACTTTGGTGACCACTCGCCCAAGCAGCATCGGATTTTGTTGTTTCCTCGTGCCAGGATTTTGTGCCCCAAAAAGCATTGATCTGCAACACTAATCAAGGGACCTACTCCTTGGCCCAAGGCTCTAGGATGTCAGCCAACCCATTTTTCAAATACTAGAGTGACTGTTGCTATCTCTGCAGCTGGGTGCAAAGGTAGCTATGGATGGGAACAGCCAGCCTATATAGCAGAGAAGTCCCCAGTGCTTTATCATTTTATTCTTCCCATGTTTATGTAACTCAGCTTTGGGTACCTATTTTCTTTTACTTGCACTCAAAACACCCCTTTCCTTCCACACCTACAGCCCTGGACTGGATACCACCATTCAGCTACATGGATTGGGCTTTTAAAAGTGCCCATTGCCATGAGTTTTAGACTGCTGCATAACCTGGGCACACAAAGCTGCCCACAGGTCCAAGCTCTGGAAATTGAAAGATCCATTTCTGACCGCAGCCCTGGACAGCAGGATGATGGGGTGGGAGTTCAGAACAAAGAAAAAGAATATGGGGACAAGGACAGGGGTAACTTCCTGACACGAGGGAGATTTTCTGGTGAAGAAGTGCCCAGCGGTGCCGTGCATGTGCTCTCACCTGTGCACTCGAAGTGCACCTTGGCCATCAGCGCCCTGAGCGGTCCCTTGGGAGACAGCCGGCAGGATCCTCCCACGGGGGGCTGGTTTGGGAGCAGGTCGATGGAGGCGAAGCCTTCCTCGCCGGTTGTGAGGTCTGTGATGTGAAGGGTAAAAGTATATCCCTCCCCGTCCTTCAGCGCCCCTTGCCTCAAGACCAGGTTCATTCCTGTGTCGCCAGTGGAGGTAGTTTTTTTGTCCAGGATGAGAGACTTGTTATTAAAGCTGTGTGCTGCCCATCTCTACAGACATGAAGAGGGGAAAGACAGGAGAGGTTTTGTTTTAATGCGAAGTTACGTCCTTGAAATGTTTTCAGATCGAGTCTCTTATGAGAAGTAACAGATTTCGGGTGGGAGTGTCTGCCAAATTTGCAGTTGATAATTCTGCTTTAGTCTCGTGTGCTACGGCAACAAGAACTGGAAAGTTTCCAAAATGTCTGGTGGGAATATTTCCACCGTGAGATCTAGTTTAGTCTTTGGGATTACATCACCCACTGACAGAATATTTCTTAATACAGAACACAAAATACAGGAAATAAATTAAATACTGGTGGAGTCTCCATGGGATACCATGTTTTATATGCTGCAAGTTGGACGTGTCCTGGATGGTTACTGTTAATAGCATCAACTGACAACTGTGATAACAGAGGAAGAGCTAGAGAGCCAGCCACGAAATGCCATGCAAGTCTCCTCTGGCTAGTTGGGGCCATCCAGCTGAGCTCTCCCAAGGAGACTTCCACTTAGAAACCAGTCTCATTCCGCAGGGAGCGCGGGACACTGCAGTGATCAGCAGGGACTAGAACGGAGCGAGCAGTCTCTACTTGACCCACTAGAATATGGTGCAAAATGTCATCCCGCGTGGAGAAGACACTTCACAGATCTCAAAAGAAGGAGTGGTCATTGTGTGGGAATTGCTAGCCACACATGGGCTTGGTCTGAAAATAACCCAGGAAAGAGCTGAGTACATCGAGACAGAGGAGTGATTTGCCACGTGGCCCCCGGCCTGCAGACCCACACGGGCACAGATCTCTCTCTCAACCCAAGCACACAGGGCAGGGAAGGCCCTGCTCAACATGGGGACCTGTTTCACAGGCAGCCACAGCATCCTTCGTGCTGCCATGATGTGACACGACAGCACGAGGGAGCCCCGAGTACCCAGCCAGGACATGGCTTATCTGAAGCTCCTGCCTCTGGCAGGCAGCACCGCAGCCAGTTCCATGAGGCTGCAGTTAAAGACGGGCACGGGGCAGCCTTCCTCCCCTCCGAGGCAGACCCGGCTGCCCACTCTCTCTACAGGAATTCAGGTCCAGGACTTTTCTTTCCGCACAGCTCTTTCCACCCTGTCCTCTCAAACTCCCCCTTCTCCCTGCAGTCTAGCAAAGCAGAAGTAAAGCTGCTCAGATTCATATTTATGACGTTACCCCGAGTTTGGAGTCATTGTGGCAGTTCTGGCAGGTCCCCTCCAGGTAGACGTAGGAGCTCTTGCTGACTTCGTAGACAGACTGAGCCTTGCAGGAAACACACTCCAGGGACACGATGGGGACCCCTCCCCTCTTGATGAACACCTGGGAAGGAAAGGGATCCGGGCATTAGAGCACATGGAGCATGGGGACATGGAGCAAAGCAAGCAGACACCCCAGGACCTGCTTCTCCAGATCCACCCTGCCCAGCCCAGCCTGGGGGACTTGCTGCAGGATTTCAGCTCACACTTGGGCCACGTTACTCTGCTCACACTGGCCATGGCAGAGCGTCCTCCACCGACTGGCCACTTTCTGCCTCCTCACTTTTGAGATCTACCCAATGCCAAGCGGGGCTGATCTAGGTAATTCGTTTACATTTTTAATGACTGAAATCACTTTGAAAATGTCCCTCAGGGACCCTGATGGAACCTGTGCACCTCAAGACATCCCTCCCTGCTCCCCATAGCACACCCTGCGAGAGCTGCTCTGGGAGACACGATGGTCCTTGTGCTGGGACTCCTGTGTTTTGTTTAAATTCCTTGAATCCCCTAGGAAACGAGGCTGTCTAGCATTTGACAGAGCCCTCTGCCCTGGCATAATGAATATTCTGAATTCAGAGAGAGGCTGTACTGAAGAGCTTGTTTAATATGGCAGGCTTTTAAAAGGGGTGAAATATCCCACAGCATTAAGCCGGAGAGCAGTGAAGCTTCATTCATTCCTACAGTATTTGCAAATTTCCTACGACACTGGAATCATTGTTTTGCGCTCATGCATGGAAACCAGATAGTACGGAATGTCCTTGAAAGACTATCAATTTAATTTTTTTCTTTCTTTTTATCCTCCAGCTTTGGTTTAAAACCCAGGCTGTAAGAGTTTCCACTTTCAGACTAACTATATATCTAATTGCCAAATGCACCGCGATGAATGTTTCTGACATAAACCATAAGTGCTGTCGGACTGCAGATGCATCTAGCATTAGGTTTGACATAAACAACATGCGCTTAAAAAGATCTCTTAAAAAAACAGAACTGTTGACAGTGAAGTCTAGAATAAAGTCACAGAAAGCTCTCCCTGGGCAAAAATCAGGGAAGATGCCGCTGCTGTGAAGAGTGGAGAGCCTGGGACTGCCCGGAGCGGTGGGATGAGCACTGCCCATGGACTCCTCCGCTCCACGGACTCTGCAGACGGCTACAGCAGGTCTCTGCATGCAGACAGGCAGACCCAGTATCTGTGGCCAGCACAGTTCAGGGCTGGGGCATCCAGAGTGAGATTAATGCAGATCTGAAGGAAGGAAGAAACTAAAAGGACTTGGCAAGACAAGCAAGAAATGCTGCCCGAGACAACCTAAGATGAATAGACCACTGAAATACCCCTGTCTATTCCTGCATCAGCTCTGGAGCCCAAAGACGCCCTTAGGTCCCTCTCTTCCCCTGCTTTCTCTTGCTCACTAGGGTAGCTCTCCCCAGGTAAGCTAGGACCTGGGATCAGGACAGGGGAAGCAGCTGGTGGGAGTCACCTCTGCTGAGCGACATCCTAAAAGCAGCAGCCCTCTTCCATAGAGCCTTCCTTAGGAAAGGGGCCATGGGCTGCCAAGCGGCGGGCACGCACGGACGCAGAGCGACAGTTTGCTGTGGTACGTACGGTTTGGTTTGTTGCCTCGCGACTCATACCCGTCTTCCAGACAGTGAGGTCGAATGTATACTCCACATCTGCTTCTAATACGGCTTTGGGAATGGTGACAATTCCTCCCATGGCACTGAAATTCAGAGAGCACCCTGCAGCCGAGCTCTGCTTGCAAGGAGAAAAGAACTTTCAAACTCTCCTTGGTAGGGGTGACATTGGGTTAGTCCACAGCCCCAGCATTCAGGTCCACCCAAAGTCAAGTTACTGTTACAGATCTCACTCTGCAAAGCCAGTGCCAGCGGTGGGAGAAATGGGCAGGTTTCTGGTCAGCAAAGCACATTATCCCAGTTGTCAGGTTAGTAAATAGCACTGGTAACACGTCTGTGTTTCAGCTGAGTTTCAAGTTCTTTTTCTACACCAAATAATGCTTTATCCAGTAGTTTATAAATATTACAAAAATAATTTAAACAACACAAAAAAGATGATCTGAAACTAAAAGTCTAATCCACACACTCCACATCCCTCCACACTCCTACTTTGCAGGGTTAAGGTGGAAAGCAGGGACCTTTTTAAAAGCAAAACAGTCCTGTGTTCAACCCTCAATATTCCTGAAGAAGATCTCCCATAGGAAGGGGCAGGAAAGGGCCCTTCCCTTTTATCCCTGCAAGGCAGGGTCACCTCCGTTTGTGGAGAGGAGAGGAACAGCGACCTGCCTGTGACCACAGCAGCCACTCTCTGTGGCTACCCCTCCACAGCCTAACATTGGCCTCTGCTGAAATCAGACGCACTTATAACTATTAAAGGGAAAGGGACTGGAGCCAGGAGCAGCTTGCTGGACTGTGATTGGCACCTCTGACTCCTTCAGGTTATGAAAGCAGTTGCACTAAAGCTGTGCACCAAAAGCCAGGTCCAGAGAAGAGCAATGTGAACAGCATAGCATCCAGCACAAGCACTTCCGACACGCACAGAATGCAGCGCTGGGCTGCAAAAGACTGCATCCCCAAACCCCAAACACAGCCAATTTTGTGCCACCCTCCTCAGCTGGGAATTGGGTAGCCTCTGCAACCCTCCTTCCAAACAGCTTTGTTAGAGCTGCTCACAAAAGATGCCCTCGACACAATTTCAACCCAGACACAAACGCGTACGTCAAAGCTGACATGCAGTTTGTACTCCCAAATGATCATGCTCTGTGGCTGTGCACAAATGCTCTTACCTTGGAGGAGGATGTACAAGACCACTGGTAAAACAAGGGAGTTTGTTCACCATCATCCAAGTTGGGATCATAGGATTTCTTCCCATCCAAGACTAAGTCCTGAGTTTTGGACCATACACGGTATGAACCCCCGTCAATGATCGGGACCAGTTTACTTGGTATCACGGTCACATTGGCAAAGATGCTTTTGGACAGCGGGGTATCGCCAAAGGAGACAATAAAGATGAAACAGTAGTTTCCAACTTCCAAGGCAAGCCTGGGAATAACCAGCTGGGGCCTGTTCACATCGACGCTCGGCAGACGGATCCTGCTGGAGTCGTCCAGGCGCAGGCAGCTGGGTGCTCGGTAGATCTCCCACAGATGCTCTGTCTGGTACTTGATGCAGCCTCGCAGGTCGATCTGCGCCTCTAGGTAGTTCCTCTGGGACCGCTTCATGACGACTTGAGGGGGCAAGGCTAACTCCACCTCCGGCTCTTCGCACTCCAGCACTCTGACCGTGATGGTGAGCTGGGCTATGAAGAAGCTGATGAGATTGGTGGCATTCACCTCCACCAGGTAGTCCCCAGGACTCAGGTAAGAATAGTTGGCCACTGCCACTCTAGTGATCTGAGTGGAAGAGCCATCCCCAAAGGTCCACAGGAACTCAACACCCCTGCCACTCGGCACCACTGTTGCTTCAAACAGTGCTGTCCTGTTGACAAAGGCGTTGGAGGCAGCGAGGGAGACTTGGACTATCGGGTCTTGGACCTGGATGGTTCTGGTGACGTTGACACCCCCCAAATCGTTGAAAGCATAGAGGCGAATCTGGAGCAGCCCCGCAGCTTCTGGAGTGTAAGAAACACTCTCTCCTGCCACAGTGAGCACAGAGCAGCCCTGCTCTTTGCACAGGGAGAACTGCCAAGAGAACGACACGCGAGAGCCGCTGCCCACCTGGGCACCGAACACCTTCTCCGTGCCCGTCGGGATGCCCTGCTCGCAGCAGTTCAGCAGCCTCACGTCTCGGACAGCCTCCAAGACCGCGATGAGCACCTGGGCATGGGCAATGCTGATTTGGTTCTGCACTGTCACAGTCACCAAGTAGTCGCCACTCTTGGTGAACTCATGCGTGTACCTGGACCCGTTGAGCACCACCGAGTAGTCCCCACTGATGCTCACCAAGTAACTCACAGAGGTACCCGACAACATCTTGATCACAAAGGTAACCTGTTCCCCTGGCTCTACAACCTTCTTGCTGGCAAAAACCTCTAGCCCTTGAATTCTGTCCAGCACAGAGATATTCCTGCTGGCCAGAGCCCAGCTGATGTCATTTGATGCGTTTAGATAAACCGTGTAAAACCCAGCTGTAGGAAACGTGACTGCCACAGACTGGCCAGCCAGTGTGCCGTTTGGCATGTCCCAAAGCCAGGTCACTTCAGTCCCCTTCTGCAGCTCCCCCTCAAAGACCACTGTGGAGCCTGATGAGACGTATCTACAGTCCGGTTCTGCAGTCCCTATACTCAGTCCCTCTATGGGCTCCTCTACGTGGATGTAAATTGTTGCATTGGTGGAATCCAGCTTGTTTTCTGCTCCAATTATGACCTCTATATCTCCAGGGCTTTGGAAGGAGTGTATAATAAAGGGTTCAGAGGTAACAAGACAGAAGTCATCCTCCAGGAACCAAGAATATATGACGCCAGTGCCACTGCTTATGGTGGCACTTATGTTAACAGAGGCGTTAACAGCAGCTGGGTTGGGGAAGGCAGAAGGTGTCAGAAGGCCAACGCTTTCCATGAACTCCAAAGTCCTGTTCGCGGTTGCACACCCCAGCATGTTAGTGGCCTTCAGGTATACAGTGTAATTTCCAGCTTCTGCGACATTCAAGGAGAAGGTTTTCCCAGTGAAGGTCTGCAGAGCGTTACCCTCCTTTTGGACTACCCAGCTGTAGGAGATGTTGGTCCCCTCCCTCACCACCGCCTGCAAATAGAGCGTTTTGTTAGTTGGGAAATACATATCCTCCACCAGGTCACTGCTGGTCACCTGCAGGCCTTCAATCTGCTCCAGGACGTAGACGTAGATGCTGTCCTGCAAAGAGCTGATCTCGTTCTCTGCTGTCACAATGACATTGAACGTGCCCACGGACCGGAAAGTGTAGGAAATTGTGGAGGAGCCTTGGATGGGAGTGCAGCGGTCACACAGGATCCAGGAGTAGCGGATGGCACTGCCAGCCACGAGAGTGGCTATGAAACTCACGGAGCCGTTTAACGGCACCACGGTCCTGCTGGCATTGACGGTGAGCCCCTGGAGCCGATGCTTCACTGTGACGTCCATCCTGGTCTCGTTGAGGCTCACATCATTCTCGCCTGTCACACTAATAGTGTAACAACCTGTGCTGTTGTAGGAGTGGGCAGTGATTTGGCCAGGCTGGGTAGTGCCATCTCCAAAGTCCCAGCGGTAACTCACTTTGGTTCCATTCATGCTGGCAGAGAACAGGTAGATCTGGTTCAGCTCCAAAACCCTGGTTCCATTATGTTCAATCTTTGCCACCCCAACAGGCTCCTGGACCTCCACAAATGCTGTGTCGTTGTTGAATGAGACATTGTTGGAGACGGTCACCGTGACCAGAAAGACCCCTGTGTTCTTGTAGGTGTAGGTGACTTCAGTCCCACTTGATCTAGTGGACTCGTTGTTCCCAAAATCCCAACGGTAGCGGTACTGGTAGAGTGGCACGGCGCTCACCTGGAAACCGACCTCGTCACCAAGTCTCACAAAGTGCCTGGAAGGAAGGAGCGTGACGTTGACTATCTCCGGCTCCACACACACACTGGTGAAATAGTGAGCCTTGTTAAACCTGCTCGAGAGAGTCAGCGAGAGCGGGAACGTCCCGCTGCGGGTGAAGTTGTGCATCACGACAGGGTCCCCACTGACGGTGACATTGGATGAACCATCCCCGAAGGTCCAATCAAAGATATATTCCTCAGGATTCCCTGTCACATATGCGGTGAGCTGCACATCTGGATGCTCAAGGATGCAAGAGGTGGGCTCTATTTTGAGTACTTCCAGGACAAATATCCGAATAGGCACAGTTTGGGAGACAGAGTTCACAGGATTCACAGCTGTCACATTCACAGTGCAGTTGATGTCCTTTACGTACATGTGTTCCACCACTGGCACGTAGCTCCTCAGCACGGTCCCATCTCCCATATCAAACACCCAGGTGATGCTGTCCCCACTCTGCACGGAAGCATTAATGGTTACAGCTGCACCCAGCTCTGCTGCCTCCTCTGCGGAAACCCGGAGCCCGGTGATCTCCTCAAACACTTGGTAACACTCAACTGTCTCCACGCTGCTTATGGTGTTGTTCACCGTCAAGGTGACGTTGTACACCCCTCTCCTCGGGTAGCTGTAGGTCGCAGTAGGCTGCTCCTCTGTAAACATTGAGGATCCATCCCCAAAGTTCCAAGTGTAGACAACGCCATAGGGGGACGGCAGGGGATCGGCTCTGAAGGTGACAGGACGGTTCACAACTAGAACATCCTCATCTGCTTCCATCTTCACGTCGGTCAAATAACTGTGGACGTAAACTGGGGCCACATGGGTGAGGTTCTCAAACTGGTTTGACACTAGAACCATCAGGGCGTATTCACCTGCATAGGAAGAGAGCAGAAGAAGAGTCACGAGGGAAGTGTTTGTGCTTTCTCCTTAGTGCATTAATTTTTGGGAGAGTAACGGGGGATTCAGGTGAGATACTCTGTGCATTATGTTTCTCTCTTCCATTCAAAGAAGAGCAGGAATTGTAGCCAGGCTGTGCATGTGAGGACCAAATATCCAGTAGCAAGAGAGTCAGAGGCAGAAAATTTTCTTTCTGTTCGCTCACACAACAACACCTGCTCTCGCTCCCCCCAGCCCATCTCCCATCAGCACAGAAACTAAGAGCTCACCAGCTACTGGTCTATGTGCTGAGACTGGCCAGAAAGCGGCTGTGTGCGGTGGACCTTTTCCTTACAGTACAGACAAACCTCTTCTGGAAACAGAGCTATAGACGATGGCAACTGCTAGTGACTTCCAGTCACTCCATTGACAGTTTGCTCAGAAACAAGACAACTTTCAAGTCATTCATTCACTTAATGGAGCCCAGACACTTCTGAGGTCCTTGGCCAGGTTACCCCAGGCAACAAAAGTATTCGATCTCCTTCTCCAGAGAGCTGGTCTGAGCATACCTGGCTCTTGATAGGTGTGGGATACGTTGTGCTCTATTACGACCTCATGGACACTGGGATCAGGAACAAGGAAAGACTTGTTGTAAGGAGGTTTGAACTGCTGTGTCTCCTGGAAACCATCTCCAAAATCCCACCTGCAGAAACACACAAACCATGTCATGATGTACCAGGGGAAGCAAAGGAAATTCCGGGGGAATCCCTTCCTGGTTTCAGAGTTGCCCTTCAGGTCAGGGTTAGGGTGTCAGTAACACCACAGGGAAGCATAATGCCAAGTACCAAAGCAATAGCTGGGCAAACTACGGAAGTGTGACAGAGAGGAGTACATCACTGGTAAGAAACAGAGGAACTCAATATTAAGTCAGTGTTGCAATCCCAAAAAAAGACAACTATTTCAGGTCTGAAGTATATGTCCCAGCCAGCGTGGCTAAACCACACTTCCTAGAATGTTAGCTGAACAAGACTACCTGAAGATTTGGCCACTTGAAGTCACTTGGCCACAAGGAGAGGAATAATGCAGGCAGGACTGGTAAGCCTTGCACGGCCACGACCCTGAATTCAGGCAACTTGCAAGGGACTCACAGGAACTGGGCATCCACAGCGGAATCAACATGAACTCGCGCTGTCAGCTCCACGGTGCTGTTCTGAGGGAGGACCGGCAGGACACCCAGCACAGTCAGGTTCTTCATCTTATTCATCATCTCCACCGTGACGTTGTAATTGACCGTGAAGTTACTGACGTGGTTGGAGGCGGTGAGCTGGGAAGGACAGTGGGACAAAGAACACGTTTGGGGTCACCTTGGCGTGCAGCTCTCTCCCAAGAGGGGCTTCACACACTGAGGAGGGGAGCAGGGTGGGTCAGAGCAGCCCATGGGGCAGGACGGCAGCAGTAACAGCCTGACTGACCACGGAGGCAGCACAGAGCGGCAGCTCTGCCACCTGCAGAAGCCACCGTCAGAGGGAGGCTGCTGAGTCAGGCCGCGGCATGGCTGGTTCTGCCCAGCATGGGGACACGAAACACTTCTTGTCCCGACCTGCCCTGACCCTGGCCTTGCCAATGTCCCTTTGCCTGCGCTGGGCGGGCCCTGCACACTGCTGTGCACAGGTGCTCGCTGACACTGCAGGGCTCCTGGGGACCGGGGCAGCAGCAGGGACTCCAGGCACAGCGACTGGGGGGACTCCCCAAATCCAGCATGCCCTGGAGGGGCTCCTGTTTTGATGCTGGTTCTGAATCCACTGGTTCTGAACCCGCGTCTCCCACAGAGCAAAGTGGTACCCAGGCACCCTGCGAGTTCAGTGCTGGAGAGCAACGGCAGGGACAGACTCTGTGAAGAGTATGGAGAATAGAGCAGAAAGCAAAGATGGAAGTTGAGAAGAGAGTACAGCCAGCAGTAAAGGGGGTCGCCAGAAGAAACTCTTGCTATTTGTGTTTGCAAGAGCAGCTCAGTGAGAAATAGCAGATGAGCTCCTTAGCAGCATCCTGAAAACCCCCTCGAGCCAACTCGGCATAAATCTGCACTACTGACGGCTCCTGAGCAGGGCAGGAGAGTTGCAGAAGCCTCTGCCTTCTCCTCCACCTTCTGCTCTTTCTGCTCGGTTTGTGGGATGAAATGGAAACCAGAACTGACACGGTGTTACGGGAAAGGCCTTGGCTTACCGAAAGCTTGTACACAGCTGGGCTTTGGTAGATAACGTTGAAGACAACGTTGTAAAAAGTGAAAGATGGTTTATCATCTACCGTCCACCGGAAGGTCACATCTGACCCAGCTTCCATCATGGGCACGTAGCTCTGAAAGGCAGGAGGACACTTTATACCAGTGCAGGAGAAAAGCATGCACAGCGCTTCAGCCCTGCAGCTCGACCAGAGCGGGGACAGAGCCAGGCTGAGGAGTGTGCTGTGGCTGAGCCTACGCAGCAAGAAACCTCCCACCTCCTTCCCCGTGTAGAGAAAAGCTGCCTGTAATTCCTCACTATGCTGCAGTGTGAGGTTTTATAAAAGCATATGTAAAGTATATAAAACTTCCTATTCTGATCCTGATTCTGCTGTATTTTGCCGTGCATTCTCTCCACATCACTATTCTGCTCAGAAACGTGACAGTCTCAGTGTGCAGGTTGCTCCAGCAAGTCTATTATTTCTGTATCTCCAGATCACTTTTGTGCCCAGGAGGCACAGCTCCCGGGAGGCTCCTAGGTGCAGGATTCTCTCTGTCTTCTGAAACACAGACCCAGACTCCACAAATCCGCAGCAGAGCTGGGAGCAGGACCCACCTGCAGCTCTGCCCTTGTGATCACATCTTTTCCTCACAGGCTGAAAAGCTTCTGTTATCCCCAGAGAAACGATGCAGCTTTAGCTGCTCTGACCCTCGGCCCTTGATGATGCTCGACCCAAAGGCTAAAATGGTTCATCTGCTCTGAGCAGGGCAGGCCCTTCCTCACTCCCACAGTGTCCCCCTGCACAGACGGTGGCAGCCAGGGAGCCTCGCACTGACAGGCATTGCAGGGACAGGGGTCTGCCATAAGCAGCGAAAGATAAAACAGCATCGGACAGGCACGACGGGTATCAAACAGCTCCCTAGGCTTGGCTGTAGCTCTGGGGATGGGGTCTGAGAAAAAAAAGACACCACAGACACCAGAACAAGTCCAAGACTTTGATGAACGGATGAAACACGTTTATAGCTTCAGCCAGCTGGCAGCAGGCTTCAGTCGAGCATGTCAAAACACCAAGGGAGTAACTACCTTGGCAAGTCAAAGGTAGCTGAACACCGGCCTCTGATAACGCAGCTGTTCTTCTGAGCAACTCCCTAGGCAAATGGGAGGCTAGTGCTCCCCTAGCAGGAGCACTGCCTCCCCCGAGAGGATTCGGATGAGCAGCTGAGCTGCCTTCTTTCTTGAAGGCATCAGGGTTTTCTGGCTCATGCAGGTGCCTGCAGCAGTGCTGAGTGCATGGACACAGCAGCAGCACTCGGCAGCAAGCAGTGCTCTACCCTGACCCGTGTGGACAGAGCCCTGATCCTCTCCATCAGATAAACCCAGCAAATCAGTGAATCAAAAGCTGTGACAATGACTCACCACTCGTGTGTTCAGCAGGACTCTGCTCTCGGGGTCGGGGGTGGCTCGGAGCCCCCGGATGGGCTCCTCCACCTTCACGGTGACGGTGATGTTCTGGGAGCTCACGCTGTTCTCCGCGAGCAGCACGTGGGTGCTGAGCCCCCCCGGGAGGCCACTCAGGCTGAGCGCTGCAAACCAGGTGTCGTTGGTCTCCCTGGCACAGGCTGCCACCAGCGGCGCCACAGCTGCGGGACAGGCCCCTTCGAACAGGACGGAACGATCGCCTCCCAGCCAGCTGGCTGTCGCGTTCACCCCCGAGGACAGTTTGACCACCAGGGTGGTGTGGTTGGACGGCACGTAGACCTTGCCGCCCTGCGGAGTGGGGTGGATGACACGCAGGCCTGACACCCGCGAGGCGACCCAGAAGCTGCAGGACAGGTTGGCACTGAAGACGCCGTTGTCCACGCTGGCTCTGACCATGTAGCGTCCCGGCTGCTCCAGCCCCGCGTTGTGGGGGCTGAGCATGGGGACAAGCTGCTCCTCGGCGTAGCGGACCCTGAGGGAGCAGACGGTGCCCTCTGCCCAGGTGGCACTGCTGAAGCTGGCGGGCAGCTCCTGCACCCACTCGGAGGAGTTTGTGCTTCGGAAGTTGAGTCGAGAAGGGGAGCTGGTACTTGGCTGGCACGGGAGGAGGAAGCCCAAACCTGCGCTGTGCTGAATACTGAAGATATCCTTGGCCCTCACAGAGATATTTTCTTCTCTGAATGTGACCTGCAAAGAGAGGAGACACTGGGGATGAATACACCGAGCTCCGAGCTCTCAGCATCCAACTGTTGCCTGGGCAAGACAGATGGATTCACCTTAGCCATTCCAAACCCAATGTCCAAACCAGCTTTATGCCATTTCTCCACTCCTCACATGCAGTGAGAAGAGCCCAGGGAAGCGGCACAAAACTGGAAACGGAGCCTTTGGCCAACTGTACTGTTGCAATGAATTACTAGCGGCAGTCCCTGGCTCAGGGAGGGGAAGAGAGGAGGTGGTGGCCTGAGCTCTGTGCCAGGCCTGCCAAGTATTCTGTGTGACACTGGGCAAACCACTTCATTTGAATGGACTTCAGTTTCTCCAAGTGCAAGTTGGGAACAATTCTTATTGTATCCAAAACACCCAGAGAAAACTGCTCCACCTATTCACTGGTTCCTGCAGCTAATAAATACTGACCAAGTATGGGGAGGAAGGGCCAGCTGGTACTGTAAAGAGAAATTCCTTGATGAGTTCATAACTGAGTTGGCTTTCATCGCTCTGGAGGGGAACAGGGATGGCACTGCTGGTAGAACTGTTGGTGCACGCTGTCGTGTTGCAGCAGTTGTTCAGTGACAAGCACAAATTAGTCAAACGACACCACTGGAAACCATCAGGACATTCAAGCAGAGTCCAGTTCCCACCATCCTGCGAGGGGTGGAATGGGTTTGTATCATTCTCCTGGTAGTCTGGAAGAAAGGAAAGAGAGAGCAAAGCTCACCACTCCGACCAGCAACACTCCTCGTGCATTTGCCCTTCACTCCAAACACACTTTTTCACATTTTTTTCTTCTCCCCACTTTGACTGAAGATGACTCCACTCTTAGCAAAAGTGGTAACTTCATCCTGGCGCTATTTAAGACAACATGTCTCCTCTAATGGAAAATTCACAAAGGTACAAAGAGTATTAAAAAAACAAGTTGGTCACTTTTCCAGTGAGAATGAGCCCATTTGCAAACTGAGAGATCTCTGTTCAAGTGAAAGCTGGCCCATGCAAAAGCAGAGCTGGCTTTGACGCTCAAAACACATTAAGAGACTTTTTTTAAGTTAATGTTTCTATGTCAAAATATCAGTTTTTCAGTGTCAAAAATATCCTTTTGTAAGCAGCCAACCGTATGGCTACAGCAAACACTATTGCTACAAAATTAATTGTTGCCAAAATTGTGACTATTGAGCTATTGTACAAGGAATCAAAGGCTTATGTGATTATCTCATCCATGAGGATGAAATGGGCTCAGGAAAATGTTCTTCCTTGTTAGCCCATGGGGCCAGATGGACCAGAAAGCATTCCACTTTGATGTGAACTGTCTTCCTCAGGAAAATGAAGAGTATAGCTTAGAGATGTGTTCAATTTTACAAGGTTCTTATGCTTCAGTTGCGCTTCAGACATTAAGACAGATAATAAAGCTGTAAGAAAACTTTTGGGATCCTTGTGGGGAAGAAATATTCCTAAGTTGCAGTCGCTGATCAGCTTAAACTAAATGGAAACAGAGGCCTCTAAATCTCTAAGTGCCACTCTGTGATGCGCAGTTGACAGATTCTCCTTTAACTCAGAGCTGCGGCACAAGATTTCCTGGAACTATTCCTAAATAAAGGCTCATGAGTGCAAGAAGATTTCCTGCCTAAACAGGGATGATCACAGGAAAAACTGGAAATTCCTCAAGCCATCTAGGGAAACAAAAATGCTTTTGCTGTGGAAGTGGTGCGAGATGGACTGTTCTCAGCAATGCAGTCAGAGGGTTTGTACCATCCCTGCTAGAGCTGCAGGTCCAGAACCTGCGGTCCCAGGTCAATGCTCCACTGTGCTCCTTCCCATACGCGATGAAGAACCGTTACCGAATTCACAGATACCCTCTACTCGTGACTCCTCTGCAACCTCCTCTCACCTATAAATGTTCACACCTTCCAATTCCACAGTTGTCCTGGCTGGCTCCAACGGGACCATTTTTACTCTGGCTTTGATCAACGCAGTTGTGTTCTGCTCTAAGCTCACCGGCTGATACAAAGTTCATCCACTCAGATTTTCCCTCTCTACACATCTCCAGGACACCCATTTCTCCTAGGCAAGCCCAGGCTATTCCACTATACACCCACAGACTTTGTATTTGAGATTCTTCAAAAATAGAACCGCATCTAGAACCAGTTTACAGCTTCTGCTTTAAAGGGAGAAGGTCCCACACTCAGTTTGACACAGCGCTGCTGTCAGTAGCAGTGGGAGTACTGATAGTGTTGCGGGGAGATCTNGTTCTGCTCTAAGCTCACCGGCTGATACAAAGTTCATCCACTCAGATTTTCCCTCTCTCCACATCTCCAGGACACCCATTTCTCCTAGGCAAGCCCAGGCTATTCCACTATACACCCACAGACTTTGTATTTGAGATTCTTCAAAAATCTCTGAGCTTTTAAGGTCAGTTTATAGCTTCTGCTTTAAAGAGAGAAGGTCCCACACTCAGTTTGACACAGCGCTGGTGTCAGCAGCAGTACTGAAAGCGTTGCAGGGAGATCTCTCACCGTCTCTGTGGATCGGTCTGTGCACTTGGAACTTCACTTGCACGGGCTGAGGCAGCTCCCGCGTCACGAACTCCAGGGCAGTCAAAACCCCGTGGTGCCTGAACGCCAGCTCCGGGAACACCATCACCTGCAAGGAAACCCACGGCGCTCACGGACCCGGCTCCCTCCGGGCTCCGGCTGCACGGCGGGACGCACGAACCTTCCTTACCTCCACAGCGTGCACTGGAGCTGACAGCACATCTTCCCTCAGGGTTTTCACAGCCTCATGAGTGTCAAATACAGGGTCTCCCACATAAAAGTTTTCAGCATTTAAGAGAATTCCTGTTTAGAGGGGACATTTGAACAAAGCTCATGAGAGTCGGCAGGGCCTGCAGCTGCTCCCAGGCTGCTCCCTCCGCAGAGCCCTGCCTGGGCTTGGCCCGCTCAGGATCTGTAACTGCAGCTTTACTGGCGCAGCAGCAGCTGCTCTAACGTTATAGCTACTTTCTTCTTCCTCCAGATGTTTTGATTTCTTTCCCATCCTGCATAATTAATGCCTGCAGAATTCGTGCAATTCTCAGTGCAGTAAACAGTGCAATTTCCGTCAATTTTGATTTCTACAAACTCTACAAATACTTCTTCCTTCCAGCACCCCAAGATTTGCTTTGAATTTTCAAGCATGAGAAGCACTCCCATCTTCCCTGTTCCCCCTGGGCTCCACAGAAAACATAGCCAGGGCCACCTGATTTTCATCAGCACTGGATAGTTCTGGATTTTTCACATCCAACTCAGGTTCTGGGGACTGAACACAAGTTGATACTCTCCCTCCTTGCGGAACCAGTGGGCCCTTTCCTCAGCTCTGTCCCTTCCATCTTATCTGAATTATCTCCAATATTTTCTGCCCTTCTCACTTCTCTTTCTTACCCTTTATCCTCCCCCTGCTGCTTTCTAGTCCTGGCTAGGAGATGGGAATGTATTTTCATAGCCAATTCCCTCTTCCAACACTTTTGTCTGGGAGCAGAGGGCTACTCAAGATGCAGGCACTGGCTCTTCCCCTGTTTCCCAAGCTCTATCCAGAGTTTCCCTCTTAGGGCCGAGTTCTTCCTTTAGGCTTAGGCCAAAGAAAAAGGGACAGAAANAATTCCCTCTTCCAACACTTTTGTCTGGGAGCAGAGGGCTACTCAAGATGCAGGCACTGGCTCTTCTCCTGTTTCCCAAGCTCCATCCAGAGTTTCCCTCTTCTCTCTACTGCTATTGATGGCAAAGACTGGAGAGGGCCAAGTTCTTCCTTTAGGCTGAGGCCAAAGGAAAAAGGACAGAAAAGAGTTTAGACTGCAGAAAGGGAGAACTGGGGACCTTCTTGAGGGGTTTCTGAGGCTGCCTAGGAAAGTGGAATTGCCAACAGAGGAGGTTTCTGACAACAGGGCACTCACGCATCTGTTGGTGATATTGTGGGTGTCCCCAGCCCCACTTGGCCTGGGGCAATGGTCTGGATGACATTCTCCACGCAGTCTTATTTTTTCTTGACCCATCACCAAATACCCACTGACCCGTGCCAGGTGACAGCAGGAGAGAGGCAGGACCCACCTTTAGGCTTGTACTCGCACACGTAGCTGTGCTTGGCCATGCACAGGTCCGTGTTACACTGGCCTGTTGGGCCCATCCGGACACAGTGGTCGGCATTTGATGGATGGGGTTCTCCTGGCAGCCAGTTCTGACAGCTCTCCAGATTAAATCCTTCGCCACTCTGTTGTGCTCCAGTGCTTGCAAAATCATTGAATCCAATCCAGACGTCAAGGCTCCTTCAGAAAAAATGGAGCAGGGAGAGTACATCAGGAAATCATGAGTTTTAGAAAGGCCTGGGACAGATGCCATCTATAGTTCTCAATGAAAATAATAACCTTAATAACAACAGCCGGGTGCCACCGCCTACATTTAACTTGTTAATTACAGAAGGATTTCAACATTCATTCTACCACCAGGACCCAGCTCTTCAGTAACAGTCGCCTTCCTGGCACACCGTGCTGCTGTCTAGCAGCCTTTCAAACCATGGCCCTAAGGGTTACAGAAGGCCCCTGTTCCCTGACACATCATGGGGACAGCTGGGAGAGAGAAAAATCTCCCAGGGTCACTGTGTGCAGCTCATTTGGACTCTCAGCAACTGCTGTTTGCAACTTGAATCACCCTATTCCCAAAACTCAGCTCTCACTCAAGCTACAGGTGAAGCCAGTTAAAGGCTCTGGGCCAAGGTGCTAACTCCCATAATAGAGGGAATTGGCCTCACCTGCAAGTGAAGGGAGAGCAGGTTGCCTTGGGGGTCAGAGCCCCCTTAGGAGAGTTGAGGGCTCAAAGAGCCTGACTGCCCTGGAGTTTGAAGGACCCTCACACGTATGGTTCAGCCTACACCGAGACAGGACTGAAGAGGCAGAACACGGTCACAAAGAACCATCTGCAAAAGTTGTGTCCTGTACAAAACTTGTGCTTCGTGTCTGGAGAGCTGGAAATTTGCCATTTGTCATCTCTCTCACACAAGTGGCACTAGCGCATGGGCAGGGACCCATCTCGGGCTGTGTCAGCCGCGGGATCTCCCGTCCAACCAGCAGATCTTTGAGGCAGCTGCTGGGAGGTGACACACGTTCCTCGGCCACCCCTGCACCGAAGGGACCCTGGGGCACAAGACAGCAGCAGCAGAGGCTCGGGCACTGCAGGGACATGAGCCCCACACACACGGGAATGTGCCAGGATCATTTCAAGAAAATGAAATGTCCCTTCCACATTTGGAAACTGAATCTCAGTGGAGATTCTGGTGGAAAGTGTTGAGCGGTCTTTTATAGCCACAAACAGCCTGGGCAACTGTTTCTAATCGCACCCAACAGCAAGGGAGCATTTGTTCCATGTTAACGTCCAGAGGAAGGGCCTTGATGGGCACCCCTCAACCCCAGTGCCTCTTCCACAGTCCCTCCTTTAGGCTGCAACTGATCCTGCTCTGGCCTTGCCCCTCGGCTCCGATGCGCTCGCAGGATGGTACAAGCTGCTCTGCAAAAGGCAGACGGATATAATTGGTGTCTCTCCACCGCGAGGCTCCTGCCAGATGAAATGATTAATGAGGTCATGCTGAAAAACGACGATGAAAATAACTGCTCTGTGAATCAGTAGTTTTCATTGCAAATAAGATTAAATAACCACTGTGCTCTGCTCCTGAAACACTGGCAGGGATTAGGAAGAATGGGTTAGGAAACCGCCTGTTTGCTGCCATCAGTAAAATCTGATAGTTTTTCCTTTTCTAATTCCAGCTATGATCTAATTGCAAGTCATCAAAAAAGAACCCAACGAGGGCGGCTGCCTGGGCTGCTCCCCACCCCGGCCCGGCCGCGTGGGCTGGTACCCTGCAAACAGCAATGGGGCACCCAACCGTCCTCACGGGAAGCAAAGTGCAGGGAATGAGCAGCAGAACTGAGTGTGAGAGGGGAGCGGGGCTCTGCGGGGCTCGGAGCAGGAACGGGAGCGCCAGGAGGAGGGTGCGTTGGAGCCCACTGCTCGTGCAGGAGGGAAGGGGGCCCTTTCTGCATGGGCTGCTCCTGGGGAGGTGACCAAGTGACAGGACCAGAGGAGAGAAGAGCGAAGTCCTCGCTGCCGCAGACTCTAATGGGAAGCAGATTTCTGCTTCTGTCATTTTCCCACAAGAAACTATGGAAGCTGCGTGTTCCAAAAACCCGTGGCTTGATTGTCTTTTATCGCTAGGGAAATCGCATCCTGGAACCATCTCATTCATGTTTATCTGAATGGATTAATAAAATAAATACATGAAATAAAGCGGGGCTGGGAGGGAACAACGTGGAGCAGCAGCTGGGAAACAGCTTGGGCAGCTCATTCCCTTCTGAGGTCTCATGATTTCCTTGCAGCGCAGTCCATCAAAAGCCCCGCACGCAACGCCTGATAAATCAGTGCACCAAGTGGCCAGTTCCCAACCGCTGGAAGGGACAGAATCCTCTTCCCCGGAACAGGGAGCACATGTTTGTTATCTCAGGATAAATCCCAGTGCGAAGGGAACAGGGCGAGCACACAAGTCTGGGAGCAGGGCTGCCAGGCGGAGCGCAGGCGGGCTCCGGGCTGCGTCACACGCAGCTGTCCTCCCGGCCTGCGCTCACCGCGCCACGTTGGTTACGAGGACGTCTCCAACACCTGCACCTAGCAGTGCTGACAGGGGCTGTCTGGCCTCGGGCAGCTCTCCTGCTCACCCTCCTCTGAAGATAGCTGGTGCAGAAAGGGCATTTAGAAGGATGGATATAACCAGAAACCAACGCTTTCAGTGCTGCCTGTTGATAGAGCCTGAGCCCTGCAGTGCAACAGATGTTGCTGGAGCAGGACACTGAGCTGCTCAGAGTGGAATAAAGAGAGGAAGGTGTCTGCACTGCAGATCGTCGGGGAGGACGCGTGATTCCCAGCGGAGAGGCAGGATCACGGCACTGGCCAGCCAGCGGCTGCTCGGTGTTGGGGGACACGGAGCACTCTGCTCAGCAAGGCGCTGGCACCAAGGCCACCCTCAGCTCAGCCAGGGAAGCCAGACAGGCTCCAGACACCAGTCCTGGACTCATCCATGTATGGCCTGAGTCTGAGATCCCACTCACCGCCTGGCTGCCCGGGCAGCTCAGCCCAGAGCTCTTTGCTTCTCGCTGCAGCTCTCTGCAGCATTTCAGATGTCCCCCAGACACACACACGGGGCACAAGGCACCCACCAGCAGCACACTCCCACTCCCAGGTCCAACTTCTAGTCTTTCCACCCCTTTTCACTTCTTCCCTTCATGGCCAAGGTAGCCAAGCTCAGCTTCACTCAGGCCCTCTCCTCACTGAGCATCCCCTTGTGCTACCCCGTGCTCCGTCTGCAGCCTCTGTCCCCAGCCTGGTGACAGCAGCGGGCCGGGGGCCGCAGGTGTCTGCAGCGCTCAGGTCCTGCCCCGGACCCCTGCACAGCTGCAACCACAGAGACACGAGACCATCCCCGGCAACCCCTGCCTTTATCCCCATCGCTCACCTAATCACACGGGCGACCAAAAAGCTCTGGATCTCGGGGCTGCTCACGAAGGCCAGCTCTCCGTCGCCGTGCTCCTGGCAGTGCCGCTGCGCCTCCAGCCACTCGGCCTTCTCCACCACCAGCTGGTAGCAGTGGTTATTGCCCGGGAACACCAAGCCGCCCGGGGGGCACAGTGGGTGAACTGCTGCATGGCAAAGGAAACGCAGATGTGAGCTCCTAGATATGGGCCTGCACATGCCACCCCTGTCACACAGCCCCCAGGGAGGCTGTGAGGACAGGATGCTCAGCATTGCCCTGAAACAGCTCCCACTGAGGCCGAGGCACATCTGGCCGCTGGCTGGTCCGGNCGCCGTGCTCCTGGCAGTGCCGCTGCGCCTCCAGCCACTCGGCCTTCTCCACCACCAGCTGGTAGCAGTGGTTATTGCCCGGGAACACCAAGCCGCCCGGGGGGCACAGTGGGTGAACTGCTGCATGGCAAAGGAAACGCAGACGTGAGCTCCTAGACACGGGCCCACAAGTGCCAGCCCTGTCACACAGCCCCCAGGGAAGCTGTGAGGTAGCAGCTAGGCCAGGATGTTCAGCATTGCCCCGAGACAGCTCCCACCGAGGCCGAGGCACAGCTGGCCGCTGCCTGGTCCGGAATTCATCCCTCAGCTTGCGACACCAGGCTGAACACACTGTGCTGGCTGCCCTTAACTCGCACACATGCCACGCTGTTGCAATTTCTCACCTGATGGCATGGGGCCCTTTCGTGGTACATAAAAAGAGACTAACCCGGAGGGAGAGGATGAGGAAGGACGCAGAGACATGAGGCACCGAGCTGGTAAAATGCTGATGGGCTGCATGCATGCAGAGCAGCAGCTGTGCAGGACAGATCCAACCCACACCAGGGAGCAAAGCTGCACCACAAAACCAGCCCAAGGACTGCACAGAGCAGGGGTGCAAGGTGCCTGCAATGCCCTGCTCGTTTAGAAGTCAGGGAATTCAATTTGGTGCCAACCTCACTCTGCACAGCCCCGTTCCCAGCATAGCATGAAGCCAGCAGCATGGAGCGTGTGGGGCTGCATGGAACGTGCAGGGCTGCATGGAGCGCATGGGGCTGCATGGAACGTGCAGGGCTGCACGGAGCACACGGGGCAGCCTGCCCACACGGCTCACCAGGAAGGCAGAGCTAAAGGGCCAGCGCTCGGTGCCATCCCCTCCGTCCCGGCACCCTCCTGCGCACCCCACTCACCTTGGCCCAGCTCCACGGGCTCTGCGGTGATGCTGTAGGTCACTGCGAGGCCGGTGCCACCTCTGTTGCGGATCCGAATGTCCAGACTCTTGTTTGCCTTGATCAGGGAAGGGCACTGCAGCTCTACCTCTTGGGGTGAAGCCACCACTTCAATTTCCTCCTGCACATAGGAGACTTTAGTGCCCACAAAGAGGGTGGCAGTGACATTGTACCGTCCAGGTAGGACATAGGTGTGGACAGCTGCATTCCCAGTGGTGTTGAGAACCTCTGAGTGGTCCCCAAATTCCCACTGTAAAGTGCTGACAGCAACAGGAATACTGATATTGAAGAGCACGGGCTGGTGAAGGCTATACCGGGGCTGAAGTCCTGTGAAAGATGCAAACAGCTGGGCCTGGAAGGGAAAGGGGACGAGGGATGGTCCATCGCAGACCTGCCCGGACAAGTGCTCAGTGCAAAACGGCAAACAGTCAGAGGAAGAGTTCGGTTCATGGGCGCTGCCACACAAACACAGCCCCTGCGCGCTGAAGCCTCCGTAGTCCTGGTCTTCGGCATAGCAGAGGGCACTGCAGGTCTCCTCAGTGAGGTTCCCGGGGAAGAAAGACGTGAAGAGGATGATGAATTCAGCCTCCCCCGTGTCGTTGCTTGTCAGACATGCTATATATTGAGCTTCTGGGGGAGAGAACAGAGGATCTGCTTGCAAAAACCCCATGAAGCCGTGACTTGGTGGAACCCTGTGAGGGACACAACCCTGCCTCTGTGAAGGGTCTTCTCCCGGGCAGTTCCTACCCCAAGCATTTCCTTTTTCAGTCTTGTCTGGCAAGTTTTTGATCCCTCTGCAATGTTTGCTGGTCTCCTGAAATCTCTGGGATTTCAAGAATCCGCTCAAAGTCGGATAAGTTCCAAAATGCTTGAGGATGGCAGCTTAAGGCTGGAGGTCGGCCAGGGAGAAGCATTTGAAGCTTGTTTGAAGCTCAGTGTGTAACGAGTTTGTTGGTCCCTTGTGCGACCGATAACCCTATCCTCAAGGCATCACCAGAGCAGTCACACATTACCACTACTCGTTTAATTAGAGCAGCAGCAGCCACTAAAGGGATAGAGATCTCTGGGCAGGCTCATTGGCTCCCTGTTCCGCGGGTTCAGTCACCCCCCACCAGAGCCCTCCGAGGCTCCTTACCACAAGCAGCACTGACGAAGGAAACGTTGAAGACAGAAAGGTTTGCTACTTCAGGGGGGTGGGCGCATCTCGTGTCTGCGGCCTGAAGAACTTTAACTCTTCTGTCTTCCACCCAGCGGGGCAACCAGGAAAGTTTGCAGTCACAAAGAAATGGATTCAAACTTAAGTTTCTGAAACAGAGATCAGGAGCGTCAGGCATCAGTTTGACAGTGGGAAGCATGTGCTGAGTGTTAATGACACCAACGTGCGGGTCCCTCACTGCTCCCATCCGCACCACTCTAGTGCAGCGCTTCAGAGGGAGCTGCTAGGGGAGTTAATGAATAGGGAATCAAGCAATAATTAACATGATTTTTCTAGAGGCTAGAATTAGGCGAGTACTCCAAGTACATTTTTCTCCTCTACAAATAATTGTTGCAATTAGAAGTAAATTACAGACATAATCTTATATTTAAAATAGTCTGCCATCTAACAGCCACTGGAGGTAATGGCAGCCTATATAGCTAAGGGAGACTATTTACAGCTCCATTAAAAAATAGCTAAGAGGGTAAAATTGATCTGTCAAAAAGAAATGCAAAGGCAATGACAATCTTTCCATGCGGCAGTTTATTGAAAAGATGGAAACTTTAATTGCAGCCAAGTTTGATCCAAATTGCAGCCTTTGGCACTCAGCTGTGAACAGGATAGAGATGGAAAGATGTTTATTTAGCTGACGCCGGCTGGACTGGGCTGCCGCAGGGGTTGAACCCAGTCTTTCTTACACTAGCAGCATCGCTTTGCAGGCCAGCCTTGGTAGTAGGGAGTAGGGAGTAGATTCTCCAGCAACTAATACGGATCCCTTCTATCTTTGCATTGCCCTTTATAAATGAAAATGCAGAGCAGAAAATGTCCTTGTGCTCTGTCTGCAGGGAGAATGTGTGGCTGAGCTCTCCTCTTGCTCCCTTCAAGGGTTCATCCGTCAGCACATTCAGATACAGAGCTGGCATTCTGCAACGCGCTTCCCTGGAGTTCCCATGGAAATGTGTGACATTCCTTTGCCTCCCTTCACACCCCATCAGCACAGATTGTAATTAATTCAGCTGAAAACCCTTGTAAGAACCTTCAAGTGCCTTCAAGTGATTCCGACACTTCTGTAAGGCTCTTCTGTGTTGTAGGTCAGTGCCCTTTACACCAGGTCTCCTGTTCCAAAGTGTGACCATACAAACAGGAACAGTAAGAGCGGCCTGGAGTGTGGCCAACAACAACCTCTTAAGAGCTGGTGTGGGACAGAAGTGGGGGAGCCAAGGAGCCAGCAGCAGAGCTTGGAGATATTCAGGAGACAGAAGCAAAGTCTGGGAAGAGGTCAGGCTTGAAGGGCACCGACAAGACCCAGGAGGAGAACACAGCTTGAAGAAGCAGTGGAGAGAGTTGGAAATGCAGCTGCAGGGCTCGGGGAGGGCGAGGAAGCAGCAGTCAGAGAAGGTAACATCAGAGGCCTGGTAAGGAAAAAGTGGGAGTCAGCGGATCCACTCATCCTTCCACAGCAGAGCAGCAGCCAAGCACTGATCCAGCCTCCCTCTGGCAGTGACACCTTCCCCACGGCTCGCAGGCTTGGGCAGCGTCCGAGAAAGACGAGGCTTGTGCAGTCACTCACTCACAGAGGCAGCGCGGGCAAGTGCGCAGAGCCAGCACAGCGCTCGGGGGCTGAGGGTTTCCGATCCCCCTGGAGGAAAGTCTCAACTTGACAAGTGGTGCTGCAAAGGCTGAGTACGGCCCCCTCGCAATGCTGCATCCCACCCCCTGGAAAGGGAAGGGCCACCTCTAGGAAAGCTCTGCACAGAGAACTGCAGGACAGAGAGAACTTACATTTCACTTAAATTAAATAAATTATCAAATATTCCATCTTCTAATGTAGAAATCTTATTGTGGCTTATATCTCTGTAAAAGAAGGAAAACAAAAAGGAGAGTTTAGTAACTGCTGTTCATGCTTATAATACCCTCCTGGTCATCAAACAAGCTCTTCTCTGCTCAGGGACTGGTTACCCTCTGGACACCCTGAGCATCTGACTGACTCCTTCCGTGAGTCCTTGTCCTTCCTGATTTTGAGACGTAAACAGGGAGGGCTGTCTGGGCTGTCTGCTGCTCTGCTAGAAGCACCAACCTGGGCTTTGGTGCTGCCTGTGCTGCTGCCTCTTTGGATTTGATATTAAATTCTAGAAACTAGCTGATCTTCTTAAGGAGGTTCGCTTGACAGTGCAGCTTTACCATCCTCTCCATGCCCTGACATACTTCTGATGATAGACCTGGTTCTCTGCAGCTTTGCCCCAGTCTTGCCTCCTATCTGGCAGCAGAGCCATGCAAACCCTGCCTGTCCTCTGAAGGCCAGTGAGGGAATGACCATTTGCTGGGCTGTGCAGCTGAAGTCGCTGGGGATGGAATCTATAGGAATGTGTGCCCGGGGCTCCACGGACTGACCGGGCAGGAACGGGGCTAACGCAGGAAACACTCGTGTGGGTTTAGGTACCAGCTCACATGTGCCCTCTGAGCTCCCCAGCTCAGCTCACGTGCCCTCCCAGATCCTTAGCTGCAGGATCCGCAGTGACTACTTACAGTTTTTCCAGAGAAGTCAGGCTTTTGAACGTCTCAACATCTAAAACGCTGATCTTGTTACTGGAAAGATCCCTAGAGAAAGAAAACACAGTTTTCACTTATCATTCAACTTCATGTTGTCATTCTCCCGTTGCTGAGGCTTAGAAGAGCCTGTCTCCAATCTTAACCAGGCTCCAGACAGGAGGTTCTGGGTGTATTAAAGAGGAGCAGGTGGTTCTAGCCAAAGAAAGCACCTTTCCCCGCATTCACTGCATATAGGTCAGGACTAGCTGTATATGCATACCATTCTGTAGCACATTTAGAGCAATTACAGACATGACAAACGTGTCACTAGATTTCAGGCATCCTTTTAAAAATTAATCAAGTCTACTGTATGTTCAAAGAAGCAATTAAGAGATCATTTAAAGTAGCAATTAATTTATAAAGAAAATTTTCTAAGGAACTTTCAAGTTCATTTCTAGTGCTGAAGAACTGATAATTAACTACAGAACTGAGGCATTCAACTTTCAGTTTTTAGTATCTTTTTGTCTCTCTTTCAAAAAGCTTAAAAGAAAAGAAGCAACCAAAAATACTTTCTGTCTAAAATCTTCAAGAGAATTTTCCCCCAAAAAGGAATACTACTTAAAACAACTTTGATTGTTCCCTGTAACACTGACAGCTTTCAGCTCATCCAAGGCAAAACTAGTTCTTCTCTTCCAGTTGAGTTCGCTCAGGTCCAGCAATGGTTACTGGAGAGCTCCCAGGAAGGGGACAGGACCGGACTCGCTATCCTGCTCCNCAGTTTTTAGTATCTTTTTGTCTCTCTTTCAAAAAGCTTAAAAGAAAAGAAGCAACCAAAAATACTTTCTGTCTAAAATCTTCACGAGAATTTTCCCCCAAAAAGGAATACTGCTTAAAACAACTTTGATTGTTCCCTCTAACACTGACAGCTTTCAGCTCATCCAAGGCAAAACTAGTTCTTCTCTTCCAGTTGAGTTCGCTCAGGTCCAGCAATGGTTATTGTTCTTCCAGGATTTCTGGAGAGCTCCTGAGAAGGGGACAGGATCAGACTCGCTGNTCATCCAAGGCAAAACTAATTCTTTTCCAGTTGAGTTCGCTCAGGTCCAGCAATGGTTACTGGAGAGCTCCCAGGAAGGGGACAGGACCGGACTCGCTATCCTGCTCCCTGCAGACGCTCCATGGGAGCAGACACATTCCCTGTGCTGCAGCCCGCTCCCTTTCCCACCTTTTCCCCTAAGCATGTCTCCTGCAATTTCTCCTCGCTGTCTCATCTTCTATTTTTACCCCTTAACCAATTCCGTTTTGTTTAGATCTGACATTTAAACTTTACATTTAGACTAAATTCAGCAGCATGTAAAGACTTATGCCAAACTGCCAGGAAAATTACTTATGATTCTGGGAAATTGTGAGGATGAGTAACAAGGATGGTTCTTTGCAAGGCTGGAGGTTATTCTTCCCAATTTTGCTGTCCAGGAGCTCTCTGCCAAGTTAAGAACCATCAACACCAACGGGAAAGTCCAAGAAATGTGCAAAATAGAAGGTCAACATACAGCAAAAAAAGAGGATAGCAAAAATATCCAACCAAGCCTGTATGTTGAGGACAGTGGGGATAGTAGGTGACAACAGCACGGCCCTTGCTGGCATGTGTCTGCACCTGGAGCCCTGTGGTTACCGCAAGCCAGCGCAGGGCTGTGCCACCCACTGCGCCAGACGCTGCCCAAACAGAACACCCCAAATAAACAGACGCTGAAGATTTAGGAACCACACCAGGAGGCTTAAAATGATTAAGTGAAAAGCAGCTCCTAACTGGATTGGAGCTCTGCCCTCTGCCTCTCATTGTGACTCTCCAAATAAGGCTGCTCAGGCACCAGGACAGAGCTTGTGTTTGCCGGCCGGCTCCCTCTCCCCATCCTGCTCTCCTGCTGCTTCCCAGAGAGGCCGTGAGCTGCATGGGGACAGACAGGCCTGTCCCCAACCTGCTGTCACAGTGCCAGCCTGGGAGGGGACGCTCCTGAGCCTTCGCTGTCCATTACTGACACCCGCCACCGCTGTCACCATTCAGTGCAGAGGGAGCTTTGCTGCTTCAGAGAAATGAAGGGACCAACATTGGAGACCCCCGTGCCTCAGCCCCGGGCTGCTGCGGGCAGCTCCAAGGGGCTCGCGGCTCCCTGCTGCCCCTCGAGCTGCAGCGTGCGGTGCCCGGAGCGGCTCTCCATGCACCGGGGCCAGCGCGGCAGCTCGCCGGGGCCCTGTCCTGCGCCCAGAGCTGGCAGGACCGCAGCGAGGGCTCCGCGGGGCCAGCCCGCAGTTCCCACTCCAGCCCGGGCTGCTCCGCAGAGGCTGCGATGGACCCAAGCGCTGCCCTTGCTCCACAGGCACCCCAGGACCTGCGCGCCGGCCGCTGCCTTCCCAGCCGCATCCGTGTCCTCCGCGCAGAGCAGGCACTAGAGGGCAACAAGCTGTTAGCTTCGGACCAAAGCCGGACTCCCCGGATCTTTTCCAGCTTTGCTTTCACGGTCTGGCGAGGAGCCAGGATAGAGCTCCCAGGTTGCAACCTCCGCAGCGCCTGCGAGGGAGGCAACGAGCCTGGAGGCGGGACAGGCCCGGAGCAGGACCAACGTCTGCCACCTCTGCTGGGGTCACCTGCCCTTAGCTGGGCTTCCTACCGCCCACCTGCCTTGTCCCCTGCTTCCTCTCCAAATTGCATGGAAAAATAATATTAGGGCTTTCTGGCTTGGGAAGTATGGCTATAAACCAAAGTAGGCTGCAGAATTAAAAAAAAAAATCAGGAAAGAGCTACTGAGCAATAAAACCCAACCCGGAGGCTGCAGGGCCGAGCTCAGCCTTTGGGTGCCACCAGCTGCCACGAGTCTGTTTTTCCAGCCCACTGCCAGGCTGGAGAAACTGCGGAGCAGGCTGGAAGCGGAGCTGAAGCCAGCGGCAAGGGAAGCTGCCCGGAGCCCAGAGCTGAGCACGTCAGAAAGAGTAGGGAAAGAAGGGCCTCTGGAAAGGGAGCAGCTCCTGCGGGAAGGTGAAGCTCTGAACATTTGGTAACGAGGGCACCAGTCCAAGCCCTGGGAGCCTTGAGCCCCATCCCAGCTCCGCTTGGCGCTCCCTGCTCCCGCGCGGGGCTGCCGGAGCCACGGNAAGGTGAAGCCCTGAACATTTGGTAACGAGGGCACCAGTCCAAGCCCTGGGAGCCTTGAGCCCCATTCCAGCTCCCGCGCAGGGCTGCCAGAGCCACGGAGCGGCATGGGGATGGGGGCACACACCGGGCAAGGGGCTCCCGGACCAGCCCCACCAGTGGGAGCCGCTCCGTGCAGAAATCCTCCAGGAAAGAGGTGGAGCGAGCAGCTGCCTGTGCCGCTGCCGGCGGGACGCAGCTCCGGGCCTGGTGCCGGCCGCTCGCTCGGGCCATTCGCGGCAGCAGAAGCGGCTCCGGCGCAGGCCGCCCTGCTCATCCCCGCGGCGGACAGGCTGGGTTTGCTGCACTGCTGCTGCTGTTGTTTTTTTTAATTCCACAGAACATATAATGTCGAGCGGAGTATAGCGCGCCTCCGCCTGCCAAGCCTGATGTCATGCTCTCATTATGTCATTTGTGGCCCCGCTTTGCCTTCATTTCACAAAAAAACGGGAGGGAAGGGGGGCAGTGTTGGCTTGTGCCTTTCCCAGCCCTTTTGGTGCGTGGAGCCCAGCCAGAACAGTAATGGGAAAAGCATCCACAGACTGGGAGAAGCGTCTGCGGGGAGAGCAGCCGGTGCGCGCCGGGGAGAGCTGCAGCGGTTCATTACAAAGGAGCCCCAGGTCAATTAGCCACAAAAAAAAAGGGGAATCTTGGGGGTCAGGGAAGCTCCAGGGGTCTTGGAAAGGACGGATGCATCCAAACGTCCACCCAGCCCGCACGGGAGGTGCTGCAGAGCCTGCTAAGGGGCCAAAATATTCTGGGACAGACGGCATCCGGCTCCCCGGCTGCTGAGATCCAGCTTGCAGCACGGGAAGAGCTGCCCAGGCCAGGCTGGCCCCACGGGCCGCACATCCGTGTGACGGAGGCTACAGCGCTGGGGACGGGCTGAGCCCCGTTTGGGTCCAGTTATGGTGATTTAGCAGCGGGAATGGGTGCAAGGATGGAGGAACAGCTGGGCCCATGGGATCAAAGGTCCATCCTGCCTCATATCCTGTCCCCAGCTGTGGTCAGCGCCGGGTGTTCAGAGACACATAAACCAAGTGACCGGAGAGCAATCCTTCCCCAAAACACCTGCCTGCTCCTGGCAACCGGCTATGGAGATCCCGGAGCCACAGACTGTATCGGACTATGGTATTTAACAGCCACCGGCAGCCCCGGCCCCCACGACGCGGCTACCTCCTTGCTGAAAAGCTGGGCTCCCTGCGAGCCTACGGCGACAAGCTTCTCGACATAACTACATGCTCGAGGAACAAACACGACATTTGTTTAAACCCGCCAGCGGCACCACCTCCCTGGACGCGTTCTCTGCACTGTGAACACTGCAGAACTGCTGCTAGGCACCTTCCCGCCCCGCTCCACGTTTCAGAGCTCCTTCCCAGGTTCCCTCCGGCACCTTTGTCAAGCACAAGCCCCAGCACTAGGAACTCCCTCTCGCCGACCTCACCAAATCCCACATATTTCACCCCAGCAGCCACCAAATTTCCCCTCTGGAATAACAAGGGTGCTCTGTCCCTGCCCATCCTTGTGCCTAGAGCCCTGTTGTAACCTGGGAGAAGGGGCACCCGTCAGGATGCAGCGTTCCTGGGGGACGAGTGACAGTGCCTTGAAATGCAGCCCGTCCCGACCGCCCCAGTGCCCGGAGCAGGTGTAGAGCAGCCAAGTGCTCCAAGAGGTCCCCTCCACAGCAGGAATGCTGCCTTAGGTTGCCATGGCAAACGCTCCTCTTTTTTCTCGGAATAAAAGACAACATGGTACCCTGTGCAACAGCGGTTTGTGCCGGTACTGCCTGACTTACATAATAGACTTTCCAGAAAACAGGAGGAAAAATCCTAGGTGTTTTTGCATGCTTGAGCCAGGAAAATCATGGTTTTCTGCTGATCTGATTCCTTTTTTGCTTCTTCTTTGGCTTGCACTTCTCCTAAGAAGTGCAGTGGAAGTCACAGTGCCCCTGCACGGGGTAGGTAACAGGGATTTATGCCACAGCATAAATGGAAATTGGAAAAAATACAATCTCAGTTTGGGTTAGAGGTGGGCACGTGGGGGAAACGCTACAGCTGGGCACGATGTCCAGGGTTATCGTGGCCGCCAGGCGGCAGCGGGTGCCACCAGCTCCCTGGTGCCCGCAGAGGCAGGAGGGCAGGGGCTCGTGGAGGTTTCATCACCAGCTACTGGTTTCAATCACACGTTGGCGTTTTCCAAGGCTGAGAGATTCCAGGTCTCCAGTTCCACCGCACATTGCCGCCGAGAACTGAAGCATAACAGGAAAGAAAGGGGCCTTTCGCGGGCGGTTTTCACCTATTTCCCATAGCCGCTTAACAGAAGGATCCTGCGAACCGGCACATCCCGCCTGGGGCTCCGTGGCAGACACCGGTTCCTCTGGCACAGCACGAACACGGGCGGATGGAAGGATGCAGGGACGCAGGGATGGAGAGACGGAGGGATGCAGCGCTGCCCGGGGAGCCACCTCCTGCACAGCTCCGCTCAAGGCTGTCACAGCACGGTGACCATTGATTTGTTCATTCGGAATTTACACGTTTCAAGTGCTGGTGCAGATCTCCGCTCTCTCGAGGATTTTTCCCCCAAACACTTGTGTTTTTTTTTTTTCCCACAAATATTCACCTCAAAGAATCATAATTGTCAGTAGGAGCCTGCACGGCGCGGGAGGCAGCGCTCCTGCAGCGCTGGGTACGCCGTGCTCCCCTGGGAGCCCACGGCTCCCCATGATGCTCCAGACGCCCCCACGGACCCGCTCTGCCCCGGAGGGGATCCCAGTCCTGCGGTCACAGGGCGAGGACACTGCAGGTGGCAGTGCCATGCGCAGGGTCCTGGCAGGCTGTCCCTACTCCCCGCCAGCAACACGGGGCCGGGAAGGCGGCAGCCTCCCAGTGGGAGCTGCCGGGCCGCAGTGGTGGGAGCTGCTGGGACACGGTGGTGGGAGCTGCTGGGACGCGGTGCCGGGAGGCGCCGGGCAGGGATCTTTGCTCTGATTTTCCCAAATATGGTCACGCAGCGGAGCAGGGTGGCCACGGCCAGCGCCCCGCGATGCGGAGCCCTGGCCACCGCTCCCGCCTCCTTCCTAAGGGATCCTCGGATCATGACGGCCTCCAGCGCAGGCAGGAGCCGGGGAGGCACCACCAGCCTCCGCTCTT
>VWPW01025548.1:0-10333 GCA_013389825.1 Crypturellus undulatus | reverse complement strand
AGTAAGTCAGGGCTTGCAGCTTTGCTCCTTCTTTTAGTGGTTTAGTGAATGACTTCATGTCACCTTAAGTNCATCTCACTAGGAACACCTTTTCCAGGTACATGAAAAGCATGAGAGACTGCTAGAGAAGAAAGAAGACCTCAGTAACCATATACATAATGCAAATTCAATGGGTTTGAGTAAGTCAGGGCTTGCAGCTTTGCTCCTTCTTTTAGTGGTTTAGTGAATGACTTCATGTCACCTTAAGTTTGATCTTGACAATCTCACTGATCAGTCAGTTGCTGTTATTAGCACCTTTCATTGGAAAAAAATATGAGGAAATACGCATTCATGAATCTAGATGGCAATGCAGTTCACTTGAAGGAACAGGTTGTTGATGCCCAAAGTACTCATATATGTCATCCCATCACTGAACAAGGGTGTTCCCATCTTCCTGGGGGCTGTGGGTGAGCACAAGAGCTCAGGTACAGAAGGGCAGTTCCAACCCCAATGTACTCTTCCATCACAGAAGGATAAGAAATAAAATCAAAAGAGTGTAGGAGATCTCAAGGAAAACACTGGAATTGTCACACTTCACACTCAGATGTTCAAGCAGCTGAATGTCTCAGGCAACAGATATCTTCCTTCATCCATCCACTGCAAGAATATCAGTCTCTTCAGTATCTGGTCTTCTCCAACTGGACAGCTGATAAATCCACCCTTTCTCCAAGATCTTCCACAAGTATGTCTGGTTCTAGGATATCTGTCTAAATATGTCTAGCATGTCTAATTATTGAAGACAAGCATCAAATCTTTTACTGCAGCAATATACATGTAACCTCCTCCTCCTATGCCCATTATTTAGTCTGGCAGTTTTTGATTTAGGAGTATTTTTGACCAAATTACTCCAACGAAATCAAGACAATAACCATTAGCCCTAAATAATCTTTTCATTGTTTGTCTGTAATCCTCCCATGGGAATATGATGTTTTCCCTGCAGGGAATGCTAATTCCCCAGCACATGCCAGGTCTCACGTGAGGCAGAGTGCTGGACCAGGACCAGTAGTTGAGATCTGTCGCGTGCGAGTTCGTTGTTCGTTTCACGCGAGCTAAAACTGAGACTCAAGACTGCTTGTCGCACTGCGCTCAGAAATCACTCACTTGCTCGCTGCAGCGGTGAATCCGCCCGGCCGCTGTTTTCTCTGAGTCTCAAGGTTGCCGGCTGCTGTTCTTCTCCAAGTCGTCCGAGTCTGGAAACCTGCCGAGCTGCTGTTCTTCCGAGCCACGCTGTTATCTTCGAGTCTCAGGGTCGACCCGTCGGCTGGGGGGAGGGTGCGGGGAAGAAATGCGTCTGACCCAATATGGGTAATAAGGCAAGACTCCATTTATTGCTGCTGCATACAAGCATTATATACTTTTACAATTGCTGCTAAAGCCACACGTCCTTACACTACTGGTTAACTATTCGTACCCCACTATACCATTGGTTAGCTAATTATGTCCCACTACTTATTCTCCGTATCACACTCGGGTGTTTGCACATTCTCAGCATTGCTTTCCCACCTATTCTTGGATTGTGCTGCTGTTTCTCACGGGACAAACACCCGAGGGCCTAACTTGTGCTAAGAGCCTAAGTTACTTATGCTAAGGGCCTAAAATCCAAGGCCTTGGTTGTTCACACAGAATCCATGTCCCCGATCCTTGCACCATTCTGCAACAGAGATCCTCTGTGCTCTCTCAGTAGTAACACTGAACCCAGACTTCCAGATATCTGCTGAAGGGACCTTTCTACTTCAGTTTATGAATGGGCAGAATTTGTCATGCTAAAGGACTCCTGTAAACCAAGTCCTGCTATCAGCATTCCTATGTCTGTTGCTGTTTCATGGTGCCTTGCATGTGAGCAGCTGGACCAATGCATGACCAATGACTCAAACATTGTTTGAGTGACACTCTAGCCCTAGGATGGGAGGGTTCAGGTACTCTGTGCAGAAGAAAAGCCCAAATAGCTCCAAGTGGACAACAGGAAGTCATGGGGGGCATGACTGCCAAGTCACTTGACAGTCAGGATTGTTTGAACATTCCTAATCCTTGTTGTCCTGTTGCAGGAGGAGTGGGTAGGACAACTCAGAGCATGCCTCTGTATGGGGTTTCCCATCCTGAGAAGGAAGGAGGAATCCAAGTCATTCCTCTTCTCTTGTTTGCTGCCCTGGCTTTAAGCAGGGGATGATGTGAGAAGTGCCAAATCCTGACCATTCTTAGTTTTGTCTTGGAAAGACCCTAGAAGAAGCTGAGATAAAGGCTAAGGTGGAATTTATTAAATAACAGTGTTGTAGTTCAAATTTTGTCAAGAAAGCATGCTGAATTTGTCTAGCTACCTGTCTGGTGATAGATATCCTCAGTTATACATGAGGGCTGCTGTTTGTATGAGGCTCTTTAGAAATGCCTATATATTTATGAGCAGACATTTCCTATTACAGGTCTGAACAAATCCAAGGAACATAATCACCTAGCAGTTGGAAACCTCTGTGCAATGTGTCAGAAACAAGGCTGGACATAGTTTCAAATAGTGAGTTCCCATCTCTCTTTTGAACATCTTTTTCCTCCACTTCTCAACCCACAGCAGGTCTCTCTATGGGTTTTAGGAACTGCTGTGTCTACTTACAGGACTCTAGCTATGTGCACTGAACTCTGTTTAAAATCCCACCCCACACATGCAAATGAGACACAGCCCCAGGGCTCCCAGCAAAGTGCCACTGAAGCCTCCGACTGCACAGCTGATGCCCCAGTGTCCTAAACTGTGCTGCATCTTACAGGGCCATGGGTTCTTGAAGGACAGGCTTTGTTTTAGAGTTTGGCCTCATGAATAGTGATTTGTTCTGTGGCGACTTCACAGTTGTTCTCCAATGGGCTGACATGTGACAATATGATGTCTCCAGTCAGTCTGAGGCCTTCCAAAGCTGCAGCCATGACGAGGGAATATTTATATCTCACACGTACAGCAGGCCAACATTTTCTAAGTTATCATCTCAGCTCTTTTTCCCACCCAGAAGTGTTCTGTATGCACTGGCTCTTTCCAGAGGGGAGGGAAGTAGGAACTAACAAAGTTTGTCGGATGTCCTTTCGTGTCCTACATCCTGCCTCTGAGGGTGGCTAGGTGTAAATACTTCAGAGGAAGAAGCAAGAAAACTTACATATGAATAATATGTCTACTAAACAACGACCCCCTGTATTTGTTAGTTGACAATTTATATCAGAGAGAGTTTACCTTTCTTTATATATTTTTTCCTATCTAAATAAGGAATACTAAATTCCTGTTAGCTCTTGACAACAAAAATATCCTCCATCAGTGAATTTCACAGGATAATACTAAGGAAAAAGACAATTTCCCGTTCTTCCATTTACAATTTGTTATGCTTCCATTTCTTAGGCACAACTTCCAATATAAGAAATGCCAACAGCCCCTCTGATACTCCTTCCCAAACTAAGGAGCTATCTATATGCATTTCCAAATTCTTGCCTTTAATTTAACTGACTGTAATTATTCAGACACATCTCCTGTGCCTCAAACTCCCACTTCCCTTTGAAGATTTCTTTTGCTTTCAATACACTGTCTCTCACTCCTCTCTGATTAATCTTTCTGATGAATTAGACATTCATTTAAATGCAGTTTTAGTGTAGCCATTACTATATCATATATATTGCCCCACAATTATATTATCGAGCCTACAACTGCAAGTAAAGGTAATATCAGCCTACCTAAAAGGCTAAGTACTCCCATTATCATTTATTAAATGACTTTATTGGTCCCAAACTTCCTCTATTTCAAAAAAGGAGTTAATAAAGAAAATTCATTTTAATAAGATTTTCATGTGCAGCTACAGAAATATCACAGAGGAGCTCTTTCAGCAGTCTTCCCAGCATGTTCAGCAGCATAAAAATGTGCGTACTTCATTCCTGAAATTCACTACTGAAAACGATCTTACCCAGTGCCTTAGTTCATTGGAAGAAGAATAGGACACTTCTGTACAGATTCACAAGGCAGTTTCTGTGGAGAGAGGAAACACCCTTCCTTCAAGGGATACTATTAATGCTCATTAAGCTTTGAGCAGTACAATGGCAGTTATTATAAAGACGAAGAAAATGCTTTAGCTCCTCCTCCTTGATCTTTCTGGCCAATATGTTATGGACCATTTTAAAAGGGAGCTCCTTTTGCATCTAAACTACCTCTGTAGCACAAGCAGAAAGCATGTAACAGGCCCAATGCTTGTCCATTTCATGTGATGTGTTCTTATACTCCATTGACTTACAGATGGCCTACAAGGACGATGAACAGGCTTTTCAATATGTTTGTAACATGGCATGTGAGAAATGACCTGCTGAAAGACTGTAAACATTGCGCACATTCTCAAAATGTTAAGAAATGAAGCTATATTTCAAATATAGTTTGTTAAAAAAAAAGTGAGATTTTTTTTGAGTATTAATGTTGATAGGAAAGTTTCCCATATCCCACTTTACTGGACCCAAATCTTAGCAATTAGTTTCATTGATCAAATTGCTGGCCAATTTGTCTTCTCTCTATTTTCAATAGCTTCATTGGCAAAACAACCATGCGGCAGGTTTGCCAACGATAATAAGGTATGCCTCATCTCAAGGTACTGAGCAAACTGCTCGGTAGTGATGGGGTTTCACACAACAGATTAATCTTTTATATAGGCTATTCCTGATCATTATAATAACACATAAGCTAAGTGTATAATGAGTTTTTGGCTTAATGGTCATACCGATAAGTGAAGAGAACTAGATGTAAGGTAGGTCAAGCTGAAATGGGAATTTTCACACACATCCCCCTCCAAAAAATAATCCACAAAATGCTTGGTTTCTTTTCACCCAAAATACTACTTTTTTTTTTTTTGAGTTAGATATGTTTTTGTTCATCTTTTTCTTCAAGTTTCAGTCTATTTTAAGAGAAAAAGAACCTTAGCAAAAAAAGGTAGAAAAACAAAGTTACCATAACTTGGAAAAACAAGGCTTGTTTTATTTTTAGGTTTTTTTCTTTTTTTTTTTTTTCAGAATGAATCACAGCAATTCAATATCTTCAATGTGAAATATTTTAACTTTTAAAAAGTTCCTTTTTTTTTTCTAAATGAAAGTGTTCACTGAATCCAGCCAAAATTTGCAAATTTCTCCATTCTCATACGGCAGTTTTCAGTGAATTTGCTGTTAGCTGAAATGATTTCACTCCTTTCATTCTCCAACATTTGAACTGATTTACAGTGTTTCATCTTTCACCCAATGACATTCTTTTGTAGACCTTCCCTCCTTGCCTTCCCAAATTCTTATTTACGTAGCCTACAAAATGTTCATTTCCTTTTGAGAACATGGAAGTCTTAATCACGTCTGATTGATTGTGCAATAAAGACTTCAGGAAAAGAGTTAGTCCACCAGAACCTATAAATTCTTAAGCAATCCACCCAGCTCACCCAGCTCAGGAAGACTACCAGGGTGCTAGGAAGCCACCACTTTTCCAAAATGCAGAAATCCTCAGCTTGGAGCATGGTGCTGTCAGAGCCACCAGTACCTCGGCTGACCCGAGTTAGCACTAATTTGATGTGACCAAATTAGAATGCATAACTGTGGCCAAGAAAAGAGGAGATGAGGTTCAGTACCACGTGACACAGAAGACTTAAGTGACTGGCAAATGGCTGATAATCTGATTTGAACAGAGAAAGGTCTCAAAGGGGTGGAGGAAAAAAAGCTGTCTGCAGTAACACTCTTAAGTGCATTTCATTTTAATATATAATGTGATATACATCAATAATGTATAGAACTAGTTGACAGAGGGAAGCCATTTTTCTGTACCTCAGATTGTATGCCTGGTAGCTATATGCTTCAAACTATATATCATCTACCAGCAGAGACTATGCTGGTATCTATTCATCTAGGTGTATTTATTTGAAAGCATGCAAGCCCTCAGGGAATAGCTAAGCCAGCTTGTGGGGTTTCAGGCTATTCTAAACTATTCTAGAAATGCTATTCCATGAGTAGTTTACTCAAAATTTGGGGGATCTGCTTTATGATTTAAGGTCCTGTACAACAAAGCCATGATTTGTGGATACTCTTAATAACTTCACATCAAATAATCACCATATAGGC
Source organism: Crypturellus undulatus (assembly GCA_013389825.1). NCBI lineage: Eukaryota > Metazoa > Chordata > Aves > Tinamiformes > Tinamidae > Crypturellus > Crypturellus undulatus. The sequence goes on along the minus strand of VWPW01025548.1, from coordinate 4,201 downwards.
ACAATCCCTTCAAGGGAGTGTTGTTTTTACCTCTGTAAAAAGGTGGAATTGTTTTTACCAGTTCTGAAGAAGTCAATCCTAGACAGTGGCCCAGTTCTGCGGGGGACTTGGTACCTGCTGGAATCTCCAACCACAAGATGAGAGTGCTTAGCACCTTTCAAGTTCAGGCCCATGTAGCACAAATATCTCTGAATCTCTGAAAGGAAAAAAAAAGTGAGCTAATCACCGTAACACACACGCATTATGTTTATGAAAGATATTTGTTTAAGGATTGCTGACTTTTTTTTTTCCCTAACAGCTTATGCACTCTGTTTGGCAACCTGGAATAATTTCAGTTTTGGCCTCAGATTCGGCAAGACTCCAGAAACTTTCCCTGTTAAACTGCGAAATAAAGTGAGAAGAAGAAGAAACCACCTTTGTGCTATGCACTAAGGCTACAGCACCTGCGCCATGGGCTACCCCACCTCCTGGCTGCAAGCTCAGAAACGGTCCCAGGGCCTTATATGGGCATCGCCCCACGCTGATCTTGCACAACTTCCTTTATCTTGAAAAGAGGAATAAAAGATGCTGGCGCAGAGAGACAGCTGCCTGGGCTTAAACTATGCCTGCTGCACACACAGATATTGTGGGAACAGAACCTTAAGATTCAGCATGACTCAGCATGACTCAGCAAACAAACTACACCACACCACCCGAGAACTTCCTGGAACAAGCCCCCACCTCGGCGGACTGGAAAATTCCGAAGACCACCCATAGACGTATTCCCTTACCATATGTAACCATGCCTCTGAAATGTATAAAAACTGAACACGCGGCAACGACGGGGTCCTTGGCAAGATTCCCTGTCATGGATGAGCCTTGGGCCCCAGTTAGCTGGTAATAAAGGGTATCCTGCTTACCTGAGCCTCTCCGTGTTTGTCCCGCTTGCGGCTTGAAATTCGGCCCTAACATTATACATGCAAAAGCATTTTGCCTCTGTGATAGATTTCTTCTGTGTAGAAGGGGACTGGACTTTCATTTATCAGCAGGTTCTCTGCACTTGGCTGTTTTGCTATGCTCACCCATCCCTGCTTTTCCCCATTCATCCTCAGCCTCATCTCTTCTTCACTTACAGCCTTGCTCTGCTGAGCATTTAGCAGAAGCAGCACTGTGAATTTCCTGGGAGTGTGTCTTTCAAGTTTATTCTCTCTTTGTTTTCATGACAGTCAGACCCCTTGTCCCCTGTTCAATTATGCCCCTCTTCTGCTGTTCATCCTTGGCATTCTTTTTTTCACCTCAACCATGGTCAAACCCCTTTCCTTTTCACCCGCCTTTCATCCTTACCTTCTGGCCAGAATCTTCATAAGTAAACGCATACACTTTGGTGTGCGTCAGCCATTCCTTTTTGCAGGCTCTCCTTCCGAGGCCATGTTTTTTTGCTTTCTCTCATTTTCTTTTGACCAGGTGATCAAGTGCATCCTTCAGGGCAGGCCAGGGCACCTTTCTGCTCTCTTGACAGAAGATAGGTGTGGAACTCAACTGGTAAAACATAAATGTGTCCTGTTCCAGCTGCAGAACATGCTGTTAACTAAGAAAATATTTGCATTAAAAAACAGCAAAGTTCTGTGTTTGCCCTTCCAGAAACCTCCACTATACATTAGTATACTTTCTCTAAACATTTCTGCTGTAGCTACCCAGGTGCCTGTTCTTATACTGCACTTTTAGCAGATTTTCCTCTTCTTAGTTGTACCATATTTTGTTTTCTCCAAAGCAACTTAAATGATGCATTACAGTATGGATACATGCAGTCATTCAGGAAGGCAATGAATGCTCTGTGGAGATGTGTTGGCCAAGTCCAGCCTTTCATTTGGATATTGGGTAATATATCAAGTGCAGTATAAATGTTGTCCCCTTTGGAAAAGGAGCAATATAACAGTCAAGAGAGAAGAGATTGACTTTGTTTTACAGAGCAGGCAAAGGAAGATAAGTAATCCTCTCAACAAACCACAGCAGTTATACAGCAGGTGAAAGATGATGGGCAGAACTGGTTAAATGAGATCTTTTTTAATGGCATAATATTACAGAAATAACAGAGTTATATATTATTTATTAAGAGAAGCAGAATCCTGCATGCCACAGATCTCTGGAGAGTTGTGGGTAATAAGTACAATATTTTCTCTCTAGCATTGTTCTACTTTATTATTAATGAATAAACTCATGAATTAACCATATCTATAAGGGCACACTGCACAACTGGCTTTAAGAAGTTACTTTGTTATTCACAGAACCAGAAAATATGTGACTGGAAGGAGCTTGGGCAATCATCTACTCCCGACGTTTGCTAGAGCTGTCTGAACAGTTTCAAAGGGACAAGCTTCAGCCTTTCCCTTCTCCCCGTGGCACAAAAATTTAGTTTTAAATACCTTTCTATTTCCTGACCATCTGTGATTGATGTCAAGATGTTTTTATTTTCCTCTACCTTGATTTTACTGCTATAATAACTTTAAAACATCAGCAAATGAAGGCAGGTTTGCAAGAAGTAAAAGTAGAAAAGTTTGATATCCTTACCATAAACTATGTCTGTGGTTTATTGAACCATTAGCTGTCTTTCTTTGGTGTCTTTCTTAGTGAGTAACATTAACTGTGCACTGAGATTTAATGGCCACAGAAAAGTCTACTGAAAACAGGCAAAATACTCAAGGTGTCTTTGCAGCAATAGGAAACAAGAAGAAAGCATGTTTGAGAGAGCTTCTTGGAACAACTAAATGGTGGGCTTTGCATATGGCAAAATATTTGCATCTGAAGCCTGACACTTTCCTGCCTAACTGGCTGGCTCACAGGTGGGATTTGCTAGAACTCAGTGCAAATTTTGCACATCCACAAGCTTCAAACTATTTGAAAACATTGTGCTGTCATTTCCTGTATCTCTGTTAGATTGTTGATCTACAGCGGTGTCTGAGAGGAAGCACTGGCATAGGGAAGAGTTTTTTTTGAGAGCAGTTTGCAATAATGCAGGAAAAACCCTGAGGTGGGGAAGCTTGAACTTCAGCTGACAAGCATTTCAACAGTTCCACAAGACAACAGTGAAAATCAGTCACTTCTGTTGATGTTCCGAGGCGAGTTTATAGCCCCCATGTTGTATGATGCTGACTTCCTGCACGGATACAGAGCAGCCTACAAAGCCAGCTCCATGGACTGTGACTGATTGCTCCAGTGTTGCCTTGGATAATTGCCTGCAAAAGAATAAACCTATCTTGTTATAAACGAATAAGCGGACAAATCACCTGGGCCAATCGATTTGTCAATATGCTTTATTGTAAATAGCAATGTAAATAGCAAGCAAGCAGTGCTGGGTGGCCAGGCGCAGCACTGGGTGGCCGGGGAGTCTCCGCTCCACCAACGGCGCGCAATTTGCAATCCACGAGAGCCCCTTTTATCCCCCCTCAGTTCCTCATTTCGTTGTCTTGCTGAGTCATTTGCCAGTCTCCTTTCTGCGCATGTCCTTCCTTGTTGTTAGGGGGTCTTCCAAGCCCTTTGGTGGTCTTCTTGGGGTCTTCCAGGCCCTCTGGTGGTCCTTTTGGTTGAAGGCTGCTCTTCTTCCTCGGTAAACTTTTCACCTTTCTGCTAGCGAGCATGCGCCCTTCAAACTTCTTTTTTTTTGACTGTTTTGCAACCGATTTGTGGTATAGCCTGTGGTCTCTGCCGCCACCTCGACGGCCGTTTTTGGCAAAATAACCATCAAAATAGCNTCTCTGTTCACGGATTACATCCTTGCTCACTACATATCTGAAAAGACATTATTGACTCAGCTGCAATGTTCAGAAGGTCTTCAGCAGAGGCAAGGTAGCATTTAACCTTAATGTGATGTCCAAAAAACAGCTTGCTCATTGTTTTGCTCTAAGTGTGTCGTTCTCCTTTGTTTCCAGGGGAGGACTGGAGAGCTGAATTTCCACTTGTCTGGCTCCAGCAGCTCAACATGGAAATGTGATGACTGCACTTTGTTTTATTATAAACTGCTCCGTATCTGCATTTACATGCATCATGCATTAAAGACGTAACACTTCACTGGACAGTACATTTCTGGAAGATACCCTGATTCTCCAGTGCTTCCACCAAGGGTAAATTGTGCAAAATAGGAATAAAATTCTGCTATTCAGATGCTTTACACCCTAGTGCCAAAAGGAGAAAAGCAAGTAGATGGTAGCTGGGTTTTAAGGAAGCT
>VWPW01025546.1:11554-24348 GCA_013389825.1 Crypturellus undulatus | reverse complement strand
GGACGCGGCGGGGGCGGGTACCAGGTAGGACCCGGAGCGGGAGCGCGCGGGGCCGGAGCGGGATGGAGGCGGCGGCCGCGGGGCCAAGGATGGAGCGGGGCGGCTCTGGGGGCCGGGGCCGCTACAGGGGCCGGAGCCGCCCATAGGGGTCGATGCCGCCGACAGGGGCCGGTGCTCGTTACTCGGGTGATGCCGGCTACAGGAGACGGGGCAGGCTACAGGGCTGGGAGCCGCCGTAGGGTCTGGGACTGGGGCTGGGATAGGTTGTGGGACGGGCTATGGGATGATCTATAGGGTGCAGAAGTGGCTATGGGAGAGGCTANGGGAGCCGCCGTAGGGTCTGGGACTGGGATAGGTTGTGGGATGGGCTATGGGATGATCTATAGGGAGCAGAAGCGGCTATGGGAGAGGCTGTGGGGTCTGGGAGCAGCTATAGGGGCTGGGCTAGCTGTGGGGATGGGGCTGTGACGAGGGCTGGAATTGGGTGTGGGGCTGGCGGGGTGGTCCAGGACCAGCTACGGGACTGGGTCTGAGACTGGCGCTGGATATGGGATCCAGGTCCGGCTATGGGACGGGCTATGGGATCCAGGACCAGCTATGGGACAGACTATGGGATCCAGGACCAGCTATGGGACGTGCTGTGGGATCCAGGACCGACTCTGGGACGGGCTATGGGTTTGAGGACTGGCTATGGAGTGGGCTATGGGATCCAGGTCCGGCTATGGGACGGGCTACGGGATCCAGGTCCGGCTATGGGACAGACTATGGGATCCAGGACCAGCTATGGGACGGGCTCTGGGATCCTGGACCAGCTATGGGACAGGCTATGGGGTTGAGGACTGACTCTGGGACGGGCTATGGGTTTGAGGACTGGCTATGGAGTGGGCTATGGGATCCAGGACCGGCTACGGACGGGCTATGGGATCCAGGACCGGCTACGGACGGGCTATGGGATCCAGGACCGGCTCTGGGATGGGCTATGGGATCCAGGACCGACTCTGAGATGGGCTATGGGATCCAGGACCGGCTACGGACGGGCTATGGGATCCAGGACCGACTCTGGGACGGGCTATGGGATCCAGGACTGACTTTGGGACGGGCTATGGGATTGAGGGCCGTGGCTGTGGGATCCAGGACCGGTGGTGGGCAGCAGGGACCCCACAGGCAGGGGGATGCGGAGGGGCACAGCGATGCCGCCTGCGCGGGCTCTGCCGGCCAGAGATCCCCAGGAGCGGGAGTTGCTGGGAAGGCGGCTGCAGCGAGCGGATGGCGCCGGCGGGACAGGGCAGGCGTAGGGTTTCCGCCGGTGCGTGAACGCGGCGTGTCGGTGCGAGCAGACGTGCCCTCGGGCATGGAAAACCATCCTGCTGGCGGGCAGCGCCGGCACGGTCCGTGCCCCTGCTCCGGAAGGAGGCTGGGAGCAGGGAAGGGAGCTGTGAGGCTGCGGGGGGGATGCCGGGCAGCCCTGATTCCCGGGAAGCGGGAGATGCTCATGGGCTCCGAGCAAGCGGATTCCCAGCAGGAATTGTTCTCTGACGTCAGTGGCTGTCCCGGGTGTGAAGGTGCCGGTTGCATCTCCGGCCACGGCTCCGGTGATCCTGCTGCCGCCCCCCCGTCCTGCCCGCTCCGGGCATTGCTCCGCTTCCGAGCGCTCCCTCCGCGCGCTTGCGGGAAGCCCCTGGCGAGGTGTCGCTGGCCGCGCTGCTCTGCTCCTGTTTTCTCTTTGCACAAGTTGTTCCCGGCATTCCCGGAGCAGGGCAGTGGGGGGGGGGCGGATTTTGCAACGGGGATCGATAGCTCTTGGGATAAAGGGCTGTGAAGTTAACGCAGGGAAACGGGCCGCGGATCTGGGCCGGCGGATGCAGCTCCTCCGCGGCTCTGCAGGCAGCGGTGGGGCCGTGCGGCGCTCCGGAGCGGGATCGCTCCGCTCCATCCCGTGAGCCGCAAAGTAGGTCAGGCCGGAGCGGCGCTCGGCGCCTCCGCGGCCGCGTGCTGGGACTCAGCCAAGCCGCGGGCACCGGAGCCGGGACGTGCGGGCACTCTCCTCCTCCTCCTCCTCTCCGGCATTCCCGGCTCGGCGGGGACGGCCTTTGCGCAGGAGCTGCGCGGGCGAAGGAGAAGCGTCTGGAGCAGGAGGAGAGAGGATGGCCGGGAAGGTCGGGCAGGAGCGGGGGACGCGGGTGGGAAGGGGCTGGTGCTGGCGGGATCGTTCCCCCCGCTGCAGCGCTCCGTGTGCTCCTGCTCCGTGTGCGGGATGTTCAGAGCGGCCAAGGGTCCCCGGAGGGCGCTCGGCTCCTGCTGGGAGACGCTGCGGAGCAGAGGGGTCCGGGCACCCATGGAGCCAGGGGAGCTGTGCCCGTTTGGGGAGGAGAAGGGTTAAGTCCGAGCACCCGGGCTAAGCCCGTGTGGAGGGGCTAAGCCCCCGGGAACAAAGCCGGCAAGGCCATAAGCTCTTAAAACCTGTGGGAATGCGGGAGCCTCCGCAGGGAAGGGGCTTGCGGAGGGAGCCGGCACGGAGGGCTCGGGGCTGCCCCGCGGGCTCGCGCTGGCACCGGCGCCGCGCACCAGCCGAGACTATTTTCAGAACAATTGCTTGGCCGGAGCTCAAAAATGTCCCAGGCCTCGTTTTGGAAGAGGCTGAAATCTGCCGCCCAGCAGCACGGGCCGCTTGTTAGCGCAGCCGGTGCTGGGAGACAGCTGGGATTTGCTCCTGGGATTTGCCTGCTGTGTCCCATGTGCCCAGAGGAGCCCACGGGCAGCCTTGAGAGCCCTTTGGAGCGGGAGCTGCCGTACGGTATTGCCTCGTGCCGCGGTGCTTGAGCATCCTCCTGCGGGATGCTCCCGGCTCCGGCACCCTGCGGATCTGCCCGTGTCCTCTGCAAGGCTCGAGTGTGTCCCGTGTGCACCGGGAACGCCGTTGGGTCCCTGGGGGACGGCACATGGGGACGTCCGAAGGTGCCGGGTGCTGCCGTCCCACGCAAACCCGTGCTGGGCTCTGCGGAGCCGGTGCCGGAGGGCACAGCCGACCTTGCCGGGGAGGCGCCGCGCCAGGCGCTGCCTGCGCTCCAATAAGGCCCACGCGATGTTTTTGCCAGCTCCGAGCCGTAACCTTTCCCTCCCATGGAAAGTCTCCAATCCCGGTGTCCGGGCGGTCTGTGCTACCGTCCCCACGTTTGTCCCGTGTCCGCTGCCGGGGACAGCTTGCTCCATGCACCGTGACCCCGGCGGGGCTCCCGCCTGCCTGGGCAGCCGAGGGCAGCCGTGTTTCTTGGCATGTCCCGCGACGCCTCCTTGTGAATCCCAAGTTTGCCGCTCACCTGCCAGTGGAGTTTTTCCAAGAAGTCTTTTTTTCTAGAGCTTTTCCTGGGCACTGCTCCAGCACCTCGGGCGGATGCACACGGCGTCCAGCGCTTTCCCAGGGCTGTTCCCCGCTCCGAGTGCACCCCACATCACCGGGGTCTTATCGATCTTCGGCATAAATGAAAAGAGCAGAAAGGGCAAGGATTGATTCTGGGCAAATACTATAAAGGCGGCTGCAGTCCCGCCCTGGAAGGTTCTTTGCAATTAGCATAGTTAAAATATAACCTAATGAGCCTGTCCCCTGTGGCCCTGGGGCCGTGCGTGTGCAGGGCAGAGCTGCGCCCGGTTTGCAGTGCGCTCCGTGCCCGCTCCCGCCTGCTTCCCGACCGGCCTCTCTCCCGCAGGGACCGTGACGTGCTGCGGAGGTGACAGTTGCACGGAGCCGGGCGCCAGCAGCTCCCCCTGCATCGACACGCGGTGAGTGCCGGGCACGGGGTGCCAGGGGTCCCCATGGGGACGGGGGGAAGCGTCGGGTGCTGGTGTCTCCGATGGGGTTGGAAAGACATCCCGGGCAGCGTGGGGGCATTAGCGACCAGTATCCAACGCCGCCTGGGTGCCTTGGGAGCAAATGCACTGTCCTCTGGTGCCATCTCCCCTTGGCAGAGCTCATGGAGATGGTGCCACCTCCCAGCACATGGCCCCAGTGTCGGGCAACCACAATGGGGGAAGCGCGGGCCGGGCTCCGACGCGGAGCAGCTCACAGCCCTGCGCGGCTTCTCTTGCAGCGCCGCGGGGACGCCGCGATGCCGAGTGCGGGCGGCCGGGGGTGCTGCCTGCTGGCGCTGCTCTGCCTGCTGCCGTGCGCGCGGGCCAGCGCCGCCGCGCTCTCCGCGGCCTCCTTCCTGCAGGACGTGCTGCAGCGCTACGGCGAGAGCGGCACCCTCAGCCTGGCGCAGCTCAAGGCGCTGCTCAACCGCCTCGACGTGGGAGTGGGACGCGCCAATGCGTCCCAGACCGCCAACCTCTCCAGGGTAAATGCTTGCTGCCGTGCGTGGCCTCGTGTCCAGCGGTGCTGAATTCGGGAATGCCGAGCCCCGCGTCTCCTCCCTCCGCAGTGCTTCGGCTCCGCCGAGCTCTTTGTCATGCACAACCTGAGCGAGGGCTCGCGCGTGGGAGCCAGCGAATTCCGGGAGTTCTGCCCTGCTGTCCTGCAGCAGCTGGAGACGAGGGCGTGCGCCTCGGAGAACCTGGAAAACGAGGAGGATGAGAAGACGGAGGAGAGCCGGCCCAGCGCAGCGGAAGGTGAGCGGCACCCGGGGTGCGCGGGGAGCACCAGGATGCCAAGCGCCCTGGGAGCTGCAGGACACCGGGTCCCATTCCATGCGAGAATATATGGAATTAGGTCCCATTCTCATATTCCTATATGGGAATCGGACCGTGCCAGGAGCCCGTGTGGGTTTTCCTTGCTGCGTTTGTGCCGCGGGCTCTGGAGAGGTGCTCTTGGCTCCAGGCTTCCAGCTCCGGAGCCTGGTTTGTCCCTGACCACGTGTGCTCCAGGTTGGAGCTGGTCCATAGCCCCGCTCGTGGGCACCCGGATGAGGAGGCCCTGTGGACAGGGATGGGGTTGACACGGCTGGGCAAATGGGACCCTGTTCCAGCAGCCTCTGGCCACCAGCAGATGCCACACGGGCTACCGTGTACCCAGGCAGGCGCTGACGCTGCCCAAGGTTTGGATGAGCCGCCCTGAACCCAGCTTATCCCCCCCGCCAAGGCCAGGGTGGGCTCAGGGAGCCTTTTCCAAGCAGCTCGGAGGCAGATGGCATGGCCAGTGATTCCCTCCTTCCCCTCATCCCGCTCCCAAAACGCTGGTTTATGTCGCAGCTGAAGTGCCCGGAGCACCGGGAGAGACGCTCCAGTGAGGCACAGCCGTGGGGATGGGTCCCGGAGCGAGCCCGGAGCGAGCCGTGCCCGCCTGCCCGGACCGGGGCCGTCCCCGGAGCGGCGGGAGCCTCGGTAATGTCTGGCCCTCGTTTCTTCTCATTCCGCAGTGTGGGGCTTTGGTTTTCTCAGTGTGTCCATGATTAACGTGGCCTCCCTGCTCGGAGTCTTCATCGTGCCCTGCACCCAGAAGGCCTTTTTCAGCCGGGTCCTCACGTTTTTCATCGCGCTCTCCATCGGCACGCTGCTCTCTAACGCGCTCTTCCAGCTCATCCCAGAGGTGCGGTAGATCGTCCCTGCCTCCCTCCTGTCCCGAGGGCAGCTCTCCGGGCGCCTTCCCTGCCTCTACCCTGCCGAATCGATCCGATCTCTCCGGGACCTGAGGCTCAGGGGATCTCTCTCCGTGCTGGCTCCCTGTGCAGGGCTCCGCAGGGCTTTCGCGCCCCTCCGAGCACCAGAAAACGCTCTTGAGTTGCACCGGGCGGCTGTGCCGTCCCCTCCGTCCCTGCCGCTAGCAGGGACGGCCCCGGTAGCCACGCGGCCACCAGCATGAGCAGCACAGGAAGGTCCGTGCAAAAGAGGAAGGGGTCAGAGTGTAAAAGTGCAGAGAGCAGCCCGGAGAAACGGCGCTTCCTCCGCAATCCATGGGCTCTCCTAAGGCTTTTAATTGCTCTGTCGATTCGTTTTTTTGCTGACTTGCAAGACGGATGTTCCCAGAAGGATTTGTGCTTATGTGAGGCTCGAGCTTTCCTGGTGCTCCGACGGGTCTGACGGATACATTGCAAATTAATTGTGTTGTAATTGCGCGGTTCTGGAGTTGACCAGCGGTGTGCAAGGGGCCTGGATGTGCAGCTGTGCTCACGAGCGGCCGGAGATGCGATCCCGGCCGGCTCCTGCTGCAAACGGGGCCTCTCGCCTCTGTTGGCCGCTTTCCCGCTGGGCAAGCCCTGGTTTTCTCGGCTGCTTTTCAACTCCAGAATTGCAACTCTTGTTTCCCGAGCGGAAGAACGTGGCACTTGCATTTCCTGGCGTGCCAGGGGGTGAATGCCACCTAAACGCTCCATCCTGCAGTGAGCCGCTTGGAAGTGCCCATCTTGGAAGCGGGGATGAGGATGGAGCGTGCAGGACGCTCGGGGCCCGCGGGCTCCGTGGCTCTGGAACAACCCCATGGCCCGCAGGACGGTGCTGCCGGACGGGGCTCCCTCCCATCCGCTGTGTCCCTGTTGGACTGCGGGATTCCCAGCCATGCCAAAGGGCTGGAGTGCTTGTTCCAGAGCCACCTTGGCCCGCGCGCAAGCACTGCCTGATGAACGCGCAATCACTAATGAATTCTCTTCTCTCCCCCCTCTCCCTCCTGTCTCTCCCCTCTCGCCATGGACTCCTTTCCTCCCTTTCCCCACGTTGATCTTCCCCTCTCCTCTCCGACAACCTCTCGCCCGATCCCCCGGGGTGGGTTTGGCTCCCGCCGCAGTCTGGGGTTACGGTTTCCTCTGCGTCACCGTCATCTCCCTCTGCTCCCTGGTGGGGGCCAGCGTGGTGCCCTTCATGAAGAAGACCTTTTACAAGCGGCTGCTCCTCTACTTCATAGCTCTGGCGATTGGAACTCTCTACTCCAACGCCCTCTTCCAGCTCATTCCCGAGGTAGGGTGAGGAATCCGGGTCGCTCCTTTTCTCTCTCGGGGGCTGGTTCTCTCGCTGGGCGCTCGCCGGAGCAGGGGGAGCCCGCGCACTCGGAGGGCAGCCGCGAGCCACGGTTGCACGGAGAGCGAGGTAGGGTGCCTGCAAGCCCCTCGGGACCGTGACCTGGAATTCCGCAGCCCTTGAAGCCCTGCTTCCCAAGGGACTCGCTCCCCTCTGGGCCCGCGAGTGCTGTTCGGCTGCGGGCTGTGACCCTGCGGGGCCGGTAGCCTCCGTGTTGAGACAGCTCTGAGTTTCGGAGCCCGTTTTTACCATCCGGATGCACGGATCTCATGCGCAGGCTACTTGCCGGGGGCCTTTGGGCAGGTTTAGGTGCATGCATCTTCCCCAAAGCAGCCGCTGCTTAGAGGGAGGCAGAGGCAGCAGTTTCGCCCCAGAGGTGCCACAGCCCAGGGACATGAAGGATGCTGCTGGGGGCTGTTTCTGCAGCCCATCACGTGCTCCCTGTATCCGCAGGCCTTCGGATTCAACCCTCAGGAAGACTACTATGTTTCCAAGTCGGCCGTGGTGTTCGGGGGCTTCTACCTCTTCTTTTTCACTGAGAAGATCCTGAAGATGCTGCTGAAACAGAAGGACCAGGTGAGGATGAAGAGGGACAGCCTGGGGCGCTGTGTCAATGTCCTTCCCCAATGTGTTGGGATGGAGGCTGCTAAACCCTCCCGTGCCGCCTTTGCCCTCTGCCACGGGCCCTAAAAAAGGTCTTTGTGCCAAGCAGCGGTTTTCTTAGGATTGGGAAGAGCCCCATGGCTTTTTTAACAGCGAATTTCAGGTGTTTGAGCGGGAGGTGGCAGTAATGGCCCCTGCGGCTGAGCCCACTGTCCCCGTGTGCCCGCAGCATCACCACGGGCACAGCCACTACAGCCCTGAGGCGCTGCCCTCCAAGAAGGACCAGGAGGAGGGCGTCACTGAGAAGCTGCAGAACGGGGACCTGGACCACATGATCCCCGCGCGGAGCGGCGAGACCCCCGCCGGGGACCAGAAGGTCGTCGTGGGCTCCCTGTCCGTCCAGGTTAGCGCCCGGGGCTGGGAGATCCGCGCGGCCACCTGCAGCCAAGGAAGAAAGGGAAAATGAGAAAGTGGTTTCAAGCGTACTGCACCCACCCGGCACCACCGTGGGCAGAGCAAATCCTGTGCAGTTGGTTTGGGAAAACCTTCAATTCCAGCCCGGTGTGGATTTAATGCACCCAGGTGTTTGCTGGGTTAAAACAGCCTCCTCAGCCGGGTGTCCCAGGGTTATTTGGCAGAGCTGGGGAGGGCAGAGCCGTGGTGGGCAGCGCTGAGCACCCCGCTGCCCCGGCAGGACCTGCAGGCCGCGCAGAGCGCATGCTACTGGCTCAAGGAGGTGCGCTACTCCGACATCGGCACGCTCGCGTGGATGATCACCCTCAGCGACGGCCTCCACAACTTCATCGACGGGCTGGCCATTGGCGCCTCCTTTACCGTCTCCGTCTTCCAAGGCATCAGCACCTCCGTGGCCATCCTCTGCGAGGAGTTCCCACACGAGCTGGGTATGTCGGCGCTCCGCGGTGCTTGGGGTGCCTCGAGGCTTCTTGGTCCTGCCCTTCTAGCGCTGACTCCTCCACCTTCCCTGTGCAATGGGTATCGGAGCCGACGCTCGCCTGTTTTCCTTGGGAGAAAGTGGACTGTGGGATGGAATAAACAGCATTGGCGTGGGGAAGGCCAGGCATTAAACTGCACTGAGTAATCTTAGCTCTAAAAATAACGAGGTAATATGATGTCTGGGGTTTAAATTTAGATGGAGATGCATGAAAATAAAACCAACGGCACCTTGCCTGCTTGGGCCAGGGGAGGCGATGGCGCTTTGGGCGCCAGCAATTTATGCCTGCGGCCCCAGGCATCTCTGCATGAGCAGCGCTGGGCAAGCAGGGTCCTCTCCTTCCTTAGGACCCCCGCGATTTGGGCAGGCTTTTACAGACAGGTTTTATAGGCGAGTGCTGAATGCGAGTTCCGAATGTGAGCCCGTGCCGTGCCGACGCACGCCCGGCGCTTGCATGCTCCCTCCTCACCATTGTCGTCCTCTGGCCCATGCAGGGGACTTTGTCATCCTGCTCAATGCCGGCATGACCATCCGCCAGGCGCTCTTCTTCAACTTCATCTCGGCCTGCTGCTGCTACGTGGGGCTGGCCTTCGGCATCGTGGCCGGCAGCCACTTCTCGGCCAACTGGATCTTCGCCCTCGCCGGGGGGATGTTTCTCTACATCGCGCTGGCTGACATGGTAAACGCGGCGCGCAGGGCTCGTCCCCTTGCCTCCGCCTGGGCTCCGCATCCCTCCTGCCGCTGAGCCCCGCTTCTTTGTGCCCGCAGTTCCCCGAAATGAATGAGGTGAGCCGGGAGGACGAGCAGCACGGCAGCGCACTCATCACCTTCGCCATCCAGAACGCGGGGCTGCTCACGGGCTTCACCATCATGGTGCTGCTCACCATGTACTCCGGCCACATCCAGATAGGGTAGGACCGGCCGCCCACAGAGACTCGGATCCGTTTTTCCTTTCTTTTTTGGGGGGCGGGGGGGGGTGGATTTTCTTGTTTTCTTTTCCTGCTGCAAGCATACGGCGGTACCTGTGCGGGCACTGACAGCACAAAGCACTACGGGAGAAGAGGCATTGCTTTTGAAACTATTCCACAGACTTCGTACTATTATGATTCAAGGGTTGCGGGGAGCTAAATCCCCTTTGCCCGAGGACCGGACTGACCAGAGGATCTCTTCCCAATGTCGTATCCTTCCCCTCCTCTCCTCGTATCTCCTGGGAAGGACGGAGTTGGGATATAGGAGCTCCTCTAGCTTTATAATTGGAGCTGCTGCGCGGGCCGAGGGTTTTTAAGGACATTCTGTGTTAGCAGCACACGGAGCAGGGGAGACCAAAGCACCTCCCATGCAGGTTGGATGCAGAAACCTCCCTCGGGCTCCCTGTGGCCCCTAAGGACGAAAATCCTCCTGCTCCTTCTGCGGGAAAGCTGCAGAGAGGGGCACGAGAGCAAGGGCAGAGCCGGGACGAGGTCCCTCCATGGGATCCCTGGCTGGGGAAACGCTCTTTACACTGTGACCAAGCACACGATGGCACCTGCGATGGGACATCTGCTTTTAAACACTAATGCCGCTGAGCTGCAGAGGTTCAGGGTGGGGAGGGCTTTCTTTTTTTTTGAAAAAAGAAAGAAAAAAGAGACTGTGAACCTCTCTGGGTTGTGTCTTTCCAGCCTTCGGGAGTATTTAGAGAAGGGTGTCGCAGGTGCTTCATGACTCTGCTTTGGGGCTGGTTTTCCCCAGATTCACTAGGTGAATTGACTTATTATCATATTGATAATGTTGGCCATCCTACCTGTGTCGCCCGAGGTTCCCTCTGTCCTCTGTGCCTGTTCCCTGTGGTCGGCAGGATGGAGTTGGTGGCTGCACTGACAAGCAGAGCCGGCAGGTTCGGATGGCCCTTGGGCATTGCAGCCGGGCAGGTGAAGGCAGGGCACTGCGAAAACTGCTTCAAGCGGGGGGAAATAGAAGGTTGCAGCGCGTCCTCAGCGCTTGCACCCCACTTCCACCGCCTCGAGGTGGGGGACGAGTCCCCAAATCTATGGGGCTCCCGTATCCGGCTCCGCGCTGTCCAGTGGCAGCGTTGCCCGTCTTGATCGCTGCTTGCTGGTGCCTGGCAATAGCTCCCAATTTGCCTTAGGTAAGAGCCGGATTTTGTTCCTCTTACGCTCCTCATGCCCCTCACTGAGTCCCTAGGCCCCTGCCTGAAGTGTGGCACTGCCAGGGTCCTCGGAGTCCCCAGGATCCTCGAAGTCCCCAGGGGATTCGCAGCTCTGCTCTCGATGGCTCTGCTTGGTCCCATTGGCATCTTGGAAGGAAAATTCCCGAGCTTCTCAGGAGCACCCAGAGGTGCCGCAGGAATGAGTTGCCCTGGGCCCTTGCTGCCACACAGGGAGAAGCTCAGTTGTTCTCTCACGCAGATGCCACCTTTGTGTAGGGCACCTTTGGGTGGCATCTGCTTTTCCTCCCTTGTCCTCTACATTTGTCCCCCTGGACGTCTCCTCACCATGTCCACGCTCAGAGCGAGGTAGCTGGCGTGCTCACACGGTGGCATTTCTTGTGTCACCACCGATATCTCACGGTGACGCAGGCAGCGGTGGCCTTTGCAGTGGCTCCCCAGGACACCTCACCTCGAAGCTGAGGGGTGACGAGCTCGTACCACCCTCACTGATGTGCTGTGGGAAAACCGAATCCTTTGCAAGGGTGGTGTGCACGTTGCTGTTCATCTCTTAAGGAAGTGTTTGGAAAACACCACATTCCTGGCAGTTTTCCATGGGGCAGAGGGCACTTCCCGGCAGGAGCAGTTGCTGAGAGCTTTGTGGGACCTTCCTGGGACCACAAAAGGGTAGAACGCCCGTTTGGAGCTCGGGCATGTTGATCCCAACCTTTGGGGAAGGGACCGAGCCGGTGGGAGGATGAGAAGGGCAGGTGACACCATGCGAGCTCATATGAGGTTTTAATCTGTGTCTCCCTTTTCTATGTCTGGTTAGAAGCTCAAGTTCCATCTCAGTATTTTAATAACTCAGGTGTTGTAAGAAATACTTGTTGAAGCAAAGAACATAACTTATGTCATGTGAGGTGTAAAAGTTATTTGTAAAAATCCATAAATAAAATATATTCTGTAATGACGCAGGGCTGCTAGGGTGCTCTGTGCACTGCTGGGTCTGAAAGGCGCCACGGTGGCAAATGTCCCCCATGGGGACAGTGATCCCCATGGCAGAGCAGCATCCCTAGGGAAGCGGCGGCTGCTCCCGTGCTCCGGGTTTTTCCATCCATGCGGGTGATGCAATAGGGCCTTCCCGCGGCTCCGGCCGTGCAGTGCAGCACGCGGACGGGAGGTGGCACTGACACGCGGGGTCCCCGGCCCCTTTTGGGGCCAAAACACCCTTTTTGAGGAGTGCATTCCCGTCTCGCTCGCAGGAGGGAGCCGGGCTCGCGGCCGGGCTGCCCCCGCAGCGGCAAAAAAAGCTCCTTCCATCCCAGTCTGCTCCGTTTCCCCCAGCCTTTTTATAGGCTGGCCCCGAAGCCGTGGATGCAATTTTAGAAAGCCTGTTTTTACCAAAGCAAACAAACCTTGAAAGGCTATGGGTGTTTTTTTAAAATGAATTCTGCTGGAATAAGGAAGGTCACGGTATAAATTCGTCTCATTTGTGCCTCTTGGAGCTGACCGAGTGCTTTGGCAGCCCTGTGTGCGGTTCCTTGCGCTTCCCATCCTATTCCCCTCTCCTCCCTGCTCGCCAGGGAGTTTTTTGGGAGTTTTTTTTGATACAAAATCCCCTTGTTTTGATGGACGCATGCAAATATAGTTACCTCTCTCAGCGGCGAGGTTAAACCCTGCAATCGCTGCTTGTTTCAGCCAAAACGCAGTCCCGAGCCGAGGTGAGAATTTCTTGCTATTTCGAGCGAGTGCCTTGGGCTTTGGGTTTTTTTTTTCCCTCACTTGCACATATGCCGAGGAAGGCGCAAGCTGTTGGGTTTGACGGGGCCCTGCGAAACCTTTGCTCTGAGCACTTCATTTCCCAATCTGTGCTGCCTGGAAGGGGGGGGACGCTGTTTTATTTTTACCCTCTGCCCTGCCTGCTCCAACGGCAGCGACGCGGAGCTGCTTGAAGTAAGGGCCGAGCTGAGTTGGAGCCGGCGGCGCACAGGAAAGTGCCCGTGGGGACGGCGCTGGCCGGGCGAGGGGATCTCCTGCCTTGGAGGGGATGGCTCGGGGCTGTGGGCAGGGAGGACACGGAGGACGGGGGGTTCGAAGGCCCCCATTACCGGTCCTGGTCCCGGTCCCGGTCCGGCTCCGAGGCCTGCAGGCGCAGGT
>VWPW01025546.1:0-11128 GCA_013389825.1 Crypturellus undulatus | reverse complement strand
CAAGGGTGAGGGGGCGGCGGCGGCCCCGGCGGCGGGGGGGGGGACTGGGGGTCGTCGCCGGGGAGGGCGGGCGCTGCACAACGGGGCTGGGGGGGCTCGGGGGGAGCCCTGGGGATCGCTGCTGGGGGGGGGTGACACGCTGCTCTGAGGGGGCATCCAGGGGGGATCCCCCCCTCCGTGTCAACCCCCGCCCCCCCGGGGGGGCTGCAGTGGCGAGGGGGTGACCTGATGGCTCCGTGTCCTCCCTTGGCCGGGGGAGCCTGGGTTGGGGGGGGGGAGGTCTGTTCTGGGGGGTCTGGTGTGTCCGAGCACGTCTGGTTGGGGGAGCCGGGGGCTCAGGGGGACGCTGGTGTGTGAGGGGGGACCCTGTTTTAGGGGGACCCTGGTGGAGGGGGGGGAAGCTGTTCGGGAATGGGGTGATGGGATCCAGTACTTTCTTTTTTGGGGGGCCCCCTGCTTTGGGGGGCACCCCTGCTTTGGGGGGCCCCCCTGCTTTGGGGTTGGGGGGGCTGTGGGGGACAGCGGGAGCCCCCAGCTGCGCCCCAGCGGCAGGGCAGGGGTTCCCGCCCCTGCAGGGTGGTGCACTGGGGACCTGCCGCTGGGGACAGGGAGGGGACACCCCCCCTCCCCGAGGGCTGTGCAGGGTGGCCCTGGGCTTCCCTGCTTGGCATGGGGGGGAATCTCCGTGCCGGGGCAGCGCAGCCTCGTGCCAGGGGGAGGCCCTGCCCAGGGGGAGCCTTTATGCCACCCCTGCACCAAAATAATAAGGTTGGGGGAAAGGAGAGACCCGCCCTGCCCTAATTCTGGCATCTCCGGCCTCCCCTCGCACCCAGCCCCGGGCGCTGCTCTCGCTGCCCCGCGGCCCATGCCAGCTGGCCCCCTCGGCACGACCCGTTATAGCAGGGGCTATTTTGGAAAGAGCAGAAGACACCGAAGCGGTTAACGAGGAGCGAAGTATGTGAGCGGAGAAACTCCGGCGTTAGGGGCGGGCTGGTGCCGCGGTGCCCCCAGTCGCGCCAGTGCCGTCCCCACCGTGTGCTGGGCAGCACCCGCCGCTGCCCGACTGGCACAATTGCACCCATGTTGCTGCTGCTTCCTGCCTCCAGGAGCCGTTTCCCAAGAAAGGCTTCAATATCTGGGCGCAGAACCATGCCCTCCCCGTACATGTATGTTGGACCAGCTTGGAGTAGAAGGTAGAGATGCCAAGTGATTTTTTTATTTATTTTTTTAGCCTGTCATGTGGCTGGTCACATGTTTAGATGTTAATAACTGTGGCCTCAAATGAAGGGAAAAGTGGAATAGGGCGGCAGGCCGCGCTTGGAGGCTTCGGGTTTTCCTGGGGGCTTTTTGTGCCCTGGGCTCAGCTTGTGGCGAGAAACAAGGCTGAAATTGGGATGCGTTTGCAGGAGCCGGGGTCTCCTCCAGGGCTGCGTGTGGCTTTTATGATTTATTGGTCTTCCAGCAGCCTGAGTGGCCAGTGCAAACTGTAAATCTCCTGCTAAATCCCAGGCAGCTGCGTGTGTTTAGGTTGGCCTCGTTCGGGGAAGGTAATGTCAATGCAGCCATTACGGGTCAGCCGCGCTGGTCCTGCTGCCGCGCTCTCCCCGCGCGCTTTTGGGTTCTTTTCTCATGAAATCCTATTAACCACCATGGGGGACAGCACCGATGGCCCGAGTGGCCTTGGCTCCTCCGGCTTCGCCTGGGACATGAGGATGAGTGATCTGGGAATCTGGGCGGGAGCATCTTCTGCTTCAGCTGTGATTATTGTTAAAAGGTGGTGACATTGTCTGCAGTTTTATTAATAATTCAAACCTGAAGGTAAAAGCTAATTTCACTCGGTTGAAAATGCCTGCAATTAAGTAGGATGTAGAATTTTAACTATGTTTAACCTATATATTTACGTCTCCAGAGCCCAGCAGAAACGTTAACTATAATTATGTTTAATCAGAAGAAATACAGTGTTTCCATTTGCTCCAGTTTTATGCTTAAACTTGTACTCAGGTAATTTCTTGTTCGTTATTAAAATCCCTGATTTTTGGGTAGGCCACAAATTGCTTCTAAATGGCCCTGTTCACCCACGTATCGTTTGCTGCTCTTCACCAAGATTGTTATTTTTCAAAGTTGCTGTCCTTGGGAGGGCAGCTACTGGAAATCGGGGTGATTTTTCCGTAGTTAGGTCTGTGTTTGCTGGTGATCTTTGTTGCCAGAAAGGCTCAACTGGGCTAGTAGGGCCACAGCCTGTGAAATGCTGTATGAGTTTGCTCGTGCTGACTGGCTGTGCAATTGCATTCGTTGAAAATTCCTTAAAAATCCCAGGGTTTTTTATCAGACATTTGGCCAAGCCCCAGCAAAGGATGTGGAGCATCTTCTCGAACTGAGTTCGTAAGATGTCGCGTCGCTTCTGAGGTGGTGAAGACGGAGCAGCCGGAATCCGTCGCACTCTCCTTGGCAGCCGTTGCCTTTGCACGTTAACGCGCACGTCGTTTAGTGCCTGTGCTAATTTGTTCCCTGTTATAAAGAAGAGTTGTATGGTTGCTGCGCTATGGAGAAGTAAGATGAGCTAAAGGGGTCCTTCCTTCCCTAGCTTGTGCCGCTGTCTTTCCACAGTTGGCTTTTCCAGCCTCCTTTCTGCGCATCTGCCTTGGGTCTAGATGTTGACCTCACATAAAGATACATTCAAATAGAAAACATGGGTGTCTTTTTAGTGTGGCACAGAGAAGCACCCACAGCCTTCACCCAGGGAGCAATGAGTGATCCGGCAGGAGCTTTTCCTTTGGGAAACCAAAATACAGCATCCGTTTGATACATCTGCAGAGGCTTTGAAGAATTCGCCTAAAGTTGCTGCCAGGATGGAGTTCAGAGAAGGTGCTTGTTTCTCCTGCTGCCTGAAGAGTTTCTCTTTGTCTGCCTTGTTTTCCATGCGAGCTGTCATTGCTTAAATACCCTTGAATGGTTAAGCATTAGGTTTTCTATGGATGAGGAGGACTGGAGCTATACAGTTTTGGAACAAAACACACTGATATAAAAGTCAAAGTAGCTTCATAATAGCTTGCAAAGCAAATAAAGGCTTAGGCGAGGCTTAAATATAAGGGAAATTGTCGTTATTGAAAAGAAGAAATATGTAGGATGATCACTATAATGGCTGCTCATTTAATGTTTGTCTTCCGTAACGCCTTAATTGCTTTGTTTTGTCTAATGTAGCCATTTTATAGCTTATAAGTGCTACTTGGGAAAATAAGAGCTGCTAAATGGCTAAAAATGGAGATAAGGTGCATGCACTGGGGTGCACTGGAGGAGCTGTGCGGATGCCATCCGGGTCAAGATGCGGCAGCGGCATCTCGAAAAAGCAGCTTGTGTCATAGTCCAGCAACTTGGCTGGACGAAGCTCAAGAAGGTCCCGAGTGCAGCCAGCCCTTAATAGCACGAGCTCTGCCGGGATCTCTCCGAGTGCATCTCGCTATCCGGGGCTCTTCCTCGTGGGAAGGATGCTTCATTCTCTGCAGGTGCGATGTACACTAGGGAGAGGAGCCGTTTCCTGCGAAAATTGCGGAATTAGTGCTGATCTTGCCAGATCGTGTGGCACTTGGGGCAAAAATGAAGCAGAAGTCAGACACAGTGCGAAGTGGCACTTCCCGCAGTATCACGGGGTTTCGGCAAGCACTTCAGCTGCAATGTGCTCCTGTATCCCTGGTGCTCCCAGCAAAGCCAGTGCTGCCGTTCTCGCGTATGAAACTTCTCCGAGTCGGATCCCGTTATAGCCTGTGATATAAATGTGCTGCTGCTGTGCTAATTAGCAGAAATGCTACCGCTGGTGACAAAACCAAAGGTCTAATGCCAGCCTTGGTTGGCAAGAGCGCTCGGAAGACTTGCATAAGGCGCCAGGCAAGCAACACTGGAGTCTCATGTTCTCCGAGAAAATACGGAGCGGGCCGATGCTCCCAGAGGCAGGAAGGGAGCCTGCAGCTCTCCCATGCAATGCGATTTTCCTTCTTTCCTGCCCTCTGGATGCACATTTGGAAGAGGTTAGTTCCATTCCCCCCATTAAAGGCCGTGCCTGCTGCTCAGAGACCCCGTCCAGCAGCAGTTGGAGCAAATGAGCTTGGATTAGTGAGGTGTCGGGCCCAAATAGTAATTTTTATTTAATAAACCAGGGCTGAGGGGGGAGAAATTTCTCCTTTGGCTGCATTTCTTGGTTTAGATGGTATTTCTGGGTAGGAGAGGAAAGCAGCCTGCTACTTAGGAATCGAGCCTGTAGGAAGTAGGGCAGGGTGCTGGCTTAAAATAGTAACGAGTGCTGGGCTGTTGGTGATGAACGAAGCTATTTAGGTAAATCCGGGGGTCCTGTTGAGGGCAGAGCCACGTGCTGATCCGTGGAGGTTGTTCACAGCCCTATATCCGCGCTGGCTCGGTGCCGTTTTCCAGGAGTTCCCCGCTCCATCCTGTGCGCTCCCGCAAAGCTGCTGTTGGGATGCCGGGCGTGTTTCCTCGCTGTGCAGCGTGTTAATGTCCTGCGTAGTAATGGAATTAGGCATCGTTAAGCAGCAGGAGCGAGGAAATGGACTACATAAAGGCCTCGGCATTATCCTATAATGCTGGGGTGGCTGCACTGGGCAGCCAAGGGGAGAGGTGGTGACATGGGCTGGAAGGGATATAAAGGGTGGTGGGTGCTCCTGGATATGCAGGATACTCAAAAGGAGGAAAATAAGCCTCATTTTGCACTTTTTAAGGCTTTTGCTGGCAGGGAAGAGGGTGGTTACGCTCTATGGGCTGTGCTCCGACTTCCAACCTCAGCCTCCGAAGCAAAATCTCCCTAGTTTCTCCGACTGCGGCGTCTCCAGCTCCGACCATAATAGGATCTCGCTGTGTTTCCATTAGTGGCAGAGGTGGATGCGAGTGTATTGAGTAATGTGACCTCCTCCAGCTGGGAGCCCGGCTCTGCTGCTTATATAGGGCTTGTTGGCTTTATCTATCTGGAAATCTAAATCAATCTCTTGACTCCTGAGTGCTTCTCCCCCTTCAGTAAATACCTTTGCAGCGGTGATGGTTTTAAGATGTAAATTTAAAACACTTTCCCTACCCCAAGCCAAACATGGTGAGAGAGCACAGTGATCTCCTCGCATGGAAGACGAGTGCTGTAGGATGAATTTCCTGTAGTTGTGGCCGTTCCCTTTTCCCAGCAGCAGGCAGGACTGGATCTGACGGCACTCCCGACATCGCTCCGTTCCCTTGCCTCCTCTGGAGCATGAGCCTGTGTAAGCAGATGGGAGGTAAAATGGTGGGAATTATCCCAAAGGTGGGACGACACAAGGGTTTTCTGGAGGAGAAAGCAGGTGGGGAATCCGTCCGGGACACAAAGGCCCTACTGTTCCCGTGTTAACGCGCTCTCGGCACGTGCTGCCCGCCCGCTAACCTTGCGGAAGCAGGTGGCGACTTTCCCTGCCTGCTGACATCGAGGAATCCCCTCGTCTCCCTTGGTGAGCTCGCGTTAGGAGGAGCTGCAGCTGTTTGCTGCAGACCTCGGGCTTTTGCTTGCTTTTTTCTTTCCCAGCTCAAACTTGGGGACTCTCACAAGTCAGCAGAGGAGAACATCCTGTTGATGGAACAGGTGAAGGAGAAAGAACCGATCTTTCATGGTCAGTGTGTTTTTGAGTAATCATTTCAGAGGAATACCTATATATTTTCGACTGCTGGAAGGACACAGAGCGTCTCAAAGAGGTTTTTGTTCGGGCTAGTCCTCAGGGCTTAGGCCTCATCTTTGCACTTACTACTGAATTGGCTCTCAGTGGTGTTAGGAGGCCGTGTTACCCGCGTGGCAGTTGGCCCTGGATGGGTTGTCTCAATGACAATGCCAGACAAACCTGCATCAGCACGGCTCAGTAAAAGATGGACCCAAGCAGAGCAGTGCAGACACCGCAAACTGAATGGGACCCTTGCGAGCAAGTAAAATATAATATTAATATCTTTATCGCTCCAAGGAGGCAGGGAAATAGGGTCAGTAGCTGCCAACTGCATTTTTGAGCCAACCTGCTATGCCAGAGCAAACCGAGTGTTGCTGCCCTTCCTGGAAAACACGCAGCCCGAATCTGGGTCTCAGCTGCAGCTCCGCTCGGCGCCGTTCGCGGGGAAATCCCAGCGGCAGGGCAAGAATCCATGCGTGAAGAGTTAATTTGCGCAGCGAAAGGTTTGCGGACGGCTCCCCGAGCTGAGCGCCGAGTGGCTGATGCACAGTGACAGCCTTAAGTCGCCTCCGTTCTAATTAAATAGCCCTGGTTTTAATCTCCGAGCGCAGGGCCGCATCCCTATGTGTGCCCCCTTCCGCCGTGCAATCCGTCCGTCCTCGCCACGCTCGCCTACCAGCTCTGGGAGTCTTGGCTTGTGGAACCACGTCCATAAAACCTCCCCGAGTAGCCTCAGTTTACTTTGGCAAAAACACCCTTTATTATTTTTTTTCCTCTCCTGGTCTGATAGTGCTATTTTACTGTCTGGACTAGATGTTTTGCCAGCAGAAAAATAGTTTAAGGCTAATTGTGCTCTATCCTGAATAAAGTTTTTAAAAGAGCTCACATGAGTGCAGATCAGAGGAGTAGCTATAAGGTTTAGGAGCTGCATGGCTTCCAAAATGCAACCCAGGGACTGAATTTAGGTATCTTTTATTATCTCTTAGTCTCTTGGCTTTGCTCTTGGCCTTTCTCAGTTTTGTTTGACTCTGGCATCATGATGACTGTTACTGTATCTCTCCCCCTTCAGAGAAATTGTTCAGCTTGGAATGGTGTGATAGGGGAAATCAGACTTTCAGAATTGATGAGGAAGACGCCCAAATCTGGTGTCAGATGTTAATGAAGATAAAGGGCGTGATGGTTTCAAAGGGGAGGAAACTGTAATAATAAAGTTTCTGGCTCTGGCAGAATTTATGAAAGGAAGGTGTTTGCTTTACTTGGGGACTCTTCTGAGATAGGAATATTATTTTTGCAGCACAATTCAGTGTCAAGGGGATAAATTACTTATTTTCTTAGGTGGTAGGAGGCTGGAGGAGCAATATATTTGCTCTCCCTCATGATTTGGTTTCCCCATTGCTTCTGCAGTTGGAGAGCAGTAGCACTGACATAGCAGGATCAGGACTCCTGGGCCAGCACCGCTTCAGACTGAAAAATGACACAGATTATTTGTCAGGGCTGGGTCCAGGCTTTGAAAAATCGCTATCGGGAACACATCTGTTTTTGCAGCTCTCATGTAAACCTACCCTGAGGCGCTCCAAGGGAGAGGAAATTTCATGTAAATGAGCATAGGGGTTCTTACAGCAGAGTCCTCGGGGTTGTTATGACCACAAACTCATACAGATCAAGAAATAATAATTTCAGGAAGTAAAGATTACTCTGTACTAAAATTGGAGGTTTCTCATAAATATTAGCACCATCAGGAAGTTTGAATTTGACAAGTTGGCTCTTACTGCTGGGGTTCAACCCGTCCTTGCTTTTGGTGGCTGAACCTCCTCATCCTTTCATGGCTTTTCCTGGGTTTCTGAGTGTAGCAGCAGGCCCTGAAGTGCCATTAATGCTTGAAATCCCAGCCCTTGGTCAGGAGCTGCTTGCCGGGAGCTCTCCCCTTGGGGCTGTGCTTTGGAGTGCAGCTTCTTTTGCTCTTATCTCTAAATCTGCACAGCAGACACTGGGGATCTTACGGCCGCTGAGCACCTGGAGCAGATATTTGGGCAAGGGAGGCGTGTGTGGTCTTGGACCGCAGGAGGATGTTGTGGGACCCCTTAATAGAGAAATACGGGAGCAGATTGAGCAGAGCGTCGCTGGAGCCGTGACAGAGATGTCATCCATCACCTGCCTTCCAAGCACTTGTTCCCTGTTAATTACTGCTAACGCCAGGCTGAAGCTGGAGCCTTCTGTGCCCCCAAAGCATCATCACTGCTGCCTATCGTCGCTGAACCAGGTGGGCTTCTGCTGATGACCCCGCCGTGGAGCCGTCCTCATCTTTGCTCACCTCTCAATGAAAGGATGTAGGTTACATGTGAATGGCAATAGAGGTTTGATAAAAATAGCGTCGGGCTATTTGGATATCGGGAAGAAAACCACTGACCTCCTGCTCGTGCTGTCTGTGGTTCAATGCAGGTGGTAGCTTTTTCTTAGCCTCTCAAAGGTGACAGAGGTGCCTCCCGTGCAGTCTTTCTGCCCAGGACATTTCTACCTTTGGCAGCTGCATCTGACGTTCTCAACACTTAGATCTCTCCATCATCCTGAATTGTCATTTTTTTTTTAGCTAAATGTCAGTCAAATATTTTAAATGCCTTCTACCACCAGTGGGGAGGCTTCAGTAACTGGAATCTATAAGTACCTTGCGTTTCTGAGTATAGAAATGATGGCTTTGACTTTGCTTAGTCTTGCCGGGGCTGGACTGGCAGTTTGAGAATGCCTGAAATGTACTTTTTCTCCCCAAAAAGCATCTATACCCATCTGTTCAGCTCTCTGCATGTGATGCAGTGTGTCTGACTAGGAGTAGGCAGAGAAGGAGGCTCTTGCATGAAACGCTCCGTAGATGCGTCCCCACATGGGTCAGGGCCTGCAGGACAATCTCCCAAATTTCCTCCTAAGTGTTTTTAATCCCAGGTGGCTTTTGGAGCCCTGGGTGCTGGATACTCCTCTCTCTTCAGAAGCCCCAGCTAGTTGGGGAAACACTTAAGTCTTGCCTAGTGGTTGCTTAAATACTACTTGTTCCTTTTTCAGTAATGAATCCCACTTGCTGCTCTGTACAGTCATCCGAGTGACTCTTAAATGTATAAACAATAATACGATAATCGCTTCGGTTTCTCCTCCGTGGCATTGGCTGCTCTCTGGAGGTGTGCATCACTCAGCCCTTTTGTCCCTGGAGAGGCTGTCCTCATGTAACCTCCAACGCGGATGGCAGGATCCAGGTTTTGTTTTAACCCTCTGTGGTGAAAGCTGCTCCCAGGGCAGGTGGTTGGACTCTCTCCATGCAGGAAGGGCCGTGATGAACAGGGACGTGGTGGGCGTGTGGATGTGATAGCAGAGCCCAGGTCCTGTGGCAGGGGACAAGCAGCTGGTGGACTCAGCTCTCTGGTTTTGCAGAGTTCATGATAGAAAAGCAGCTTTTTGTCAAATTCTCCAATCTCTCCTTATCCATAACCTCCCTTTTAGTTGTCAGAAATACCCGCATGCCCCTGGACTGGCAATTCTGCATTAATTTTTTGGCAGATCCCCCTTGTGCAGTTGACCAGCAAAGATACTGCTCTCCTCTCGCGGTGCTCCTTATAGCACAGCTGACCTTTTAATCCATTTTACACCTCAAAGTTCACTCGCGCTTGTGTTCCCATACACAGGGCTTGGGTGCTCGTGTCCGTCCTTTCAGCAGGGTGGGAATTTTCCCTGCAGCTCATCGGCTGGGGGCTGATGCCCTTGCGGAATTGCAAGCCCTGGACCTAGAGGTTTCGTTATATAAATCAGCCTGGGCGCAGCGTGCCGCGTAAGCAAGGGAAAGATGGCATGAAGATCACAGCAAGAGATGCCTAGAAGCAGCTGAGTGTTGTGGATGCCCCATCCTTCGTTTTCCTGCAAGGAAGGAGCTGGTTATGCGCGTCGTTTTGGTGAGATGAGGATGTATTTCACTGTCTTGCAGGTGGGACCATTGAATGAGCAGGACACTTTGCTGTCCCCTTGCCTCAAGGTGCAAGATTTTAACCCCTGGGCCAGGCATCAGTTTGATGGCTCAAGTCTTTGCTCCAAGTACTGCGCCACCACACTGTGCCAGGCAAGGCCAGCAAGGACTCATCCTTCCCCTGCACCTTCTTACAAGACTGGTCACTTCAACAGCATTGAGCATTAGCAAGAAGAACCTTCAGATCTTAAAAAAAAAAAAAAAAAAAAAAAAAGGATGCCAGTGTCAGATAACTGCTTGCACTGCCTTGATGAAGGCCTTTATACAAGTTATACCGGCTAACAGGATTACTTGCTTTGACAACGCTAATTACTTAAGTGCTCATCCTCCCCGCTGCATGCAGGAAAAGGTCTCGGTGGCTGGCGTTTTGGTAGCACAACCCTAGATAGGAAGCACTTCCAGTGGAAAAGGAGCAACATGGAGCAATCTCCTCCAAGGTCTCTGCGTGTCCATACGTCCCCCAAACCGCTCTGCTCTTGCTTTTCCAGAGCAGATTTCTTTCTTTGAAGCTTGCAGCCGTGTGCTGGGGTTTGGCTTGCAGACGGGCAGAGCCAATTCCTTGTCGTGCCCGGCTCCTCGTGGGAGTCGAGTTGTGCGAAGCCAGCAGTGAGAACTTACATAAAAGTTCTTGGCTGCTCGCGTCGGCATATCCTCATATTTTATCTTGCATAACTCTGCTCGCTTAGGGCTACCAAGAAAAGGCAAAGCAGCCCCTGCCAGGAGCTTTCTGTGCATCTTTTCTGAATTGCGTGATGGGCATTGCTGCTCTGGTCATTTTGTGCTGTTTTTATTAAACTTTCTATCAAAACTTCTTTTTTTCTTAGCTACCGCTGCTAGCTCAGGTTGGCTCTGGAACTAGTGGCCATTCTTGAAGGCCTGGAAGTGCAATAATGTGGAAGCTTGTGCTGAAAATTCCTATTTCTCTTGAATCTTCTTCTCTTCCTTGCCAATCATTGGACCTTCAGGTGCTCCCCGGCTTCCATGGAGTCAGATGCAGGCGCTAGGACAATGGTCTGTACAGGTACCTGCGAATTCAGCAGTCCTGCACGTGTGGTTACAGTGAAATCTTTCCGACTTCCATTTCTTCATCTGAATCTCTTCACACGAGACCCACAGCTTCCTTCTGCCCGTCTCTGCAGTGTGAGTGATGCTGCCCTTACAGAAATCCAGACAGCATGGAGCAAAATGAACTAAATTCTGCAAAACGTTGAATTTCTCATCAGTGACCAAAGAGGTACCTTTTTCTTAGGCCATAGAGATGAGCAATATATGCAGTAAAATACCGCGGCAAGCTTGCATTGGTACGTGCAGGGCTCTGACTTAAATCTCTTTAATTGGAGACTCCTTGGGGAAAGCACTGCGTGTGTCCTGGACCCTTCAAGGCCCATTGGGCACTCAGCGAGTGCCCAGCCAGCAGAGCCAAACTTTCAAAGTGGCAGATGAGAGGGCC
>VWPW01025542.1:0-21757 GCA_013389825.1 Crypturellus undulatus | reverse complement strand
GGCGGGCGCGCAGCGGCGCCACGGCGGGGAGGGAGGGGAGGGAGAGGCGCGGAGCGGGCGCGGAGCCGGGCGCGGAGCGGGAAGGGAGGGCGGGAAGAGGCGGCCGCCGCCGCCATGGTGGTGAGGGGGCGGCGGCATGAGCGCGCGGCTGAGGCCGCTTCGCCTCTTTGTTTCGACTGCGGGAGGAAAATCGTGAGGAAAAGTCGGGTTTTTTGAGGGGGAAAAGGAGGCTGGTGGCGGGGGGAAAGGCTTCGTGAGGGAACGAGGGGGCGGAATGGAGCCTCGTGGGGGAGCCCAGCCCTGGCGCCCCCGGCGGGGCGGCTCGGCCTCGCTCCCCGCGGCCGAGGAGGCCTCGGCAGCGCCTCGGGTGCGCGGGAGGCCGTGAAAATCCCCCCAAATTCCTTCATCTAGGGGTTGCTGCTAGCAAAAGATATATATATATATATATCTAGATTGCTGGGAAAATGCACATCTTGTCGAAACGCTGCGTGGGGTCGGGTCAGGATTCCGTGTTTTGCCCTGTTTTACCCGGGCTCGCAGATGAGCTGTTGGCGGTGAAGTTAGGAGAAAGGTCGAGCTGGGTCCGGCCCAAGGTAAAAACAAGGGTGAGCCATGCTTGGTATCGCAGGTGTTTTGCAACAGGGTAATGATTTTTGGGCTCGCTTAGGGCCTCTTGTGACTTGGCTGTTGGCTTTCTGCGTTGTTGCATGTTTTGTGGCTTCACCAGAGCAAATATGGGCTTAAAACATGAAGTTTGCAAAGCGTTTAGGACTTCTGGATTAACATACATTTTATTTTTCCTCTATGTTAACTTCTTTTCAGGTGTGAACAGCAGTGGCCCTTGGGCTGAGGCTTCACAAAAGCAAGTTTGGGCTGAAGGCTTTAATGGCACAAGCGAAAACCTTTGGAAAAGAGCTTTTGTGGGGGAACCAAGTATAAGAATTAACTAAACCAGCATCATTTAAAAAAGAAAAAAGTTTATGAAAATGCAGAATTTTTTTCTTCGTTTCTTCTCAAGTGAGAACGAGTTGTAAGTTCAAATTATATTTGAATATATAATTGTATAAAGTTGTAAATTGTCCTCCAAAATACTGAGTGAAGCTTTTTGGAAAAAAAATCAAGGTCTTGATTTCCCCATGCATGCACACACTGCTAATATTATAGGAATTTTAGAAGTCTTGAAAACTGTTGTGAGAAGCAGTATGAAAGGAAATGTTCCAAAGACTGACTAAATAAGCAACCTGTTATGGTGGTAAATGCATTTTAAGTATCACTTTTTATAGGTTCAGCTTTCATAAAATATATATTTTTTAAAATCTCTGGTCAGCAAGTTAGTTGTTAATTTTAGGATAAAGAGAAAGTAAACTGGTGTTAAAGCCTGATAGAATTATGCTATTTAAATTAGGGATCCCATAAGAATATAATAGGGGAAGATACTCTTGCATCTTGACAAAGCAAAACTCTGCCTTTGTTGACTTGTTGTTATGTATTTCCATGAATAAAGCTATCAACTCTATCTGTTACATTGTTAATCGGGAAACACTATACTAGCAAAATGTATGAAATTCTGTCTTGTCAGTCTCAATCCTGGGCAGTTCTCCTTATAGTGGTAGTAGGAAACTATTTTTAGTTATTCCTGGTTAGTCTCTCATTGGAAAGTGAAAATGTTCTCCATTCCTGTTGGTGTCTTCCAGCTTTTGAACCGTGAACTCAAAGAAGCTAATACTGGGGGTGTAAAATTTGCTTCAGTTAATGTTTGGTTCTATACATGGCTCCCATACTTGTCCAATTTCCTCATTATTCAAAATAATATATAAATAATTATAAATAATATTATAAATAATATATAAATAATTGTAAATGCAGGTTTGCATGTAGAAACTGGCAATTGTGCTTCAACATCCTGGGCCATAACTAGGATTAGTTTGCTACCTAGTTCTGTGCGTGCATATATATCTATATATATATACAACCACACACACACACACACACACATATAAATAAATATATATATATATATATANTGACATACTGCAAGCTTACCTGAAGGAAAGTTTTATAGGAAAGTCAGCTACATCCTAAGTATATGGGTCATGCTATGGAAGACGGTAGAATTTCTCATGTTAGAAAGTTATTGGATAGTAGAACACTTGCAGTGAGCTCCTGACTGACTTCTGTGGTTTATAGGACATCAGCTGATCCACAAAGGAGTATTATTTGTCCCTACTGCATCTAAACAGTGCATTCCTTCTTTTTTTTTGTGTGACATCTTCTTCATTCACTTGTGCTTGTAGATATGGAGAATGGAAGAGAAAATTCTCCTCTTAAATTGCCGTTCTCCCCTGCCCTTAGCAGTGTAGCTGGATAACTGGCTGTTAAGGGTAATTTACAATGATATTGATCCCAGGTATCAGGGAATGCAGGGGAAAAGGAACAAAATGTGTATGGTAAAACTATAAGCTTACTGACAACTCAAATTTACACTCTAAGACCCTTGAAATCAATATGGCAGTGATACAGACAGAATTTTTAAAAAGGCGAATAAAAAGCTGAAGTGTTTGGGCAAGTAAGCACTGGAGTTGAGCACCATTTTAAGAGGCTTGGGTGTTTGTACTGAGCCTTTGTCTCTGCTGCACTTAAGTGTCTCCCAGGTCAATAGTGTTTAGTGCAGTATGAGCAGGAGGGTCAAATTTAGATCCAGGGATGTTCTTGTCTGCTGTTATTTGCTCAGAATTTTTGATGTAATCCGTCCTTGAGGGAATTGCACAAGCTCAAAACAGTACAATTTCTTTTGCTGACTTCTGGGACTGGTATGTAATTGCTCAGGCCTATGGAAGATTCTCATCAGTTTCTGCATTAATTGCCTGCAAATATGGCATAATTGTGTCACAATGTTCTATTTTTCTAGTTATGTTTCAAATAAGAGATTAATGTACAACTGGGAAGCTCAGACAAGGAAAGCAGAAAGGTTACTTAAAGCAATATATAGAATGGGAAGGAACTACTTAAACTAGGTGGAGAAGGAATTAATTTCTATATGGAATGAAGTAATATACTGCAGTCAGTTCAGAAATACTCTTAAACTTTCAAAATCACATATAAGGAAGGATTGGGATACTCTGCAATATTTTCATTGTCCTCTCCCAGGCATTCCAGGGGGAAATAACAACAAACAAACAAAAAGGTAAGAAATAAAATTGCGCACACTTTTGTCTTTTGCTGATCTATGAAAATAAACTGGTCAATATCTGTCTGTAAGTCTGAAGTCTTTTTCAGTACTACTTTTTTTCCTCCTAGTTTCTGATGTCAGTTATGCCTTAGGTTTCCCGACAAAACTGGTTGTTGTGTCTATATGTTTAGGACAGTATTTAGATCTATCTTTAAATAGGTGTGCTGTATGCTGTCTTTTTTTGTGAAAAGAGTACTCAAGAATATTATTATATATTATGTGTATACTGTGATGTTTCTGGGTAACCAAGTCATTCATATAAATTGGCATATTTCCTTATATTTCTCTTCTGAAGCATTAATGATTTTATTATAAAAGCAAGCTGGTGTCATCATAGATAAGCACTTCTGTGGTTGTGATACTTTATTATAATAAAGGTTCTGCTACAGAGTTTACCTAGTGAAAAATAATTATGGAGTTACAAAAGAGCAACAGTTACAGACTTTTGTGTACATATTACCTGTTTTTAACTGAGTATTCAGCTCTTCTTACTGCTCTTGACCTTCTATGTAGTAGAATGTAGTTTAAGTCTTACAGTTCAACAAAGACTTAAAAAAACTTACAGTAATATTTGACTGACTCTATCCTATCAGGGGAAAGGAAGGAGTGGGAATAAAATAAAAAGAAATGTGCTTATAGCTTTTATATCTTACGTGATGGTTAGGTTTTGATTCAGCAAGAGTACCTCAGAGTAATGGAGTGCATATCTTTCTGGTAATCAAAATAAGAAGCACCTGCTGTAGAAAGTGAGTCTCGTACTAAACTTGGGTGTGTTCAAGTCTGGTAGTTTAAGCAGTGAAGATGAAAGTGAGGACAGTTCTTGGGCAGGGGACTTGGAGAGGAATGTGATTCATAGGACACAGTTACCAGTGTCATCACCAGTGCAGCTGCTGTAGTAACTTCTGCCAGTGCTAAAAAAAAAAAAATATATCTGCCGTGTCCAGTGCTCTATGGGCTACAGCGTGAGTGCTAGAGACAGAGCAGCAGAAGTCTTGTTCCACTTGGCAGCTTCAGAGGGGTACAAGTAAGCAGAGCCATTTTTGCTAAGTGTGCAGTGGACATCAAAGCTCCACAGGGCTTCCTTGTGTTGAGCTGCACTAAAATTTTGGAATTGGAGATTGGAAGATGTTTTGTGTTTTCTATAAATCATAATGAAAATCAGTCAGATTTGGCAAATCAATTCAAATATAAGATTATGTATTCAAAGTGACATAACTATTTCAGTTGTACAGTTATTTCTGTATTGTAATAAACAGAAAGTATCACAAAGAAAAGGTGAAAACTCCCATTTGTCATTTTTTTTAAATGTAGGTCAGACTTTTGAGGTATTGAGTGAAAGATTCCAGATCTGTTTCAGAATTTGAGGATAAGATATCTGGGGTGATGTTCAAATGAAAAAAATATATATATTTTGCAGGGGAAGGGATGATGGCTTTTGAAATATGCACCATAAAATGCATTATTTTCTCTCATGAATGCACCATGCATCTTCAGTACTCTCTTTTCCGGCACACAAAGGGTAAGTGCAGTTTGTGCTTCAAGTGCCAAAGGTTATACAATACCCTGCCAAAGGTTATATAACAGGTTAGGGTCTGAATTTTATAGGTGGAGCAAATCTGTTTGACTGTCTAGCCCCTACAACTGCATTAACATCATAATGTTTCATCTGTGCAATAGAAATACTTTTTCTGCCCCATGTAAGTAAATATTTGACTTTTTTCTTAGCTATTCAGAGTATCATCCGACCAGTCATGTGGGGAAACCTTCCCGATTTCATTGTCCTCCTTGTACTCTTCAAGGAATTGCAAGATCTTGCTCTTTTCAACCTTTCACTTGTCTGTAACTTTTTTTTTTTTTTTTTTTTTTTTCTTTCTGTCATTTCTACCTCCTGCTTCCTTAAGAAGTTACCTCCTTCAGCTTGTTTGGCATTCTTGAGTACAGGCTTTGGTAGCTTGGTTCGGGAGAGAGGTAAATAGGAGTCAGAAGTTCCCGCATACTAAGTTAGCGCAAGATTGTTACTTTTTTAATGAAAATAGTAAACATGCCTGACTTGTTTCCTCTGATGATGGCTATTGCACAGCTCTTACCGATTTAAATTCAAGCTGGATATCAGTCCTAGAGTAAAACTAGAGCTGACCTGTAGAGAAGCCTGTCTGTGCTCCCTGAGCCCCTCCTGACCGCAGGGAGAGTGGTGAGTTCTCTAGCTCACCTGTAGCTTTCATACATCTGACATATATATATANGCACAACTCTTACGGATTTAAATTCAAGACGGATATCAGTCCTAGAGTAAAACTAGAGCTGAGCTAGAGAAGGCTGTCTGTGCTCCCCGAGCCCCTCCTGACCGCAGGGAGAGTGGTGAGTCCTCTAGCTCACCTGTAGCTTTCACATCTGACATATATATATGTATATATGAATGCATAGGGCTCATCTGGTTATAGTTATGTCTCTGTGGAAGATACCCTACCTGTTCTCTTTGTCACAGAGTTTCTCCTGACCAAACAATGAGTTGCNCTCCCTGAGCCCCTCCTGACCGCAGGGAGAGTGGTGAGTTCTCTAGCTCACCTGTAGCTTTCATACATCTGACATATATATATATGTATATATGAATGCATAGGGCTCATCTGGTTATAGTTATCTCTCTGTGGAAGGTACCCTACCTGTTTTCTTTGTCACAGAGGTTTCTCAGTTTCTCCTGACCAAACGATGAGTTGCGATTAGTTGCTACTAGTGCTGGTGCTGATTCTGTTCCATGTGCTCTGCTCGCGTGCAGAAGCGCCTCCATGCAGGTGAAGGGGTGTTGAAAGGGTCTTATTTTACTTCTCGGGGTTCATGTGATGCCTTAGCCTTTTAAAAGTAGCAGCCCACTGACAAACAAGTGTTTATATGTGAATACAGGAGGTTAACAACGTGCCCCTGAGCTTGGAATGTGGCTCTGGTATCTGTTCTCTGAGAAAGATGATTTTCCCGATAAATCATTTGATATAAGAAAATTTAATTCATTATTCAACCGTAGTGATGTTCAAGACAAAACCAGAACATCCATTATATCAAAAATTATGATATTTGCTTTTCTTAATTCTACTAATGCTTCTCAGTCTATAACATACAAT
Source organism: Crypturellus undulatus (assembly GCA_013389825.1). NCBI lineage: Eukaryota > Metazoa > Chordata > Aves > Tinamiformes > Tinamidae > Crypturellus > Crypturellus undulatus. Next base: position 15,415 of record VWPW01025542.1, on the reverse strand, counting down.
GGAGTGCAAAGACAAAATGCACATATCTTTTTCCTCTTATAAGAGGACCAAGAGTCTCGACTGCTCAGCAGCAGTTTGTTCAATCATCTTGCTTCTGCCACTAGCAGTTGTGCAGTTTGTGACTTGCATTTTCCCATGGCATCTGTGACTGCCACCGGTTCTCTTCTCACATTCCCGGATAATTCTTCACCATGTCATCCTTGCCCCTCTTCTGTTTTTTTTTGTAGATAATCAAAAAAGCAGAGTCGTGTTCTTGCTTCCTCTGTTCCTCATTTTGCATAAGCACAAAACCCATAGACCAGTAGTTCAGTTGCTACCTAGTTCTGTTTTCTGCTTCAGTTTAAAATCTCACATCATCTTTCTGACATTGTCTATGGAAATTTGGCATCAATTTATGCATCACATAGTTAAATCAAGGTCCTTGTCTTCTGCCAGTGCTCCTTGATCACCGATATCTTGGTCACAGCAGATAAAGCAGCTTTATTTGCTTATTGTGTCAATTCCAATTGTTATTATCTTTGAAAAAAAAGCTTCTATCTAATCCTAAGTAGGGTTGTCTAAACTTCCATTTTCTTTCTGCGTGAGCTCCCCAAAATGAGACCTTTAGCCATCCACGCATGTAAAACTTCTGATATCTCGCAGTGTGGTTAATGACCCGTTAGACTATACTTTTCTATAGGCTTGACAGATGTCCTCGTGTGTCACGTCCGTGCAGAGCGGCGCTGCAGCGGGCATTGTGCAAGGCAGTGGTTAGACTCTTCATCCCTTTTTTGGTGCTCTGGCCTCGAGCTTTCAATAGGAAGTATTTCTCTCTACCTCAGATCCTGCACAGCCCTGTTTCTTACTACCTCTTGCTGCTCGCTGTCATGTTCTGGCCTCTGTTGCCTGCCTGTTGCGACTCAGGCAAAGAGTTTCCATAAACAGCCCCTTCTCCTGCTTTTTTCTAATGACCAAAAAATATCACAACAATTAATTGCTATCATGCCCTCGGGACCATCAGTGCAGGCTTCCTGTTTCCTTGGGTCTCCCTACCTGTCAGCTCTACCCTTGTAACTTATGTTTATCCCAGGATTTGGCACCAAATTCATGGCAGAGCGTGCACTTGCACCCTGCAGGCTGTGGGAGAGCGCACAGCAATCGAGTCCCAAACACGGAAGGTCTTTGGTCTGCGCTTCCCTGCTCGGCCGCAGCGGCTGCGCTTCCATGCTTCCTGGCAGGTGTGTGGGATGTTCTTGGAGATCTCTGGAGCGGGAGTTTTCCTCCTCAAGTGTTTGTGCCACTGTCTTGTTGTCCTTTCTATTCAGAACAGCCAGTGGATTCTGTTCTGCAGCGTTGCCATCTAGCTTGTTCTTTTAGTCCAGTACTTCCATGCTTGAAATAGCAGTAATAGAAAGTAGCTGCAGTTGGTTTATTTTATTTATTTATTTTTACCTCAAACTAAAGTCTTGCTCTGTGTAGTCCAATATGTTAGTGCAAAATTTCACTCAGAGGGAAGTGTGATGAGGAGCTACAAGGAGCTTGCAGCTCTGGCTTGAACTAGAAACGGAGAACTGGAAAAGATCCTGAGACTGTTCAACTACCTCATCTGGATGGAAGCCATCTAATCTCTCCACACTGGTTTGGATATATCTTTGCATTAACATTGCCTGTTAGGTTAAATGACGTTTCTTCTCTGAGATCTATTCCTTGGGTACATAGAAGAAGGAATTTTATTCCTTTTCAACTTTTGTTTTTGTGAATGTCAAGTGAAGCTCTTTCATTCTCTGTGAAATCCATTACAAGGTAATCTTCACTGTTCTTCGCTAAACTAATGTCTTTTTCTTGCTGATAATTACAACTGTACTCACTTTTCTGCTCTATTTCAACCTGGGTCTTGCATCTGACACCAGAAATCTGGGTTTCACTGCTGCAGCTTGAACCCTAAAGGCAACGTAAAGAAACACAAGAGGGGCCAAGTGGAACTTGGGGGCCTGTAAGTCAAGGGGCTGAAATCCATTCCCCTGTGCACACAACATCCAAGGATGCTGTGATGGGCAAGGGGAAACTGTGCCAAGACTGGGCACAACAAATCTCACAAGGGTTGAAAAATCTCACAAGCTGAAAAAAAAGGCAACGGAGACAGAACAGATCTGAACAGAAAAGAGAGGAAAGATTCCTCTGCTATCTGTTGAGTGTGGTACTACTGTTCTGGATATTGGAAAATAAAAAGAAATGTTATTTGCTTTGCTCATATTTGAAATTAAAAACCTGGAACTGAGTGGTAGCTATTAAATATTGAATATTTCAAAAGGATATTTCAACTGCTGAGCATAAAGTTCACTTCAAAATGAAACATCTGGTTAGGTCCTATATCCTGGGGTGTGTTTGTGTATATGTAAACTTATATAATTATTAACCTATGTTTTATACGTGTACGGACACTTGTATACACGACAAGTATGATTTGACTTGCTTTTTCCTCATATGGATCAGGTATTTCTTTTTAAGCTAAACTTAGGGCTGGGTAAATGGAAGCACTTTTCTTTTACATAAACATTTTTGCTCTTACAAAAATAACTAATTTAATCGAATTGGCTCTATGGAATATCAGCTCTCCCTCTTGTGTGCTGGAGCTCAGCCTTGCACAGACAGGATTACAAATCCTTTGCTAACCTACAAGCAGATCAGCTACCTCATCAGATGTGCAAAGCTCACGATTGATCTTATGTTGCTGGGAAAAAAAAAAAAAAAAGATAATTTAGTGCTTTTTGTAATGTAATTCATTGCAGGGTCAAGCTTCTTGGATAACTGCACAAAGTGTCTCGACATTCCTGTGCTCTGTGGGAAGCTCGAAGCCAGACCTGCGCTCGGCATGTGCAAGGGGACAGAATCCACTCGGTGCTGCCCAGGGACAGGACAAGAGGCAATAGGAACAAACCGAAACCCAAAGGTGAGGAAAAACCTCCTAACTCTGAGGGTGGCAGAGCCTGGAGTCTCATGGCTGTGCGTGTTCTTTGTGCATGCAGACACCTGTACTTGTTTTACTGCACTCCTAATTCATGTACAAATTTGACTTACTGGTATAATTACGCATCATAATCTGAGCACTTTTTATTAATTAGTATGTTTGTGAGCTCTCAAAACACTCAGATGTATATGCTCATGTATACCAAAGAGCCCACCTCTGCATGCAGATTACTGGAGGTCAGTACCAGCAGGGAAAGTCCTAGTACAAAGCAAGTAGTATTTATTATCATGAATATAAACTAATCTTTGGGTTTTATTCTGGGAGGTAAAGAGGGATTTTGATATATTACTAGCTAGTTTTTTTCCTCTAAAATGAAGACAGCAGGTCACCAATTAATTTGGGTTTTCACAGTCCCCAGCAAAACATCTTCCCTTTGATTTAATCTTCAAATTGTTCTAACTTTCCACCTTCCGTCTGTAAATATTCAGTGCTTTGCTCAGCATCTCTGATGAGAAGGAAGCATGTGTGGGGCCTCAAAGCTAGGACTGGGGAATGAATTTGAGCAAAAGGAGACACTATTTGAATAACAATTTTTCTGCGAGTTCACTCTACAGTCAAGGAGCAATGTCTCACTAGCCAGAAACATCTAGACTAAAAAAACCTAAGTGCTCGCCTTTGGTCTTGGCTGAGGACACCCATTTTTGGGTGTCATCTGTCACTTTTGTTCACTCAAACCCACAGTCATTCTGCCTGTTCCTGGTGCCATCCTGTTTTGGCAGAATCCCCCTGCATCTCAACATGGGAACCCTTGGATTTAGGGTTTTTTTCTGGGGGAGAATTGATTCAATAAAGGCTCCTGATATCCTTAATTTTGCTGTCCCCCTGGATGCCTTTGCCAATGTCTCTGTGTTAAGGCAAGTCGGATTCCTCACAATTCACTGAGGCCTCGACCCAGGCAAGTCCCCCTCAGTTCCAAAGGGTTTTGTGGATCCTTCCTGCCCTTTTGCAAGGGGGCAGTTTCAGCCTGGTGGGTCTCGGAGCATCTGCTGTCTCAGATCCCTGCAAGATGCTGCTGTTGGTCAAGATGAACCTCCTCTTGACAAATCCATTCTTAATGAGTTGCAGTTTACCCTGCAGTTTAGTCCCTTTCAGTAGGGTAATGCAAAAGTCAATAGGCCCGTGCTGCTCTCCTGGACCTGCATCTTTCTGGGATTCTACCTTATGGGGAAACAGCAGGAGCATAAGGAAAAGAAAGTCCTGGTTTGCATGCCGATGGATGCCACGTCTCTGCAGGAGGAAAGCTGGAAGGAGCCTTCCTGTGGGAAAGGGGAGCAGGAGGAGAAGGATTCTTGTCCTTGGGATTGCCATGGCCAAATCTTGACCCTCTCACCCCTACGTGCAGCAGACTCATGAGTAAGTGAAGGCCTGCGAGCAAAATAATGTTTTGGAAAAAGAATTAACCCCTTTACAACCTCCTGTGCCCCTGCTTGCTAGGCAGAGTGTAAAACAACAAGAATATCATAGCAAAATTCCAATCCCATGAAATTTGTGCCTAAAAAAGGCTGGATGTTTAGGCAAAGCGTTCAGGCAAGGGAGGCTGTCGGCTACATGGTGGTTATGGAGCTCTGACTGTTTATTTCATAACCAGAATTGCAGGGGATACCCGATAATGGCAAGGAGCGAGGAGGAGCTGGTGTCTTCTCCGGTGAAGTTAACACTACGGCTGCCTCTGGGTTAATCGAGCACCAGCTTGTCTTACAAGACGACGGTTTGGATGTACTGATAACCACTCCTGCATTTACCTGTTCGTTATTAGCAGGGAGTAAATGTTTGTGCCTTTTTCTTTGGGGTAGGAGAAAGGAAATCTCTCTCTGGCCAAAGCTTCCCCTTCAAACAACAGCTCTAAACTTCCACCCTGCTTTTTATCCGTCCTATTTGCCCTTCCTTCAAGTAGGTGTATTCAACTGGGCTGTCAGTGTGCCTATAACTTAGCACTGAAATGAAGCCATTGCCTAATATACACAGTCGGATATTCCAAAAACAACAGCGAAATAGTCTTCTCTTTGTGTGGATGACTGTGAACTTTCTGGTGAGTGTCATTCGTGTCCTTAAAGTGATTTAGCTTATTGCCCAGAAAAAAAAACGCATTACTGCAGGATTTTGTTGGAGTTTTCTGGTCGTATCCACTGCTGTTTCCAGGGTCTTATGTTTCTGGTTTTGGAATTCTCTACCTCTGGATTTCGAGAGATTTGTTTTGTTAATCTTGCGTGCCTTCAGTAAACACATAACCCAGAGCAGAGTTTATTTCATCTTTTCCCTAGGACCCATGTGCACTGAGCACGGGATATGTTGCTATCTGTTCATGATCTTAAGAAACTGAAGTAATTACGAATAAGCTAAAATTATTAGTGTGCACAAGTTGGGACCAAGAGAAGTTCATATACTATGAAATCTGGATGAAAAAAATCCAGTTGTTTTAAATTATAACATTAATATTATTTTACATAAATATATTCCTAAGGTTTTTTGCATTTAATTTTTTTTAAACAGTGCTGTGTGATTTGAGGATGCACTGTTTCTGAGCAGAAATCGTCTATTTCATGATGCTATTAGAAAATGTAAAAGTAATACGATTTAATATGATTTACAACCACTTTCTACAAAGTTTAGCATTCCCTGGAGACCCATTGTTGGCACACAGGTGCAAAAGGCTTTGAGAATGACAAGGAGAACTAGCCGGAGCACTCAAATAAGAGCAGAAAGAAGGAAGGGAGTGAACAGGCTACCTGAGTGATGAGCGTTAAGATATCTCCAGATGTGACTTGTGGCCTCCCGTCCCCAGGAAGGGACACGAGTATAGATCAGGTGTGTGTAGCACTCCTGGAGACATTAATCTGCTCCTGGACGCCTGAGCAGGCTGCGAGACGCTCTCGGGAGCATCCTGGCAGCAAATGCCCCGATCATGAAGCGATTTGTGACTTGCCTTTCGCTGGGGAAACAGGTTGTCCCTCAGTATCTCGCCAAGCGAGTTTAATGGGTTGGAGGCTCTGGGAGAACAGGTGGGACTGGACGTGAGTGGCACTGCTCCTCTATTAAAACTGAGCTAGGCTTCTAAATAAAAAGCTGCTATTTGCCTAATTTGCCTTCTGATGTTTTAATATACACATGGGTCCAAAGCTAATTCTTCGACTGTTTAATAGCACTAGTGCTGATTAAGGTGCAGACCATAAGATTTTAGAATATTGGGGGTGGGGACTTGTTTATACCAGTATAGTTGCACTCCCAGTAGCAAGTTTTATGGAACTAACTCTACCTGTTTCCTGGCAAATGTAGTTACTGAATTGGTGCAAAATCTGTACCTAGGCCCAGCCTTGCTTTTACTAGCAGTGCAGTCTTGCAAAGGTAGCAGATGTTCTGCAAGATGCATCGGCTTGGAGAAGAACCCGTTCTTCTGTCTTGTTTATCATTTCGGTAGCTGAGTACCCCTAGATCAACGTGCAGAAGCCGTGGGGAGAAAGGGGGGCAGCTCTTGCAGCCTCCCCTGAATCCGTGCTCTTTCCCGGAGCCGTGGAGGCGGCTGTTTCCCGGAGCATATCCATAGTGCACGCAGGGAGCAGGGCTCTGGCGCACTAGTGGCTCCCCTGCGTGTTGGTGCAGTCGGCTCCTTCCCAAGCTCACGTCTCGCAGGTGCGGAGGAGCTGCACGGCCTGCAGGAACGCTCCGCGGCGCACGTCCCACTGCTCCCATGTGATTCCCAGATCCGTAAAAGCTGGGCAAGTGCTGCCATCTAGTCCTGGGAGTCCCCTGGGAGCGCTCCCCATCAACTCCCTGCATCTCATGGAGAATGCTTGCCTTTAAGGCCTGTCCTTAGCTAATTTTAATAAAAAATGTGTGTTAACTGTGCATAAGGGTAGGTAGGCCAGAGCTGAACTGCCAGCTCTCTTCTGTCAGTGAGAAGAAATTTTCCTGGTGGAGGAAAGCAGTAACAAAAATCATACTCTTTTCTCTGGAGTGGATGCCGTGTTCACTCCAGCTATTTCTCTGGCAGCAAGAACCTCTCGGGATCCAAGTTCTCACTGGTTTCTAGCGGGAACTCTCCTAAAGGGTGTCCAAATACTTGTACAGAAACTTCCCCTCAAATCATTGGTGTTTTTATTTTTTAAAATCAATGTGTTGATTTTTCAGTAAAGCTTGAGAAAACTATAAAAATCTTCCAAGATTGAAACCAGCTTTGTTTTGCTTTCCCTATTTCATTTTTATGTTTGATTGCCTAAAAGGTCTTCCTTGACTTTGGGACTCAGGTCACTGTTACTTACAGTATTTTGAAGCTGGTTCTTATTTCATATCCCCAGCCAGGTGCCGCGTTCAGAACAAGCTCCGCCGGCCATGCAGGGAGCTGCCTTTGGATCACGGCCATTCCAAGGAGTGTCCTTCCCTGCGGATGCGGCGCTGGATCGCGGGAGGTTTGCCCGGGGACTCCCAGCGGGTATTTGACAACTGTTGTCACATGTGGTGCCAGCAAGAGCTGGGTCCAGCGTGAGACCACCCCGGAGCAGCGGGGCCCCGGGTGCCGCGGGCCAGCGGTTGGGTCACTCTGGCTTCTGCTCCCCTCTGTTGAAGCACGACATCAAAGTGGAAGCAACATTTCAGAAAAAATCATTTTGAAGAATCTGAAATGAAACTTTCATTTTCCCATCTGTTCTTTATTTTGTTAGTTTTGCAATATCAACTTTTCAGCCTGATCCAGATTAAAAAAGAGAAGTCTAGTAGAAATGTTAGACATTTCTTCTAGAACAGAAATCCCGTTTTAACACGCATCCATTTCCACTGATTTTTGTGGGACATCCCACATACATAAAGTTAAATAGCTAAAGAAGCATTAGTGAAATCACAGCCATAAATTTTGCAATAGGTTAGATGTGCCCCATCAAAATGTGGCTAATAAATTCTGGTTATAATTAAATTGTTCATAACTTTTTGGGGAAAAAAAAAAAGTGAGACTGCATTTTTTCCGCAAACGATTTACAATGGCTGTAATTTTTAAGGGGGCTAAATTCACTTTTCAATCTAAAATAGCTTAAAATGCTCCCATAAACAAGCAGTGATGCTACATTGGCCGTAGCTCTCTAATTAAATATTTACTATCCTGATATATCCAGCGGCTGAACCAGGACCTTGGAAGTGCTGATGCAGGTGGCTCTAACCCAGCGTCTGCTGCCGGGCTCCATCCTGTGGTCCCTGCAGCCCTCCAGCCCCTTCGGAGCGTAAGAGATTTATTGCCAAAAGCTTCCCAGTTGGTGAAGAAGTGGCCTTGGAAGTGCTGTGGCCTGACATTTGTCCCTTTTCTGGGCATTGTGCCATGCCAGCACCCAGCTGTGTCACACTGTGTCCCAGCTAGCCCGTGTTTAGTGATGGGGATGTCTTTATTTGCTATTTTGCCTTGTGGAAAGGCTCGTGGCCCCACGCTCCGTTGGGACCATCAGACTGAAAGGGACTCACGCTGTCTGCAGAGCTGCCTTTCTGTGTAGGTTGTAGCTTTTTCAATATCCATGGATTGCCTTTTTTTCCTGTCAGTTCTTGCTAATGTCTCCTTGGTGCTATTCCCGCCTTCCTTTAAATATAAATGCTCAGCGACTGTTTTCCCTTGGGCAACATCAGCCCTTCCTTCTCTTCCAAGCTAAATACCTGGCCGTAGTCATCACTGGCCCGAGAACATCCTGCCCATGATGTGCTAATTCCTCTTGATCAAACTCTGTGGGACTCTCCAGCAAGTAGAAAGCTTATTTTACACACCTTTTTGACACCGTTGGTCTTGTTGCAATAGTGAAATTTTAATGGAAGTTGAGATTATATTTTGTTGTGAATATATATTTAAATAAGAAAGTAATTCCTCATATTTCAGGCAGTCCTATTTAACCATTCAGTAGCCACCCCTTGCCAAGGGATCTCTCTTCTGGGAATACTATTAGCTCTGACAGAAACCAGCCATCCCGGGCTCTTGTTACTAACTCCTTTTCTCTGAAATTCTTTCAGGATTTTAACAAACTCCTGTGACTGTTGACCAAGAGCTGAATTACTGCTGCACTAAATCATTTGCAGTTTAAAACAGGTTGCAACCACCTGTAATTCATCATCCTTCCAGAGAAGTACATTAACCAGGACAGGCATTTTAAAAGCAGTAGCTAACGATGGGCAATTTTTGATTGCCCATCGTATTTTGATCGATCAAATAGTATTTGATCCTTTTAACATACTTAGAAGTAAATCACAAAGTAACCAGCTGACCCGAACCACCTCTTCCTCTTTGCTTGTTTTGCTGACTTGTTAGATGAGCCAAAAAATAATCACATTCTTCCTCTGAGGTTGAACGAACGAGCATAAATTTATGGCTTTTTCATACAGTACCTTTCTGTAGCTTACCATACAATATGTATTTTAAATATGTAGTCATTTTTGAAAAATATATATGGAAATAAAATAATAATGGACTTTGCCTCCCGTTGGGTAATAAAATTTTAAATTTGCTCCGCCAGGTTCTGAGCAGAGCTGTTAATGCAGTGTTTGTACCATGAGGGAAGGCAGGATAAACCTGTGGAGGGGCAGCTCTTTCCTGAAACCACTCCTGGTTTCCGTGCAATCTTCCCAACCTGATAAAAGCCTTAGGGCTGTTTCAGCTCCAGAAAATGCAGCGTGAAGCTCTGTGCTGGGGATGGATCCTTGCGAAGAGCAGGAAGCACCTGCACGTGCCACCAAAGTTTGTATTATTTCTGTGCCACTGGTAGTTTATTGATTGTAGGATTTATCCACCTTGGCTGTAGATGCAGGAGAGAGAATAGCCTTTTTCTTTAGATATTTAAGAAATTGGTAGATACGAAAATGGCCACTTCGACGGCCAGGAGGCTTTTCTGGTAAGTCTATGGATGGGAAGATCCACGTCAAGTCTCCTCCGATGGGACCTCTGCCCCAGATGAATCGCTGTTCTGGGGAACCTTGGAGGATGTTTTAAGGACAACTGAGTAGAAATCACTATTTTTCTTGACAGACTGGGTCGTTACCTCCTCTCCGCCGTTCACATCCATCCTCCGAAGATGAGGGATCAGTGTGGTTATCAGAGCAACTTTCCATCCTCTGGAATCCAGAGGTCTACTTTGTTTTGTCTGTAATTCCACAGGCAAAAATGAATTATTTGGAATACTTTATCCTTGGATTTTCAAATTCTGCAACTGCTTGAGTAGGGAAATAGCTGTATTTTTTTTCCACCCTCTTCTCGGATTAAGATTTCATCGTTAAGATTGTTCATCTAAACAATGAAATTAGCTAGAAATTTCCATGCTGTTGAAAGCCCCTCATGAAGGGCTCTGCGAAACGTCACTTCCCAGAGAATGGATCATGTGAGGAAAATTCTTTGACTACAAAGGTCAGATTTATTTTCTTTTGTGGCCTCAGCCTTAGTTCCAGATGTCATTTCTTGTGCAGATGCTGCTCTATAAATAAGGCTTTAGCTGAAGAAGTTACAGTATCTCATTTATTACATCCATGTGGCGGTATTACGAAGCCTCGTGAAAGACTGGAGAAAGCCAGAAGCTTATCTGTGTTATAAAAAATTGTGCACACGTTTTGGCAAATACCTGTTTGCATAGAATGGAAATTCGATTTTATAACAGTTAATTTTGTTTGTGACTCTGTTTCTAGGTTTTGGTTCCTGAGTAACTGTGAATGCTTTGGCTGGAAGTGCTCACTAATTTATACTGTCTGTATCTGGAAAACTGGAGAATTAGGAAATAACTTGAAGCTTTTTTAGACCGAGCAGTTATTGTAACAATCTTTTAGTATTAAACTCCAAGGTTTAATATTATCTTTGACCTTTTTCCCTTTGGTGTGCATCTCTAATTTTTGAGCCTTACTGAGGTGCAATTTTTAAATGATCTAGACAGTAAAATAGACATAATTGATTACATCATAAAATCGGCTGTAAAATGCACCAACGCACACTGGTACTAGTGCTATTCTGATGTATAAGGTGCCTAATAGCTGAGAGGGAGGCTTGCATGACTCTCTTATCTAGAAGCAGAAGATAAGATCTTCTTTCTGTATTCCATTTGAGGTATTTTTTTTTCTCCAAGCTGCCCTTTTGTATTGCTGAGGAGGGCTTGGTAAGATTTTCTGATCTCTTGTATTTTCCAATAGACAAGTTGCAGTTTTCTCTCTAAATCTTGTCTGAACAGATTGTTTAAGATTGAAAACAAAATAAACTCTTAAACCTTTGCAGACTTTTAAATGCTTCCAGATACGTGGCTGGGGGTGAGAGGGCCGTGTGGCACTGGAAGAGCAGATCCATCCTGTTATCCGCAGGGTTGGTAATGGGAATTTATTTGCAGGAGCACATTGGAAGCGGTTGCACTGCCCTGAGGCACTAGACAGGGTGCTGCAAAATGCTGGAATTTCTTTATTAAGGTGCTACATTGGGAATATCATTCCTTTGTTTCCTCTTTTGTTTTTAGAGGATCTGACCTTCTGAAGTCAATTATAACTTCAGAAATGGGAAATTTCTACAGAGGTTCCAGTGGGCCTGTCTATTAAAAAAAGGAACCTATCTACAGAACACAAAAGAAATATATCTACAAAAAAGAATCCATCTCTTTTGTTCTTTCACAATTTAGCTTTGTGTTTTTTCTTTACCAGGGCTGTTATTACATGACATCTTTTTTTTTTTTTTTTTTTCCCCCTAAGGGGAAAGATTATACAGTAAGAAAAGAGCAAATTTAAGCCTATATATTGAGTTCACGTTGCTGCTTATATGTTGTGCTGATTGCTTCTAAAAAATATATATCTTTTAGCTCTGCAGTATAATTTCAAGAATGCTAAATGCATAAAGATAAATTTAATGAGGGAACTTGGAAACATGTTTATTTATTTATGGATGACCACAGGATTCAGATGCTCCGGAGCAGCTGGTGGCCTTCTTCCCCACTCTGAAGAAGACTGAGGTTGCATTTGCAGTTTCAGACCACTCGGGCTGCCTCTTTGCAGCCTCGTTTTCCCAAACGCCTCCATTCGAGGCATTTCAGAGCTTCACGGATCGGCCACACAGGTTTGTGCCTCCCGCCTTTGAGCCTGAGATGCCCGAGGTTGGACTCAGCCCTTCCAGGGGCGGCTTTTGGCAGCATCCTTTGAGGTATGTTTTACTTCGGGCTTAATAATTATGGTTTATAAATAAACCAACACATCCCCCCTTGCATTAAAAAAAAATACTCATGTGAACACAAATTAATGGTGCTGTTATAGACGGAGTGTTTCTTGGGAGAACACTGTGCATCGAGCTGTGTTCTCAGCCAGGGAAGTGGATATCCCTAGCGCTGGCTGGTGTTCTCTGCCATTTGGGGTGAATAACTTGATCCTGTGCATGCGAGGAACCAAATATTCCTTGTTATTTTTCACAGGATGTAGGTGAGTACCCACAAGTACATTCAAAGCTGTTATAAAATACCTGGGTAATAATTAATGTCACAACCAGCTGTTCCTTGATGGTTCTCTCAAAATCCTTATTTGACCAAATAAATAAATAAGTGAAGCTTTACCAGGGCAATATTATCTCAAACCTTTAAAAGACTAGATATATCTGATTTATGATAAAATTTGCACCTAATTGAAGATTTTTTAAATGATGCTTTGCATAGGAGCTTGGAATAAACATGAATCCTGGAGAATGAAAGGTGTATCAAACATTTGATTTAAGGTGAATTTAAGAGTTAAGAATGTTAAAGCACCCTCTTTTTTGCCCTTTTTGCCATATTTCATATAATATAAACATCTTTTCTTGGACTGACTCACTTTACTTGAAACTCATCACTGAGCAAATTATATTTTCTGAACTCCTTTTGACAGCTGCTGCCAAACTAAGCTTTATTTAACTGGCCAAATCTGTGGTCATTATATTAAATTTGAAAACACCTTTAAAACTTCAGGATATTTTCAGAGCAGCTGATATTTTCACTGGTGTAAAATGCCAGACACTTTGCCAAGTAGATTACCTCAGTCACCAGCTATTTGGGAGCCTTTAAAGCAAGAATACATCAAAAATGTGACAAAATAATTTGCTCAGAATTAGCCAGATCAGTCTGAAGCTGCAAGCCAAAGCTGTAAAAACTGATTAACCTGGAAACCGTGAGGCTCATGGAAAATGATAAAGGCCCGGCCCTTTCTTAGGCAGCTTCTGGTTCTGAGCCCGAACAGTTTAAGACTGGGAATTCAGCTGCTTCCAATAAAAAAAAGTTGAGATTCAGACTTCAGAATGTGGCTCCAGGTATGAAGGCTTCAGAAGGATGATAAAATGTCCCTAAATTCAGGAAGATGCTGGAAGAAATGGCAGCACTGCTACTGCTGCCAGCCCTGATCCAGCTCTTCCCATGGAGAAGCCCTTCCCTCCAGTGGTGGGATGCGGTCCTTAGTCTCCCTTCCCACCCTGGGGTCCCCTCGTACATCCAGAACCATTCCAGTTTTTCCAGAACGATCCCAGTTTCCCAGTTTTTCCATGGACAGTTGCTCTGTCCCTGGTGGCCCGGGAAACTGGGGGATGTTTCCAGGTGGTTTCCTGCCCTTTGGAAGCTGCAGGCTCAGGAGGTGCCTCCAGTCGCGGCCGCGTTTGGGAAGCTCAGAGGGAATCTCCATGAGCGGAGCCAACAGAAGCACTTTGCTTGAGCGAGCCCCTTGCCAGCCTTGTTTTGCTAAATTCATAAATTTGCTAAATTCATAAATTTGCTAAATTCATAAATTTGCTAAATTTCACAGGAGAGCTCACCTAAAGACCCTTGCGCTGGTGCCCTGAAAGGGAGCAGACAGCCCCAGATGCCACGTCAGACCGTGCCACATGCCTGAATACAACAGAATACCTCATTTTTGTAGCAGCCTGGATGGATCACGAGGCAGGTTAGAAAATTTAAGGTCTCTTCTTGCCTATTTTAGACACCCGCAGCACGTTCATGTAGGAGCAACGCACTGGGAATAAAGGGAGCTTTTGCCANATTTGCTAAATTCATAAATTTGCTAAATTCATAAATTTGCTAAATTCATAAATTTGCTAAATTCATAAATTTGCTAAATTTCACAGGAGAGCTCACCTAAAGACCCTTGCGCTGGTGCCCTGAAAGGGAGCAGACAGCCCCAGATGCCACGTCAGACCGTGCCACATGCCTGAATACAACAGAATACCTCATTTTTGTAGCAGCCTGGATGGATCACGAGGCAGGTTAGAAAATTTAAGGTCTCTTCTTGCCTATTTTAGACACCCGCAGCACGTTCATGTAGGAGCAACGCACTGGGAATAAAGGGAGCTTTTGCCAGGGAGGTGCAGGACGTACTTGGACGTGGTTTATATTCACCTCCCCTTTCCCTACTGAACAGTTTTGTGACCAGTTTGGATCACTATAGCGTTAAATGGATTTATCTGGACTGCAAATCGGTATTTTTAGCCCCATTTAGAATTTCTGTGCGGCTCCTGTTGGAATCCCAGTAGGGAGTGCGCCGAGTTAATGCAAAATACACACAATTTAGAAGAAATACTACTGTGCTGGGGAATAGGAAGAATAGCCCCTTTGAAACTGCACTGCTGCGCACTGTGGCTCAGTTGTGTGTGGTGGCTGCAGCACCTATTTCTGAGCTCTTATTCATTAAAACAGTTTCTTATTTATTAAAATCTGTTTTTATGTGCGCTCTTTCAAACTCATATGGTAATGCTGGCCTGGTATCGCTTCACATTGAAGCCCCCTTGTGGCTTGCGAAATAAATCCATGCAGTCAGATCCATGCAGGAGCAAACCAGGAGGTTATTTGACCTGTTGGGCTGGATGCTGATCCCTCATTCCCGTAAAAATGTCAGGATCTCGGTTGGCCGGGATCACACATGCCCTAGAGTAGTGGGGGGACCCTGGGAGGGATGCAGCGACCTCAGTAAGATTGCACGAGCCTCAGGAGGGATTTCCAGGTGGGATGCAGGGATTTCCAGCAGGGATGCAGGGTGCTGAGGGGGAATGCAGGGAGCCCAGGCGGGATGCAGGGACCTGGTAATCCTGCACATCCCGGAGGGCTGTGGGCGCCCGGTGCAGCCCGTGTGCTGTCTGTGATCCCCCTCTAGCGGCTCCCGGCAGTGCGGGGCCACGCGGGAGCCGTGATCCCACCGGACACGTGGAGGACATCGTGGAATACCAGAGCTCATGGGAGCTGTAATCCCACCGGCACACGGAGCACAATCCGGAATGCCAGAGCTCGCAGGAGCCATGATCCCGCCGGGCACACGGAGCGCATCCCGGAATGCCAGAGCTCACAGGAGCCACGATCCCGTCGGGCAGCATCTTGCAATTTAGCCCCCTGGTGCAAAAGCAGCGTCTTGCAACTTAATTCCGTAGTGCAAAAGCAGCATCTTGCAATTTAATTCCCCAGCGCAAATGCAGCATCTTGCAACTTAACTCCCCGG
>VWPW01025521.1:5529-18930 GCA_013389825.1 Crypturellus undulatus | reverse complement strand
ACTAAAGGACAAGATAGAGGGAACACGGAGGAACAACGAGGCAGTGATTTGTGTTATTTCAACTTTCCTCAATTATTAGGGAAATCCAGGAGATGAGTGGATGCATTAAATTATTTTCCAATGCAACAGGAATATTCATAGCCAAGTTATAAGAGACAGATTGGATACCTGGAGTAACAAAATAACGGCCAGGGAATCACACTTAAATCTCACACTTAAACTTTAAAGTGAAGAACTGTATTGGGAAAGCTACAGCCTCTGCTCATAGAGCAGCACCAGTGTCTTTAGACAGACTAATTTAGTAGCAGAGAGATGCTCCCGAGGTGAAATGGATGGTTTTATTTAAATATTTACAGGAATTCCGCCAAAACGGAAAGTAAAAGACCTAGAAGATGCACCATTCATCTTTAGGGCTTTCTTCTAGATATCCTACTACTATTTTTCCCCTCCTCCCTTAACATTGAATTAAGAAACTTTATTAGATCATCCAATTTTAATTACAGGAAATAAGAGATTATTTCATGAGAAACTCCATAGCTTTTAAATCTTTCAGGCTGCTTTACCAATAGCTCTTGGCTTGCTTTTCCTCTAAACATTTCTTTCATACACACATCCACGCTTCTCCATCCTACCTCCTGCTGCATGCTTGTTCCCACCGTCTAGATGTAAAATAATTTATTTTTTTATGCTAACAGACCACATTTCACCTTAAAGAAGAGGTTGGCAGCAGTAGCTGAGGGAAGGAGACATAGGATGGGTGCAACATGTTGCAGACAATCTAAGAAACAAGGAGGTTATTCCCTCTGCAGACACCAAAATTTCAAGAAAGCAAAAGCCACAATACAAAAAAACCTTCTGTTTTGCACTATGCACATCACATTGGGCAAAACTCTTGATTTCTAATATGTCAATTTAAGAATACATAATAAAAGTGAGCAACGTCGACCTACTTGAACATCGCTGCACCTTGTAGCTTTCCTGCTTTCCAAGCAGGTACTTGGGCAGAGGCTGAAGTTGATGGGATCCTACAGGCAGCTCCAGCCCCTGGGTTTAATTTTGGTTCCTGAACTGCAATTCCAGCTGTAATCCCTTCTATAGGTACCAGTCCTAAGTGCAGGATGTAGCTCCTAAATTCCAGCTAGAAATTATTCCTGATTCTCACTTTATAATCTACAGCATTTTAAAGAAAGTCCAAACTGCTAATCTGAGACCAGTGTTGTTTAGATAGGATCTATCACGATGCAGCATTTAGAAAGGGTCTTAAAAGACCAGAAAGCCCCAACAGTTAAACCAAGGCAAGGGCCAGTGGCTGGAAAACCCTGCTGTGTGCTGCAAAACACAACTGATAAGAGGAAAAAAGGGAAAATAAAAGCTCACAAAGCTGCCAGAGAGACTCTCCAAAATACAGTGGTACGGGTGAAATGACACACTCAGTGTATCAAAATTATTTAAGCTGTCAGAAGCCTAATATTAAACCTGAAACTTCTCCCATTGAGATGTTCTCTATGGGCTGACATCCAACCTTGGACAAAAAACTCCATTCTAGTTCAAGTGAAATAGGGAAAGTCAAGTGGCTTCCTCTGCAAAGGGCTAAATAATGACAAGCACTTGGGGTAGCCTTTGTTGGAGCTGTTTTTGAAGGACAATATTCCCTCCCAGCCTCACTTCCCTTTGCTGTGACCCTGCAGACACATGTACATGGCAATGCCTGGATCTACCTCTGTTTTTGCATGTGTTTTCAGCTCAGTTTGTTCATAAGGTCAACCCCACAAAAACCCTTCTCATTTTGATCCTAGCAGAGCAGACTGTTCCCCCCATTTTATCTTGCATTTATAGAGTCATCATATGATCTCTTGGGTCAGGATATGACCAGGCTAGAATAGATACACACATTTAATTGCTATTTATGTAATGCCTGGAGCCTGGTATCTAACACCAACTTTCAAGGCAGGAGATTACAGGACTGTAATTACTTGAGCTGAAAGCTTCCAGGCCCAACTGATTTGTCCTGTCATTTAATATGCACTTGGTTTTCCAAAAACAGTCGGGAGAAATATAAAGATGCAACCCGTTGGCATCGGTCCAGTCGGAGCAGAAGGTTCAGTTCTGCACGCAGCATTATTAAAAAGAGATTTTCTGTGGCTAAAAAGATAACAGAGAAATTGATATTACGTCTTAAACTGAGTTATGAAGAGCCAAGACAATCCATCCACGCAACTCCAGACAGTATGAATAACTGCGACGCGTCCTCCATCATTTGTAACCCAGCAGAATGAAATTAGCATTCAGCCCAATTACGTTATGTTTTTGTTTAGCTAATCTACCTGCACCTTGAAGTTTTCCTCATTTTGAAGTCATGCTCAGGCAGAACTTGCATGAAGAATCATGTCCTCGCTGCAGGGAAAAGTTTGATAATAATATAATAATATGAATCGCTTGCCGTGACTTGGTTATTGCATTCCCAGGCTCTCACTCTCCCAACCCTTCTCGTGTAATTAGATACAGGTATTTTGTCTTTTCACTAGATTATAAGGTCTTTAAGGCAGGTATCATCTTTTTGAGCTATGACCGTACAGTATCTAACACAAGCAGAGTATAACCCTTGGCTACAGCTCCAAAGCACTACAGTAATGAAAATATTTCATTTTCCGTTGTAAATTGAAGAGTCTGCTCTCAATTATCCAGGATAACCGAAGGATAAATACCCAAAGTGGAGCAAAAATAGGGTTGAAAGGAAAGGCAGGTAATTTCAACTAAGTGCAACATATTTTATAGCCTAGGTATAAAATTAAATGCTAAAATGAAGCCATACTCCCTTGTGTCAGTTCTACCAACCATGTAGCTGGGGAATAGTTCAAGCTCACTGATCCAGCTGAAAGTCATCCCAATATATTTCTTTTTTTTTCCCGGTTCTACAGGGCCGTTTGCAATGGGATCATCTAATTCCCGCCACACCAAAACAATTTCTATAGGTAGATGAGAAGCAGGATGCTCCATCATCTTCAAAACGACCCAGCACATCATAACCTGCATTAACAATGCACTTCCCACCAGGAAGAAAATACCAAGTACCCCTAAGGAAACACGGTATAAACATTTGTTTACAATTTACTAAAATAATTATAAGCAGTATGATCTTAATTGGCTATGGAATAGGAAGCCACGTATGTGTTCTATATTTAATAGTGGTTACATTTAAACAAGTCACAAGTTCCCCATGGGCTTGAATTACACTGATTTGATTGTACTTTAATGCCATAACTCAGTCCTGAATTATTCCCAACCCGCATCAGTGCATAAATCAGAATCTGTCTGCACTTCCTTTCAGTTTAACAATCTCCTTAGCAAACACTCTTGCAAAATACATTTGAAAAGGGGGAAAACAATCCAATTCATGACGGATGGTGACATACAAGGGTTATATCTTCCCCTCACCCTGCTGCTTCGCTGTTTTTCCACGCTAGTCCTTGCTGCATAGGAGATGCTGAAGCTTTGGTGGAACAAAGGCAGCGGCCAGCAGAAAACTCGAAGTATTTTGGAAGAGCCAACGCGACTGGGGAAGCAGCACGGGGAAATGCGAGGGGATGGAGCCAGCGTGCTCAAACGTTGGGTTACGGATTTCTTTTTTCTCTCCCCATTTTGGTGATTTTAGAGAGAGAAAGAGCTGAAATTCAGGGACAGGCTACCCAAAACCCAAAACCTTATGCAGAGCTTTTCCCAGGGCACTGCTGTTCCTGAGCTGCTCGGATGATGCATTTACCAAGCAGCTGCTGTTCCAGCAGCAGTGCCAGTTGCAGAGCCCAAGACTCCCATTCCTGCAGCTCATTTTTGGGAAAAAGGAGTCTCTTCTCATAGGAACAGCTGTTGAAATAAGAATAATAGCTTATTAAAATAGCTATTAGATAAAAAATAATAATAAAAAAAGCCTAGAGCTGGGAATACCAGTGGAAATGTAAGAAGCCATAACTATAAAAGTCTTTTTGATGCTTATGTGCAAGCCTGAATATGAATACGTGTCCATTTTTGGCCTCATTGATATCACGAGTGCAATTTCAAAGGTGCTCCATCCTTAGCACTCACATCAGTGAACTCACACGGCCTTTGCAGCCACCAGAAACTTCAAATAAATACCCATACAAATACAAATAAATACAAATAAATACCCATTGTGCTCATAGAAACTAATAGTGACACCTAAGCAGGNAATTTCAAAGGTGCTCCATCCTTAGCACTCACATCAGTGAACTCACACGGCCTTTGCAGCCACCAGGAACTTCACAAGACAAATAAATACCCATTTTGCTTATAGAAACTAATAGTGAATACTAATAGCATAGAAATTAATCTAAGCAGGACATAACTGAGGAGCGCAGCCACAGCCTCTCCCTCCTCTCCAACCCACCAATAACACGGATTGCGCAGTGGATCCTGTACACATTAATATTTTCATATCTGCACTGTCACATTTCCAAAGCCTTATCCGATGGCACCATCGATGGAGCAGTATCTTGGATCTGCTGCTTTCAGATATGAAATAAAAGAATCCAGTGGAGATGTGGATGCCTGGGAAACACAAAGCTTAAAATAGCTTTGCTTTCCGTAGCTACCTTTGTTTAACTAAAAATACATAAAGGGAGGAAGAAGATAGCCAGGATCCCTACAGAGGAGTCCCAAACTATGCTTGTTTGGGCCAAAGAATCCCAGCCCATCACTTGTGTCTCCAAGGGCTTGGGGAGGCCACGGAGTGCTTGGAGATGGGATGCCCAATGCTTGGAGATGGTCCCTGCGGCACGGCCAGGCTGAGCATCCCTGGCAAACCAGGACATTGGGACAAGCAGAAGGAAACACCAAGGAGCCGCTCTTGGATCGTGCCTTGGGGAGGTTCCAATCCCAAACGGAGCTCGGAGCAGCATCGCTGCGGGTGCTGGTTCACACAGCAGAGCTCCGAAGTGCCCTCTGCTTCTTCAAAGGCTCCTCCGACATCCAGGAACAAACCCCAGAAGCCTTCGAGCAGCATCGGGAGCTCATTTATTTCAAGGAAATCTCTGTAACAGGGCCACTGGGTACCAAAGGACTTGCCTTTGCTCCCACAGGCTTTTTTCTTATCTCTGCTTAAAAGGATCCCCTTCGTATCTAAACATCTTGTTCTCGACAGCTTTCACCTATACCAGGGGAGGCCAAAGCATGAGTTTAACCTCCCCTTAGATCTCAGCAGACCGTTTGAAGCGGCCTGTGAGTAATCCCCATAATTAAAGAGGAATATACTTTTCGCCCAAGGCAAACCTGCCCTCTTAAACAAATGGATTTGGGGCAAATCTCCTTACAAAGGTTGCGCGTGGGAGGCTGCGGCAGCTCTCCAACCCCATGCACCCTCCATCACTCCTTGCAATGCAGTTTTTAGTGTATTTTAGCTCTGCAGAGAGCAAGACGTGCAGGGGGTTGTGCTCGTCCGAAGGCAAGGGCTGCTCCCAAGGCTGCAGCACCGTCCATTGGGGTATCACACAATCACGGCAAGTTTTAGTGAAAGCCTTTCATGGGCAGAAAAATAATTTCTTAATTTCTAAAGCAGCTGCTAAGATCAGCCTGACCTTTCTATACATAAAATCTCAACCATGATTCCAGCATCAACGCCAAGATGAAGCATCAACTGTCCAGCTGCAGCTCTGCCCAAACAAGCTTCTCTTCTGCTCATAGAAGCATCCCTTAATCCAGTGCAATTTGGGGAGAATTAAATATAGGTTTCCCAAAACTTGATAGCCCAAAAGAAGAGGATACCACAGGGGGAGCATCAGCCCTTGCACATGGGGAAAGTTGAAGGCAGCTTTTTATTAAGGAAGGTCTCCCTTTCCAAGGCAGAAAATATGAGTCCGTCTTTTCCTCCTATTCCTTTGTCCCATAGAGTCCAAATGGAATAAAGCAGTTTTACTAGTAAAATACACAGGCTTCAAATCTACATTCACATACACTTGTGTTTTTGTTAGCTCTTGCTACTGAATGTAATATAAATTACTTGAAGAAACTTCCCCATTTTCCTTGCCTTTTAGCAGAGCCGAGTTTGATTTGCATTCTGTTTGCAGGCGAATCAAGCGAAATGCTTAATTATAAACAGCACTTGTAAATACAACCCTTACAGCTGGGATGTTTGTACAGGGGAAATGAGAGAGACCTAATAATGATTTCAGTTACAAAACTTAATTAGACCCGTTTCTCATGCCTGCTCGGGCCCCGTGCAAGGCTCTGGTGACATAAAGCAAGTTTCAGCTCACATCGACTCTATGGATGTGAAATACCCAGGAGCAAACCCTGGTGCGAGGGGTCCCACACTGCAGCAACACGAGGACAACGAGCTCAGGGGCTATTCCCAAAGAGTCCCCAGCATCAGTGAGCATAAACCTGTTATTTTTAATTATGGAGACCTGAAACACGCTTTCTAAAGTCAAGTCTGCATTCAGCAGGTGAAATATTTGTATAACTTAGCCACCAAGGTCATTGATATACATTCATCTCTATGTTTCATGCTGATAGGATTTTTCCCCAGCCTTATTTAATAGGATAGACGGTCTCTGATGGGTAACAGGGTACAAAATATTATTTTCCTGTGTTGATCTAATGACTCAAACAAACACCAGAAGGGGCTGCCAGCTCCCCCTGGACAGCACTAACCCCAACCCAGCGAGCTGCAGCCTTGGGGCTGCCAAAGACGACCAGATGATGCAAAATTGGAACCAGAGAGTAAAGAGGACATTAAGGAGGACTCCAGGATAGAAACTTGAAAGACTTCAATGGCCCTGAGCATCCAACAGGGCCTGAAATGCAAATGAAAAAAGCAGAGGAAAAAAAAATATATATATATATGTATAAATATATCTTATTCTGTTTTATACCATATAACTAGCTTAGGAGCTGGGGGAAGCAGTTGCCTTATTTTTATATTTTTAAATTAATTTCTCAAGATCGCTCCGTTTTGTTACTTTTTCAAAATAAAATAAAATATAAAAACAAGCTTGTTCCTTCTGTTTGCTGTTCAGGTCAAGCCCTCCGTTTGCCACCGTCGCTCCGTGTATGGTAATAGATGCACTCGCATACGCGGAGAATTAGGCTGGGAATAAGTAGAAGAGACATTTGCATGAATTCTCTAAAAGTAAAGAAAGAAAAAAAAAAAATTATCTTTATGCCACCAAAAGCAAGGGAGAAATACGCTAAAAAGTTCCATTTTAGTGAAAGCAGAGCTGGATCTTTGCAGACCACTGCAGTGAATGAGCTTCAACTGAGCAAGAAAATCCTGGACCTGCAAACCAAGGGCAGTTCACACCGCTGGGTGACAAGTAGTTTTGCAGACGATAAATAAATATTTTTGCTTGTTTTAACAAAAACCTGTGAGTTTAACCCAGGGCAGCGCTAGTTTCCATTTACTTTCAGCGAGTGTCACCTGTAAGTGTCACCTGCAGGGATAAAAAAAGCACAACCCTTCATCCTGGCCCCTAATAAAGTCACTAACAGAATCATAAATAAAATAATGGAATAAAGTCATTTACGCCGGGCCAGGTCCAACACATGCCAGCCCAGGAGGACTTTTAATCCCTGGAAAAAGCCCCAGCAGCTCCAGACATGCAGTTCTGCCCCGGCAAACAGCAGGATGGAAGGGAAAGACCTTAAAACCCTGCAGCTCCCTTAGCCCAACGCACGTGTTAAGCACCCAGCTGAGCACACTCTAAATAAACAGAGATTTTGATCCACCAATTTGTAAGTTTGCAAGGGGGTGGGTGGTGGAAAAACCCCTTCCATGCTGTGATTACACAGCTGGTTAACTTTGGAGGAGAAACTTCATCTTTTTATTAAGAAAAAAGATTGCAATTATAATTTTGGCATGAAATGATTTATCCCAGAGTTGGTATTCCTTTTTCTTTGTCAGCTTAATGCCTCAAAATTATTTATCGTGTTATTTATCTGTGTGTTTGTTTTTGAAGGACATCTTCTTGTGCCTTGGAGCCACTTTATTCATTAGTTCTCGGGAGTTTGTGTCCTATTTCATTATGTTTTAATCTTTACAGTTGTTAATTTGCATTTCATTTCCTGTAGTGGCAAAAAAATTACTAACAGAAAAAAAAAAGTTATTGTAAATATTAATACAAGGCAACCGATAATCATCCAGGGAAGTATTTTGCTGCAATAACAATTACCTGTGTCTTAGAAAAAAGAAAATAATTTAAGAAATACTTACAGGGAAGAAGCACTTGGGGTGGAGGGCTCAGAACCCCCCAGTAGCGCTTCAAGAGAAGCTGGTGGGGTGGGAAATGCCCCAACATCCCAAATCCATCCAGAATTGGGCAAAATTGGGCAACTTTTTCTCTTGCACAGCAGCAGCAAAATGCAAGCAGCTGCTTAGCTAAGGTCGAAGCTGCAGCTCCAACAAGAAGGGGGAAAACAATCCAAACCAAGCCAAAACTCAACACATAAATTAACCAAAAAATATATATATATTAATATAAAAAGCCCAAAATAAAGTCAAGCAAGAAGAACCAAGCAAAGGCAGGACCCTGGTGGGGTAGTTGGTTGGTGGTTTCACCAACCAAGTGCTCCAAAAACCCCCATTTTAGCCTCATTTAGCTGCAGGCTGCCACCCCACACAGGGCTCTGCTCCTGCTGCCCCAAGGAAGCAGAAACCCCCTTCCCTGGCCCAGGACAGGGCTAATTGTGCTCGTTAGCTAAATCCCAAACAGGTTGGTGAGCAGAGCCATCCACTCTCCAATTAACTATCTTAAAAGAGAGATCATGAAATTCTCCAGTTATGACAATCTAATCATGCAAAATTTACAAATAATCAATATTTTTCCCTCTTCAGGGTTAATTTAATGGGGTTAATAGAGGGAGCCCTTTGCCCTTGGAGTCCTGTGCCCTTCCTGCCGCATCCGTGTCCGTTCTCCTCCCACCTTGGGCTCGTGAAACCATCCCTGGTAACGATGCTTCAAAGGCTGTGATGAGTGGGCGACAAAAGTAAATAGGACACAGTAATAATCAGGATTTATTTATCGCTAGCTAAAACACCACCGCTGTCAATATCACAAAGTGACTTTGAGGGAACTTTTCAAAGGGGAGATCGGGAACTCGTCCGCGCTCCCGCTCGCACGTGACCGTCCCCGTTATTGATGGCACTTCTCAAGTGGCAGCTATGGAGAAACAGGGACTGTTATTTTGTGTCAAAATTGTTTTACGGCGTCATATTTTTCTCTTGTTTAAGGCAGCACTGCTCATTTACAACATTAACCGGCGTGATTTATGTACTCCAGCAGAGCTTACTACATTTGAATGTTTTAGGCTTTTCGTTTTTACAACGTACCTCGCTCCAATATAATCAATGTGCTTTTTTTTCCCCTCCCCTTGGGCTGCAATAGCAATGCGGTTTGTGCTTTATAGCAAAATCGATGCGGGAATTAATGGGTGACAAAGAAGGTAAATTGCAGCGAGCGGGCGAGCTGCCGCTGGCCGTATCGATCCCACGAGCATCGCGCTGCCCCGTGCCATAGCAAGGGGCACTCCAAATCCCGCTCAATGCAAAGGGGGCCCCGCTCAGAGCGATGCCAGAGTCACGAGGATTAAACCAGAAGGGGAGTTTAATCCCAAGGTCGGTCCAAAACGCTGCTCCAAGTGGGAGCAGCTCCGGCATCAGGTCATGGAGAGGCCCCAGCTTCCATGGAGGAGCTCGAGGGATGATGCTCCGGGCTGGCCACATCGTGTCCTTGCTTGTTAACGCAAAGGTGATGGGAGAATCCTGCTCGCCAGGGCGCTGCTGCTAGAGGAAACGGTGCCTTTAAAAAAATGCAACCGATATTTCCCGGTAAGGAACAAACAGGGAGGTGTTTTTGCAAGCTGTAAGCAATACAATCTCAAAAACAGGCACGCAAAACCTATTTCCTTCACTAAATTTTACTCTTGACGAGAGAACATGAACAAGGGACTAGAAATACCCTCTGCAGAGTGTTTCTCAAGTCGGGTCTCCTCAGCTGGCCGTGTTAGAGCTGCTCCCGCACCCTTCGCACCCCAGATACCGGCTGCTCCTGCAACATTTGCACCCTCGTGCTCACAAAACACCCCGTGACGCCGCATCCGAGAAGCAACGCGGAGCAGAGCCGCTTGCAGACCCGTTTTCCCAGGGTCCAGCTGCTCTGGTCATGCCTTAGCATCCCGACTCCCATTCCCATCAACAGATTGTGTGGAGCAGCTCTGCTCATCCTCATTCCGAATACCAGATTAGAGGCATCTGTTCACTCCGCTGCACTGTTTTCCCAAACTATGACCCAATAAAGCAATTACTGCCCGAATCAGCCCCTAGATATCTCCCCTAGCTCACACTAAAGCTGTGCAAGGTGCAGCAGCATCTGTTGCTGCCCTTATCTT
Source organism: Crypturellus undulatus (assembly GCA_013389825.1). Lineage (NCBI taxonomy): Eukaryota > Metazoa > Chordata > Aves > Tinamiformes > Tinamidae > Crypturellus > Crypturellus undulatus. The sequence goes on along the minus strand of VWPW01025521.1, from coordinate 8,535 downwards.
CTCCCCTCCTTTGTCAAGATGCTTCTTCACTTTCATCAGCACCAACAGGCTGTAATAGATTGCAGCAAACCCGTCCAAGACTTTTAGTCATAGCATATATTTTCTGCGGGAGCATTACTCTCCGAATGATGGGATTCATTTTTTACAAGGTACCTTTTGCTCACTCCTCGTTATTTGTCGGCTAGAAGTTTATTGCTCTTGGAGATGTGCAAAAGAATTTAATTATATTCTATTTCAAAACAAATAGTTGATACAGACTCGAAGTGTCAGTAACTAGATAATTTCCCAGCACATGTTCCATTATCGCTGTCATACTTAATGACTGTTTATTTGAAGAGCTCCTCTAGCATCGTGACTACCCCGGTACTAAATATAATAATAGAGGGGATGATTGGTAGGGATCACCCACTGCTATCGGTGCTGGAGGAAGGAGCACTGCAGAAATTGCTGCTCAAATGTAGAGAACTGGATGGCAAGGATTAAAAACCCAGCTTTAATAAAATCGGTAATAAAATACTCCCCGAGTTTGCAGGGTTTAAATGTAATCACTTCCTAACAAGTAAAGATGAATAAGATAAACTAAACATTAAACAAATAAATACTATGCAACGGATGAGGAATTAGTCAGGGTTAATGTGGAAAAAGCCTTTTGCTCAGCTCCAGGACCCTCAGCCTGCGGCAACCTGCCCCATGCACCAAAACTCATCACATCCCTCAGCAGAAAATGGATAACACGAGTCTCTCCCAGCACCTCCGACCTTTCCAGGGCCTTCCCACAACCCTATTAAAATACCTGTTAATATAGTCCACAATTATTCAACTGTACTTCTGTCATACCTGATTTTGATGCCTTTTTAGGCTGCTGGCGCTTCAAATACAGGGAGCTTTGGTTAAAGCCTGATGTGCCATGGCCATGCCCAGCGAGTGCCATCCTCAAGACATGGAATTTTATAATTCTGGTGGTTTTTAGGAAGGCATGGACTAACTCGAAGCTTGCTTAATGAAACAGTTTTGAGGCAATACAAGCTAAAGGGCCTGGCAATAGGCAGTAATATCAGTGGAGCCTTTGCAGGGCAGTACAGGAGCGCGATGGGCTGGTATTGGAAAGGGCTAGTTTTCAGCATGCTTATTTTCCTAAGTGTTAGGTAAATATGGCTTTTCTTTTGGAAATATACTGCTTTATTGACAAGGTGGTGCTGGAGTAAAGCAACTGTAAACTGAAGTTGCTTAAAAAGTGTTGATTTTGGTCTGCCCACTATGTTGGAGGGGAAAACAGTGCTTTATCCCAAATAGAGCCGGCTGGTTGAAGGAAGGGGCTGCTATATATTGTCAGTAAAATGACATTAAACTGCCAACAGGGAAAGAGATGGTCCTCTATACTTCCAGTCATAGCTCTTCAAAAGGTTCCAGGAGAGTCTTTTGTCCAACATGCCAGGAATTATCTACATTTATTTATCCTAAACCAGACATTAATTTGACTAGAAGGGTTAAACTGGTGCTATATCTGGTCAGAGGAACACAATGCTGCAGGTAGCCCACTTTAGCTGCCAGCTAATCACCCAAACTGCCAGCAAAATGTGCAAAATAAGCAATTTCCCCCTCATTTTTACCTGTGCAACATCTCTATCCAACCCCTAACTGCTGCAGCGCATATAGGAAATTAATCGTCTCTGAGCCTTGATCCCAAAATCAAATTAATCGTCTCTGAGCCTTGATCCCAAGATCAAATCCGGGACTGGTCCCCAGATCCAGGAGTGGCTGGAGAGGAGGTGATGAAGGCAGGGAGGAAGCGCAGGCTCATGACCCTCATTGCCTTAAAGAATTCGGCCTGTAAGAAAAAGAAAAAGAGAATTAAAATGTAAAATCCACAAAGCGAGGCTACCCTAGCAGCTGTCGGAATAGGCAGGGTTTAATCTGCAGCCTCCTTTAGTGTTAAGTAAAGGAGGTGTCAGATCCCAGCCCCATAAATCAGTCCGTGTTATCGGGAAGGGCAACGGGAGCTCCACTCCGAGCCCCATGTGCCGCTCCCGGATTCACTGTTCTCCATGAGGGATGCTGAGATCCGGGTATCCTATTTCACTTTTTAATTAAAATATATTTTTCACTCCAGATCTACAGAAAGAGAAAACAACACAAAAGTAATTGAGACTTCACGTTTCACGTGTCAAATCCCGATAGCTCTTCTCGCTCACTGACGTGCCAAATAAGTACTTATAACAAGAGGCAGCATCAAAAGCACCTTCCTTTGCAGGGCTGACGGAATCAGGCTTAGATAAAATAGGAAGCAGCTCAGGCTCAAAATGAATCCTGGTGTCAGGCAGCGGCACCTTTGCAAAGTCCTTCATCTCTCTAAAACCTGCCACGCTTCATTATAGGATATGGCAAAATGCACCAGCCTCGCCAGGCATTTCACAAAAATTACCTACTAAAGCAGACCGTATGCAGAAATTAATGCGTTTGGTACCCACGAGCAGGACTGAGTCATGCATTGCAGGCTGCAATTACGAGGTCACACTTAGCCCTCCCTCGTATCAAGTATTTTGTTGTAGCCTTTTTGCGGAGAGCTTTGATTTCCACTGCTTCTGTTCCGCTAATGCACCGTTAAAAGGAGAAGCAGAAAAAGCAACGGGAATAAAGAACAGTGTTCCCTGCATCGGGAAGCACGGAGGGTTGGGAGGAACATGGAGCCACATCACGTGTCCCATGCAGGAATGGCTGGGCACATCTGGGAAAAGAACATTTTTTATTGCTTTTATGGCCAGGAGGATCATAGGTTTTTGTATAAACACTGGAAGGGGAAGGGGAAGATGAAGCGGAAGGGGAAGGGGAAGAAAACAGAAAAAAGAAGAGAAAAGAAAAAAGAAGAGAAAAAAGAAGGGAAGAGAAAAAAGAAGAGAAGGGAAAAAAAGAAGAGAAGAGAAGGGAAAAAAGAAGAGAAGGGAAAAAAGAAGAGAAGAGAAGGGAAAAAAGAAGAGAAGAGAAGGGAAAAAAGAAAAGAAGAGAAGG
>VWPW01025514.1:0-15142 GCA_013389825.1 Crypturellus undulatus | reverse complement strand
TGACCCATATCTCTATAACAAATTCACAGGGTGCATCTTCAGACCTGTATTGGTGTTTCCTCCTCCTTGTGTAATAATACACACCACCCCTACGTATTAAACTCCTATTCCTATTTCCCCTGTAAGGATCGTGTTGAGTTTAGGACTTGTTCTTTGCTCTATTTGCATTGGCTGCAACGTTCCCATAAGCTGCAAACCTCAACGTGTTCCTGCAGGTCTTTCCCTCGTGCATGCCCTTGATAACGAGTTCCTGATGTTTGTCCTCTGGGAATGGCTGGATGGGCAATCCGTTGGGACATGGTATCCAATTTGTTTGGAACAGATCAGGAAGAATTAGTCCAAGCCTATCTAATCCGTAGACCAAAAGTGGCTGAGCACCCTGACTGTTCCACCTCAATTTGGCCAAATCTGCGGCTCGTTTACGCTGAAAAAATGATGTTTGCTGCCAGTTCAGAATGGGAGTTGCTGAAATCCCCCGAGGGCAAAAACCGCTGCCTTGGTTGGGAATTGGAAACCTGAGAGCGACGGTCTCATGAGATTTCCAGCTCGTACAGACGAGCTGCTGTGTGGGGAGGAAGCCTTGCGGTGAAGGGATCTGAAGATGAGAAGAGGGCAGAAAACTTTTGAACCTGCAGCGTGAAGCAGAGCGCATTGAAGTCAATGGAAACTCTCTGCCGGGTGGCTCGTGGCCATGTGGAGGCCCATTAGAAAAGCAGAGCGGAGAAAGAGAAAACACTAGAAGCGAAAAAATTGGTCAGATAGGAGGGGAAAATATATTTCTGCAGAAACTTCAAGGGCTGTGGAAAAATATCCTTCCAAAGGCTACTTGAAACTATTGAGAGCAAGCCTTTTCCAGCTAAGAAATAACAACACAAAGAGTGAGGGAGGGCGCAGAACAGAAGATCAACAAAAACAAATGAAAATTTTAACAAATTTAGAAAGGTTAAACCCAACAAGGTGCTTTCTGGGGCTCCGGGTTTCCTTGTGAAGCACCTTCTGTCTTGTCCGTGCAAATCCTTCCCAGTTCTGCCTTTTACTTGTGTGTTTGCTCTCGTGATGATGAAGGGGCCGTTGTGCTGCTGATTTGGTGCAGTTTCCTCTGTTTTCCTCAAGCAGACAAATTCCTCCTGTCTTGTCCTGATGTTATCTCCCTTGCTATTAAAAATGCTGCCATGGAGCTACTTTAGTGGGACTAATTTTGTGCACAAAGAGTCTGTGTAAGGCAGAATCTGTCCAGAATAACACTTGGAGGAGAATTAGTCCTCTGGCTTCTAATATTGCAGACTGACTGCTTGTTGCAATGATGCAAAATGCAAGTGAGCAGGCACCACATCGCCCTTGCAGTGCCACTTTCTATTGCAGTCATCAAAGGGTTTAGGAAAGTTTGCGTTCAGAGCAATTTTTGCAAGGCACATGCACATTTGCACAGCACTGGCTGGCAAATTCTGCACTGTAGATAGGTTGCCTATGGGTGAGGCATGATTTGGGTTTGGGATTTTTGGTCCATGGTCATGGCTGATGGGGACTGGAACTAGAAAATCCAGGTAAATTGGGAACCAGATGACCCATGAGAACCAAGTGATGGCCAAAAAGTCAAAGTGATGCTGGACCACCCCAACATATGAAGCTGTTCTGGATTCTAACCCGGGAACTGGAAACATCCCGACTTTCAGAAAGCACTGGAACAAGCACACAGGTCTCCAGATATTCACTCTTTGTAGACGATTCTCATACATTTCTGCCTTTTTTTAGTTTGGGGAAGTGGCAGCTTGGTATCGACTAAAAATAGCTGTAGTTACAACCACCGAAAAATATTTGATCGTTTTGCAGAAACGGAATTATTGCCTTTGGTCTGGATTTCCAGCTCCTGAAGAGTTAGTGCTGAAATCTGCATGGGAAATTCCAGGGTGAATTGCTATAGTGCGGGATTTCATTAGGTGCTTTGCAGCTTATCAGCCATGCAAGGGGCTGGATAAAATGGATAAAGTGTTGAGATTAGCAATAATTTATAAAGAAATCTGAAACTGCATCAGCAGGCGCTCCAGAAACACATCAAGAGGTTACGAACAATCTCTACAGTGGCTCAAAAATAAAATATTTACCTAACACAGGCTTTGAAAGTGAAAATCAGAGAAATATTTGATAGGAGTAAGAAATTCATGAACCGAAAGCAGCATTTGCAACATAGGAGAAAAACTTTCTCCTGCTTATCAGAAAAAGTTGGGTTTTTTTCTTAACTCTTCTAGCTTTATTTCACTGCTTCTTGCTTTAAATTGCTGCTCCAATCTTGATAAAATGCAGCAAGGGACCATCACAAAATCTCTGTAGCACTTGCAGCTCGTAAGGGGTTTGGAATAGGATGCAGACAACGTGTCTAGTCTCAGTGTGAGCTGGTCTCACATTGGAGTGAATTTTGTTTCTAACGAACACGCAAGTTTTATATTTTGCATAAGATGAAACTTAGCAATATCCTCTGATCTGAGGTTGTTACGTGTATATCTAACTGTATATTTGATTTGGGCCTCCAGAGAGAAGCTATTTCAGATGTCCAAGGAATCCTGCGTGTTCAGAGCAGTGTTTCCAGCCTTCAGGAACACTTGGCAAACAGATTATAGCATCTCCCCTCTCTGTATCAGAGTAATCTCTTTATACAGATTATTTTGGCTTTGTACTTCAACCTTGCTCATTGCTACGTACTTTTTTCCCAACAACCTTTATTGTTTCGGATCACAGGCACTTTCTGCTGTTGTCCTGGGCTTGTCCAACAGGAATCTCCCTCTTCTTTCCCAAACCCAAGGTCGTGCATCCTTCTCTTGTACCTGGGCCCCTGTTGCTCCACATGGTAGAGGTTTTCTGGGGGAAGAAGCTGTCTTTGAACTTGCTCCAGTTTCATCTGTCTAGAAAAAGTCTTCAGTCTATGAACTGATGTCTGATTTGCATTCTGTTTTCACAGGCAGTTTTATTTTCAAAGCTTTGCTATATATAATTTGTTACAAAGAGCAAGAATCCATCAACTGTAGTTAAAACCCAACCATTGGCCATGAGGGAAGGAGAAGACCCTTTAAACGATCAGATTTCTTTAAGAAAGCAAAGTTAGTCAGAGTCATCATCTGGATTTTATTGGGTTTATTTATTTTCCTTCATTAATTTTTAAGGTTTGGTTGCAAAGAAATAGATATCCTCTTTGGAACTGTGTAACTATTGGAATGAATATTTAACACATGATTCCCAGAGAGACTGGGTTTTGAAACACAATGTTGTAGCAATTACAAATTAATGAATGTTCTCTTAAATATTTCTGTTTTATATCTTCGCTGCCTTAAAGCCTTGCCAGTACAGGGGAAAAGAAAGCTTAATAAAAATAAGCAAATTACTCTGCAGCTCGCTGGAAGAAATGATGGATTTCCCTGGATAGATGAATGGCTCTTTGAGCAGTGTCCAGATTTCACGAGTTTGAGTCGGGCTCTACGGTCTAACACTGAATCTTGTGCAAATTGTCATGGTCCAGCTGAAATCACCAGGGTTTCACTATTTAGGCAGGCTGATGAGCTATTCCTTGTTTTTTTCTCCTCAAAATGAGTGCTTCATTTCTTTCTTTTCTTATAAACGAGGACTAGAAATGCCACCTCTTTTCCACGTGGGAAGTGTCCAGCGTTGGAGGCCAACGTGGCACTCGGATGCGATTGCTTTGTGCCCTACCAGGCATCTGCCACCCTGGTTGGAAAATGCTTCATTCTGTCTAGGATGATCTCGATGGGACCAAATATTTGCAGGTTTGCAATGTGCAGGGAAGAGGGGCAATGGGCAGCAGCGCTGCTGGGAGAGGACCCCGCTGCAATCGCATCTGCAAACCCATATTTGCAAAAATTTAACTTGTTCTTTTAGTTTCGCTCAATTTTCACGTTGCAACTGACGCACTCGATAATGCAGAAATGCATTTTTGCTAAACATTCGCACATTCATTGCCAAAAATACTTGAACTTCAGATCCTTATTTCCCTTTTAACGTACTCGATTGCGTTTCAGTGCAGGTCAAAGCCAGCTCCAAAGCTGCAAATCCCGCTGTGCCGCATCCCAAGAGCGCTCCTAAAGCCATTAGCTACCTGCACTGTGACCAGCTCTAACTAATGGAAGAACCACACAAATTTCTAACTAAAGAAGAAAAAAAGAGCTAAATATAGAGGTAAGCACACTCAAGGTATAAATTTTAAAAGTTTCCATTGTTTACTAATCTAATTAAGAATCTATCTCCATACAGACACTCGTACGGCAGGTACGAGCAGAGCGAGATGTCTATCTTTGTTCCACTGTACGTTTGCCAGTCGCTCTCTATACATAGCAACATAAAACGGCTCGTATATCCTGCTGCTTTTTGAAACTTACAGAAAATCACCAACAGTTTCTTTTCTCTGCTTTGCTCAAACGCTTGTGGTTAGATATTCTGAAAGTAGAGAATTACACACAAAAAAAAGAGAGAGAGAGACAAAAAGAGAGAAGATTTTGGCACTTTGGAAATTAGTTGCTTGATTAAAAAATGCTGTTTTAATAAGCCAAAATGTTGATTCTTGGCCCCTGCTTGTGATGCTTTTGGATACTGTGAAATTAGGCAAAATTGCTGTGAAGAATTTGATCCATTTTTGCAGCATTTTTTGGCTAGGTTGGAGTTATTTCATATGTGGCACTTAAAATTTTAGAGCAACGTGTTTAGAGCAAATAACTGGGATACTTGATTGTTACCAAAATGTCTGGCAAGAATAAATGAAGCTTTTGCTCGGAGCACGTGGTGCCCCGTTGCATCGTACCCACTGCCTCAAAATCCAACGCGTAAAACAGACAAGATGAAAAGAAAACCACTATTAAAGAGGACAGTCCTTGTTATTTTAAATTCAAAGAAGAATCAAAACCTTGCACGGCATAAGAGAATTAACTTAAACATAAGAGATTAATAAAAAAAAGGGAAATGTCCTTAATGAAATCATCCCCAGCGAACGCAACAAGCACAAATCGTCCTACCCAGGAATGGGCTTCAAATGGTTAAAGCCTGAAAATAATTTGGTTTTGTTATCTCCTTGTGTAATTTGCTTCTTTTCCAGGCTAACCATTAATATTGAGAAGCTACGAGCAGCATTAGCACCACCTGGCCATTGGTTTTTACTAAATCCCCAGCAAACAGCTTGGGTGGCATCAGGTGGCATGAGGTGACATCGAGTGGCATCTTGGAAGCGACAAGCAGCTCCTACCCAGATTTCGGGATTCAAAGATTTCAAGGAGCAAAGAGCTGCAATGAGTTATATTAAAAGATTTTACTTTGAAAGTTGCTCAAAATATGTCCCCCAAATAATATTTAGTTAAAAAAACACCCAAAACCTTCCTGTCCAGAAATTTGTGTGAGTGATTAGCAGTCCATTTTTTGCTCTTGTGTTATGTAATATTGCAATAATTCAATATCATTTCTAGTTATGAATCAGCTGCAGTTTCTTAGTCTTGATACTGCCCAGTTTTATCTTATGCCTGTTTTAAGTATAAAAGGCCTTGGTGATGTTGGTGTAAATTGCTACAAATAAAGAAGAAAAAGTTAGTTGTTTAATCCTGATATCTTTGAATAAGTGACTGGGCAGTGGTTTTGGTGAGACGGGATCATTCCTGCTTTCTTTTGTAATTTATAGCCCTAATTCATGAAAACATTTGAGCACAGACATGAACACACACCCCCGTAAGTCCCCAGAAATTTCAAGATCAGACCATTGGCAGTGCATTGCTGCATTAATATTGATTCGTTTCTGTCGGAAGCACCAGAAGAATAATTAGAATCCAGCTGTCAAAAACCACCAAGTTTTGTTGGAAAAAAAATCTTCACCGACTTTACAAAATTAATACATTAAAAAAATATTTTAAAGAAGTTTCAGCTCAGAAATGAAGCTAAGCACAATTCCCAGTGCTTTAAAGGGATAATTATTCGATGAGCAGCCCACAAAGGGTGTCCCCATGTATTGGGTGTTGTTATATAGTTGCTTTGCATTGGAGTGCACAGAAAATTGAGGCTGTTTTGTGCATCCAGGGTACCATAAGGGGTAAGGTGAGGGCAAGAGATAGAAGCGAGTGAGACCAAAGGTACCTGATGAAGACAGAGATCTGCTTATCACAGCGAAGGGGCCAACCAGGGCCTCCTCATGAGTTCTGCCTTTCACTTTTAGAAGTCTTGGTTAAAGAATGAGCCGCAGAGGATGAGCCCTGCGCTGGTGGAACCGTCAACTGATAGTTGGTCCAGTCAAAAGGAGCTTGTAAGGGTCAACCCCGGAGGCTGGTGCAAGTGAATCACCACTCACTGGCAGGCTCTGCTGCAAGGGACAGGGTTTCCATAGATATTTTGGCTAAAAGATTGACAGAAATTTGGAAAGTCTGACCAAGGGGTGCACTTCTTGCCAGCAGGTCTCAAAGCTGGGGAGCCAGGGGTCCATCTCCTTGGATCTCCCCTTGGCTTTCGTAGCCTCCCACCCAAATCCATTCATTTTCCTTGCTGCTGCAGAGCAACCTCAGCTGCTCATGCCAAATCCCTTCCATCCAGATATGGATGTGGTCCTTAAAAGCTGCTCCTCACCTTGGTTTCATGTGTGCAGGGATAGCATGGACCTCAACCTCCTTGCCGCCACCACAAATACACGGAGGATCCAGCATTTTCCTCCCACAAACAAACTTTTTGTGGTTTCTCCTGGCTTTCCTAGCTGAATTTTTCCCCATCAGCCTTTTCAGAGACCATCTAGCAAGAAGACCCACATCGCCCTGGCTGGCAATGGGTGGGAGATGACACCAAAGCTTGGAGTTGTCCCACCTCTCTTGGGTCCTGGTATGATCTGCTTGCTCTGATCCTTATTTCAAAGGATCCGTGACCTCAAAACATGGTATTTCCCTAGATTTGCAGCCTACCCGCTGGCTGCAATGTGGGAAACCATGGCGTAAGCTTGAACAAAACCGCGCCGGCTCAGGCCGTTTTCTCCTGCGGCTGCTGGTTTCTTTCACAATTGATCGGTCGGGTAGTTTTTTGCAAGTGAAAATCATAAGGAGGGAAAGTTTTTAATTTGAACAGTCAGAAAGACAAAAGAAAAGAGAAAAAAAAAAGAAAAGAATGATCTGGAAAAAAATCCCCCAAACTCCTTTTGCTGCCGCGTAGAGTGAAATGGAAATAAAGGTGGCCACTGCCTGTACTCGACAACGCTGCGACATGTGATATTTTCAGAGGTATCTCGGGAACATCTACCACATTTTACAGCATGTGAGGCATATCATCTGGAGCCGTTTTGATCTCCTGTAACCTGTTCACAAATGCAGATATTTCATAACAGGCCCCGCGCGCCGATAAGGATCTCTGAGCTTCTTGTGCGCGGTATCTGCAAACAATTCAAAGCCGTTCCGCACAAACAAATGTGAGAACCCCCTGACCACAGGCTGCCTTTAGAGCAGACCAAGATTTGATGTTACTCATATCTTCCAGTACCTGTCAGAGTTCAAACAGGAAACCTGGTTTTTCCTCTAATGTCAACAACTTTTTTTTTTTTTTTGAATTTCTTCTTTTCTGAGCCGGCGCGCGCGGTGGAAGTCCTTGTTTCTCCGGGACAAACAAGCGCTCGCGCCGGTACGTCATTGGTGACATTAACAAGAGCTGAATATGTGGTTTCTGGCGATGCTGTGGGTGCTTCTATAGAAACGGCCGTGCCGGCTTTGAAGGAGCGCACAAGAAAGGGATTCATTCATACAGGATATAGGTAGCGCGGCGCAGGGCACCCGCTGCGCTCGCTGCTTTGCCTAGGAAAGGTCACGGGGCAGCGGGTGCTCTTCCTTTGGGGGTTTTGCTGCATTTTGTGCTTGCCTGGTGGCACGTTGCATCCCTCCGGTGTTTGTCCTTGCTGATAACGTTTAAATGACATAAATATTCNTGCCTGGTGGCACGTTGCATCCCTCCGGCGTTTGTCCTGCTTGCCATTGCCTTGCTGATAACGTTTAAATGAAATAAATATTTGCATTTAGCAGCGAGGAAGTTTCATCTGAGCATCCCGGCTATCAGTTCACGGGCACCGCATCCCAGAGACGTGCAAGCATCCGATATCCAGGTCTGGGATCCGCTCATGGATGTTTTTAGCACTCTTGGGGACAGACGTTAGGACCCCGCTGAGCAGGACACATCCCTTGCCTTTCTCAGCGCTAATTAAAACAAATAGTTAAATCTAAAACTCTCAGCACTTTGCATTCCAGGACCTGAAATGCTTTAGTAAGATTTATCTTCACCTCCCTACGATCATGGGAAGGGAAGGTACATAGACCAGCCAATAATTCCCCATATTAACTAACATTTGTGAGGAAAAATATTGACTCCATGAAGAAACCCATTAGGCTGGAAGTTTGTATTTTGTGTATGCTTTATGCTTGGCAGATGCGAAAAATATCTCAAATGCAGCTGCGTCGTGCAAAGCAAACACAGGCATTTCCATGACTTTCATCTCGCTTTGTGTTCATGTCATTATAAAACGAGCCTCTGCGGCATGCATAATCAGGGGGCAGAACATCTGGTAAAGCCTTGGTACGGCAAAAGCTCTCTAAAAGAAAATATTGCAGTCGTGGCCTTTTTTTGCACAATAGCAAACGGCTGGATAACAATAGGACTAGTGACAAAACAATAGGACTAGTGACAAAACCTGCTCTGAGGGCTGCAAGGATGGCAAGGGGCTGGCAAGACCCATAGCTTGACTGGCTTGGGAAGAGGATAGGGAGCTTCTTGCTGGCCGAACGGCTCTTATTTGTTTTATTTAAAGATTTATTACTTATCCAAGTGCTTTATTTAACACCTGACATGTAAAAGCCACCAGCTATTGGTGGCGGGTTTGGTGACAGGATTCACCGTGCTCTGTGGAGGGACCAACCCTGCCTCAAATACCTACAGATGGGGGCAAGAAAAGGGACACCAGTGACACTAGGAAGGAATTATTTACCCTCGGTAAAAGAAATCTTTCTAATTTTCCTTCTATCTCTTAGTATTCCATGAGGCCTCGGTGAAAAACATAATTCCAGATATGACTCAATTATTACAAACCCGATTTAGCAAAGTAGAGGGTACACGGCTGAAGCGCAGGGTGTGCTTTAACGTTCTGCTGAGTAAGTAGCTCGATTTGAGACGAGAAATGACTATTAAAGGCCTTACAAGCTTTGTGTTGTCTGCATCCTGCTTTGCAACGTACCCGTGTGCATCCCCTGAGCTGATAACCCGTGTTCCCCCCAGGGTGCTGGGGCTAAATTGGAGGATTCTGGTGCAGCAAAACAGCTTCTGGAGACAAGTCTGGTTCCCTGCACTCCAGGGTGACATTATAGCCGGGCAGGGGACGGAGCTGGCTGCCAGCACAAGGCTAATTCCGTGGGTCTCCTGCATTTGTCCCAGGGCATAAAGCACCCGATGCTCCGTGGCTGCCACCACGTTCCTGAGTACCTTCAGGAAAAGGCTTCGGGAAAGAGCTACTGAGGCTCGTCAGGGATGTGCTAAGCTGCAATTAGACGTGCAGAAGTCACTGCAGACAGCTACTGTTGAGGGCAAGCGGAGCTTTACCCGGTAATTGGAGGTATCATTGTCTCCAGCATGTAAATAACAACTGCGTGCAGTGGGGTGTATTTTTCTGGTCATGAAGGCTTGCTAGTAGTCAGATTATATCTTGTTGCTGCTAACCCTTATTTTAGGGGGTAAGTGATGCATTTTTGCTTCTTTTATGGCTTCTAAGGAGTCTAAATAGGAGTAATCACTGTAATATGCAGAAAATAAACGGGCTCTCCTTGATACGAGGGTCAGCACATGCATGAAGGGCACGTGCTCTTGGAATATAGCATGTGTAGCAGTGGAGAACTTGGGCATATGGATTTAAGGGAGGTTTTGGACGGATTGCACAGACCTATGGAAAATCCCTGTGGATCCTCATGGCGTGGGGCTGCATCCTCGGGATGCAGGAACATCTTTGGTGGCTGTGACAAACCAGGCTCTGAGGAGCCAAAGGGGCGTTTGGGAATCTCCTGGCTTTTACCCGGGTCATTCCTGGTGGAAACGGAGCAGGCGACGGCGGTTCTGCGGGCAGCGAGACGAGCCCGGGAGCCGGGAAGCGGGATCCCACGGGATACGCGTCTGTCTGCGGCCCCGTCTCTCGCTCGCAGGCACGGGAGTCTGCAAACACCCCGGATTAGGGAGCGCTGCCGGAGCGAGGGAGCAGCGAGGAGGCTCCGCTGCGAGACATGCAAAAACAAACAGCAGACGAGCAGCACTATCATGTAAATGAGCATTTCTAGGCTTCTGCTTTAATAATCTCGGGTGCTATTTAGAGCAGACAGGCCGGGAGATGTCTGTTTTATTTTAAAAAATGAAATATGATTTTAAGCAGATAAAATCCCTTTAATTAGCCTGAAATTTTGGCTTATGTCTCCTAACAACCTGTTTCCCTGTGCCTGCCAGAACGTTGGGGAAACATGGAAAGCAGTGACAGTGCGAGGCAGGGCTTTTAATGGAAGCCAGGTAAATGCCAGCTTGCAGGAGACGCTTGTCTGGTGGTCCCTTTCCTTTGCTTTGTCATTTTCCACTGGGACATCTGCTTTGGGATGGCATAAATGAGCCCTTGTTTGAGGATTGGGTTGTTTCTGTGATGCTCCATTTAAATGATTTTTGGTTTTCTCCATGTCTGCACAGATAATTATCGTTTTGGCAACGCCAGCTGCAGTAACGAAGCCCTCCTCTCCTTGCACAGGTCCCTGTGGAAGCGGATTCCTCCAACACATGGATCCTTTGGCACTCAACGTGCCCAGACACGGGGACCTCGTCACATTGCCCAGAATCCAGGTGCTCCTTGGTGAAATCTGGGAATCTACCGGGGTGCAAACGATGGTTTTGCCTAGTGATAAGGTTGCAAGAGGGCTTGGATCATAGCGATGCCAGGAGAGCTCGGCGCGGGCAATGCGCCCTGCTCACCTCCTCACAGCGCCAGGCTCGGGCAGCCCCTGCTGCTCAAGCCCTCGGGTATTTTCCACCCCTCTAACCACAGGCAGTTTGTTTTCAAGTGCTTCGGTTATTGCTCTGTGGTGGGAACGGGCTGCACGGCCGGGTCCCTCTTGGAGCAGACGAGACGCGGAAGGATTCCAGGGCTGGAAGCTCCGTCCTTGCTGGGACCCGCACGGTCCTCGGGGTGCGAAGGCACCGGGAGATGCAAAGGGAGCAAGTGGGAACAACAGGAATGTTACAGCAGCAAAAACACCCCAAAAAACGCTGGTTAAAACGCCAGGCAGCCCAAACTGATTCTTTTTTCTTTCTAAAGTGATGCCCAGGACGACTCCAGCAGCAGAACATCTATTCTGCCACAGAAAGGCATTTTTGTGTCTAAATTGCACATTATTTTTATGTATTTCTCTTACAAGTTCGCCATTGCCGCTGCACGGCCGACCAGGTCAGGAGAACCAGGTCAGGAGAAGCAAAACTTCCATGATTCCCATGAAGATTTCCATGTCCATGGGTTTACGCCAGGTGGCAAGTGGCAATGAGAGCAAGTGTTAACCAGGGTCCTGGCAGCCTTTATTTTTTCTTTTAAATTAATAGTTTTTGTTTTCCATTCAGAAATGCGTTATTTTCCAATAAAGAGGTGAGGTTCTTTTTACAATTGACTAAAATTTGTCCCATCTTTAAGCAGAGGGGCTTTGCTTGTGCAACAATGTGAGTGTTTTACACGTCCCCATGTGAGAACTTCATTCTGTGATCACGAGAAGGGAGAAAACCGAAGCTCTGCAGTGGTGTTTGCAAAATCACCTGGAAAAGGAATCACCAAGATGCTTTAGAAACACATTTACCAGCTGCTTTCCAACACAGAGAAGAAAGCCTTTTCCTTCCAAAGCAGCTAAATTGATTTTTTTTGTGTATTTCTTTTTCCTTTGCATTTAACCCCCTTGCAGGACTGCAGGAATATTGGGTTTTTATAGGACTGCTGCTTTTTGGCTCTGTGTTCTGTGGCAGCAAGCTGAGGGTGAGCATGAGTCTGAGCTGCAGTTTCAAGAGGGTAAAAGCAGCAGGTTGCAACACGCATAGGGATTTTTAGATACTCTGGATATTGTAGTTTGCTTTCAAGCTAGGCTCTGTTTCATGCTTTAGCTGGCGTTTTGGATGAGGGAATTAGGGGAACAGGACAACCAGCCAGATGTAGATAAATCCCTGTTTTTATCTGTTATATTTAATCAGAGAGGATGAAGATTAAACACCAAGAGAAAGTTTCTCCTCTACTCCCAATTTATTGAAAAACTTGCATTCTCTCTAATGCATCATCAGGTAATTAAAACAAAATGAAGAGCAAATCCCCTCTGTTGCATTCATGGCATTTATAGATGAAACCGAGAAGTTTATCTTTCCTTCTCACACAACCCCAAGTGCAGGGAGCCTTGGATAGGCATAAACTGTCATTTATCACAGATGTTTGCCTAGGAAGCCCAGCAAGGTGGCCAGTTACAATCTCATTCCTTTTATCAGCACAGGCACTTCCAGAGTTTATCCCTTATCTCTAACCATCATTTTTATTATTGTATTCATTTTATTTTATTTATTCTATTTTTATATATTTATTTTATTTTTATTTATTTATTTTATATTTATTTATTTTTATTATTTTATTATTATTGTTATGGCCCTAATCTGTCTTGCAAAGGCATCAGCTTCATGCAGGGGCTCCTGATGCAGCTGATAGCCGGGATTGCACCAGCTCTCAGGGGTGACAGAGATGCAGGTGAAGGAAGGTAAAGGGGATCTGTGCACCCCTAACGAGGACCATTTGGAGCCTCTTTGCTCTGCACCAAGCAGGTGGCTTCACTCACATCCTTGCTGATCAATCCCGCTGCCTCCTGGGGCTCGTAACCTTGACCTTGCTTGAGGGAAAGCACATGAGGAACAAGCAACAGCAGCACCTTCCTCTGCAAATGAGTGCGTGGGTTCACAGTGCTCTAGCTGGAGATGGGGCTGCCTCCTGGGCAGCTGAATCTCTGGGCACTGTCCCCATCTAGTGGCACTTTGCTGCTGGTCCGCAGGGGCAGCTGTTGCCCTTTGCTGCTGTGGGGTTTGCCCCATCCACACTTATTTCTTCCCCTTAATATTGCCCTTAACTAGTTGCAAGTCAAAAGCCTGCAAGTGCGGTGGAAACTTTGCCTAATGTTTTTTCCATCCTTGCTGGTAAGGAGCAGCTCTGCTGGATCAAAGGAAGGTGATTTCTATGGTAAGATACCCATGGTTTTCTTTGGGAAATGGGCAGGTTGCGTTTAAACCTCTGGCTTTGGGTATTTTGGTGTGGGAGGAAAGGCTTGTTGGGAGAGTTTCATGCTCTCAAGAGCTTGGGCTACTGTAGGTGGAAATGCATTGAGTTGTGACGGACCAAAACAATTCTCGAGCAAAAACAGAGTGGGGAAGGGTGTGTGTGCTCATCGTATGGCCACAATTATGTTATTGAGCAGTTTGTTTTGGTTTATGGAGGAAATGCATAATGAAGACACCCTCTGCTTGCTGCTTGGGTCTCGCTGGCATGAAGCGTGTTCCTCTCCTGGTCCAAACCCAGCTCTTGTTTTCCTGTCTGATGCTCAGAAACTTGAGATGAGGAAATCCAGAGTGTTTATCCTGGATTTCCTCCCTCTTGGTATATCCCTGATGGTCCTTCATGGCTTTGGTGATACCCTGGCATGTTTGCATGAGCTCCTGGTGGGACCTGGAGGTGACTTTCCACCATCCCTGTGCCGCTGCCTTCATTTTCAAGGCTTGATTTCCATGTAGGAGAGTGAAATGGACCCTTTATATCAAAGCAATGACCTCCCCTCTCCACGGCTGCGGAGGGACAAGGGGCAGGATGAGGCTGGTGGGCACTGCGGTTGTCTCCGAAATGGTTCTCAGCGCAGCGGGTCCCGCTCGTTTTGCATAATAAAGCTTCTCTTGGGCATTTCTTTCCCATATGTTGCTTTGGGTTGAGTTTTCTCTGGTTTTGAGTCACCGGCGGCCCCTGCACATGCACAGATAAGAAACAGGAGATGCGAACGCAGGAGCCGGCTCCGTTTTGGTGTTTCCCGTGGGTAGCTGAGCGGCCTGCAAGGTGCTCCAGCACCCTGAGAAGAATGGGGGAAGGAGTCATGTAATTCATGAGAAAAAAGGCAAAATTGCACTTTCTGCTGCGCAGCTGGTGCTTCCTGACAGCCCCGGTTCCAAGAGCCCCGCGCGGGGCCACCTGCAGCCACCCCGTCCCTGTGGTCGCCCCCCTGGGATGCGACGCAGGCAGTGAGGGCCCCTGCGCTCCCCGAAACCAGGTGGCAGCCTCAAATATCGAGGCTGCCGGCGCCTCCTCCCCGGCCGAGAGCTCCGTGTGGTTTCTCGGCTCCCTCGTGCCAGCGCCGTGGCCGTGCCCGCTCCGCGCGCCGCCGGGAGCAGGGGCGACCACATCTGAACCGCACGAGCNGGGAGCAGGGGCGACCACATCTGAACAGCACGAGCGCAACCCCTGCGAAGAGCAGGGCTGCTTCTGCAGCAGCAAAACCAGCTGCTTTTATGGTTTATTTTTATTTTTTGAGGCAACCCCTTGCTCTGCATTGGTGCAGGGTGGCTGGAGCCGCGGGGCTGGGGCGAGCGGTGCTGCAGCCACTGTGATCTCGGGGCTTTGGGAGGGAGCAATCAGTCAGCAGGTGTCTTGTCTTGGCTGTAGATAGCGCTGATGATGATGATTAATTAGGGACAGACCTGACAAACCTGCAAAACTTTCCTTTTGCAAAAGGAGAACCCATCGTGTTATCTTCATGCCTTCGTGAGCGTCTTTGCAAATGCATTTGTCTGCACAAGTGTAGAAGTCTGTGCATCTATACACACATCTGCGTGGTTCTTTCGAGTCTCATCTTTGAGTCTTAATCATTCCCCTATCTTTTAGGGGAGGGAATTCTACTTTCTCACCTTGTTTTTGCTTTGTTATCTTTACAGGAGTCTCGGATTAGAAACTGAAATATTTCTCAGATTTTTCATCCGGCCCCCAAAGCCTGTCAGATTTTTATTTTTTATTTGCTAGCCTTCTATGCATGGGAAAAGTTTCCCTTTGCTTGAAAGATTAAGGTGATCTGGGAGCAAAGAA
>VWPW01025511.1:0-14768 GCA_013389825.1 Crypturellus undulatus | reverse complement strand
ATACAGGCCTCCAACTAGACTCCGCACATGAACTACTTGAACATGTTGATCAAATCTCATCTCAGCTTTCTTTTCTGCAGACTAAACAGGCCCAGCTCGCTTAGTCTTTCCTCATATGACAAATGCTCTGGTCCCTTAATGATCTTCGTGGCTCTCCGCTGCACCCTCTTTAGAAGCAACACGTCCCTCTTGTCCTGGGAAGCGCAGAACTGCCCCCAGTACTCCAGGTGCAGCCTCACCAGAGCTGAGGAGAGGGAGAGGATCCCCTCCCTCAACCTGTTGGCAACACTCCCCCTGATGCAGACCCGACNCCCATTGGCCTTCTTGGCCACGAGGGCACATTGCTGCCTCATGGTTAACCTGTTGTCAACCAGGACTCCGAAATCCCTCTCCACAGAGCTGCTTTCCAGCAGGTCAATCCCTATCTATACTGGTGCCTGGGGTTATTCCTCCCCAGGTACAGGACCCTGCACTTGTCCTTGTTAAACCTCAAGAGGTTCCTCTCTGCCCAACTCTCCATCCTGTCTAGGTCTCTCTGAATGGAAGCACAGCGCTCGGGAGTGTCGGCCACTCCTCCCAGTTTGGTGCCACCTGCAAACCTGCTGAGGGTGCACCCTGTGTCCTCCTCCAAGTCATTGATGAACAAGCTGGAGAGCACTGGACCCACTATTGACACCACTGGCCACTCCAACCAGACTTGACTCCATTTATTCCCACTCTCTGGGCTCTACCACCCAGCCAGTCCTCAATCCGCCTCACTGTCCACCCATCCAGTTCATGCTTCCTAAGATTTCTTATGAGGATGTTATGGGAGACTATGTCGAAAGCTTTGCTGAAGTCAAGGTAGACAACATCCACGGCTATCCTATCATCCATGCAACCAGTCACCTCATCGTAGAAGGCTATCAGGTTTGTCATACACGATTTCCGCTTGGGGAATCCATGCTGACTACTCCTGATCGCTTTCTTTTCCTCGACATACCTAGAGATGGTCTCTAGGATGAGCTGCTCCATCACCTTTCCAGGGATGGAGGTGAGGCTGACCGGTCTGTAGTTTCCCAGCTCCTCCCTCTTGTCCTTTTTGAAGACTGCAGTGACGCTGACTTTCTTCCAGTCCTCCAGTACCTCCCCTGCTCTCCATGACCTCTCAAAGATGATGGAGAGTGGCTGAGCAATAACCCCCTGCCAGTTCCCTCAGCACTCTTGGATGCATCCCATCCGGGCCCATAGATTTATGAGTGTCCAGTTTGCCTAACCCAATCCTCTTGACCAGCGGAAAGTCCTCCTCTCCTTTGGTTCCCTCTCTTATCTCCAGGCTCAGTACATGGGGACTGGCCTTAACAGTAAAGACAGAAGCAAAGAAGGCATTTAGTAACTCTGCCTTCTCTGCATCTTCTGCCACCAAGACACCCTCCCCATTCAGCAGCAGATTAACATTTTCCCTAGTCTTCCTCTTCCTGCTGACTTATTTATAGAAGCCCTTCCTACTGCCCCTGACATCTCTCGCTAACTCTAATTCCAAATGGGCCTTGGCCTCCCTTGTTGCATCCCTGCATTCTCTGCCAGTGTTCCTATATTCTTCCCATGTGGCCTGTCCCTTCTTCCACATGCTCTTTTTCTCATTAAGTTTACCCAACAGCTCCTTGCCCATCTGCGCAGGTCTTCTGCCCACCTTGCTCAACTTCTTTCTTAAAGGAATGCACCAATCCTGAGCTTGGAGAAAGTGATGCTAGAATATTGTCCAACTCTCCTGCAGCCCTTTCCTTCTAGGACCTTTGCCCAGCGGATTCTTCCAAGGAGCTCCCTGAAGTGGTTAAAATTAGCTCTCTTGAAGTCCACGGTTGCAATCCTATTTCTTGTCTAGCTTCTACCTCGCAGGATCATGAATTTCATAATCTCGTGGTCCCTCAGCCAAGAATGTCCCCAATGTTCACATTTCCCTCTAGACTATCTCTGTTTGCTAGTAGTCTAGCGGTGTAGTATCAGGTCTAACAGTACAATATCAGGTCCTAAAGAAGGACAATGTTTATCTTCCGATTATATAACTCACAATAATTCTACCTCCTTTCAATAATGTTTCATTAAAATGTTGAAAAAGTTTTTGGGAAATGTAAGGCAAATTAAAGGCATTTCTTTCTAACCTCTAAGACTCTCAATAACCTGTGAGATTCTAATAATTTTATCACTCCTAACCTGCTTTTTTAACCTCTCTTTACTCTCAGACCTCCTCCCCATCTTTTTCTCGATCCACTTCCCACTCTTTACCTTCAGTCCTACTCTCCGTTTATCCTCGATCCTACTCCCCTTTTACCCTTGATTCTACTCCCCCTGTTTACCCTCAGTCGTACTCTCCCCGTTTACCCGCAGTCCTACTCCCTCCCTATGTGAAGTGTGATGTGTCTGGGGGAAGTAATACATAATGATTAGTAAATTTTATCTTTTTTAAAAAAAAACTTTAGATTCCTCTTTATTTAATAGTCTTATGAAATAGCCTTATTTGTATTCCTTCTTTTTATATAAATATAGAAATATATTTCTCATTGTTAATAATATCTTGTTAGTTGACTTATGTACTATTTTCTGCAGTTTTAGTTTAGTCATGTCAACTTTGATTTTACAGTTATTCTTCCCCTATTTTCCATTGTTCTCATTCACTGTCTTTTGAGCCACACAATAGTTAGTGTAGTCTCTGCTTTTTAAGGTATTTTAAATTATTTTTATTCCAACCTTTTTTATTCAATAATTGTTCCAAATTGTACTGCAATAGTTTTTCTCTATGCCACATTTTTTATATTTTTTTATTCTTGTAAAACACAGAAGCAAACTGAAATGCTTCTCTCTAAATGTTTTTACTGCATGTTTTAATTTAATTTATTATCTACTATTTCTGGTTAAGTATAAGAAAGCTTTCCTCATCTATCATTTCAGTTATTCCCATTAACCTGCATTGTTTGTTTTCTCTTGTGCCTTTGTCTTCCTTCTCCTGTATGTTCTTTGCATTAGTAGTGCCTAAAGCTGAGAGGAAATAGAATTCAGTGTGGCTGAGTGCAGAGTTCTCAATAAATTAAAACTTTGTGTTCTTTTTCTGATATACTGTGAGCTCAAAATACTGCACTTTCTTATTTTGTCACATATTACATTTTTGAAAATGTGATACCCTGATGTATGCATTTTCCCTCTAAAAAATAGAAAGATAATAATTTTAGGAAAATATGATGCTCTTAGTCAAGAACCTAACTTAGAATTGTGATCTTTCTCCACAATAATCTGCTCAGAGACAGTTTAACAGCAAGGATTTCTCTTAAACGGGCTTGGGGAGGACTCCTACACACCCTCCATAGCTTTTTGAAGTCAAAAGGGATTCATGAGTTTAGAACAGCTTAGTAACAGATATAAAAACACTGAAGGGAGCTACTTCAGACAAATTTAATAGCTTCTGTAGCAGCATTAATCCTGATACTGTGGAAAGGAAAGGATTGAATGCTGATATGAATTATGCAAAGTAACCCAAAGTTTAATCTCTGTCATGTAAAAAAAGAAAACTGTGCATTTTTTCTTGCATGCTAACTGTTAAAAGTAAATCATCCTATGACACTGGGCAATAGCACAGATTAATGACATCATTGGATAATAAAGAGCTGCAGTCCTTGAAGATCATTCATCTGCACAAAAAGAAGCCTAAGATAAGAAGAGATGAAGGCAGATGATCCAGCTCTTGAGTATTCCTAAAAGCATAGAGAGAGGTAACTCTTGAATTCTGACTCGTTATTTTATGATTTCCTAGGAAATAACACAAAATTAGCCTATTATGTTCTGGTTCTTCATCCATCTGTTTCATTCATGAATGAAACAAAAATCATGCCATCTTATGTGGTCAGAAAAAAAGAAAAGGCCCTGATTTCACTTCTCTTAAAAAGTTTGAAGTGGTTATTAAAGAGTGCATGTGCATAAAGAAATAAAACTACAGTTTATTTTCCTTGGCTACTTGAAGAAAAGAAGTATCTTTAAATGCATTTAGCAAAGTCCACAGAGTTTTGGGCCCATCTGCTCAGATTATCCCAAAATACTGTAGAAGATCTTTTAAAGATCTTTTAAAGCTTTGAGATCCCTTAGCACTAACCTCCATGTTTTCACTATCTGAACTAGTAATAGAAGAACGAAGATCCAATGTTGGACGTGCAGATGTGTGATAAAATGGCTTGTTGAATCACAGCCATATTGTGGACTTCTTAAATGCTGAGAAGTCAGTGCTATTGAATAACATTTTAGCACTTCTGTGGTAATTGTGTGGATAACTGCTCAGTGGAGCCCATTAATATGTCTCAGTTCGGTCTTATATGACTGAGGAAAGATGTTTTCTAAAAGTGGAAATTTAAACTAAGGTGACAACATGGTAATTAAAAATTTTCAAAGGGATTTTAAATCCAGAAATGTATCGATAATGTACCTTTTATTATGTGATGCCCATCTGTTGTCATCCTCCCCTCAAGTCTGTGTCCCTCCTACCTGAACTATCTGAATTTGTTATATTTGAGAAGAAAAAAAGATATGAAACTTCCTTCCTAAACTGTATTAATTAGCAAGTAACTAGATAGCAGCTTGATACCATTTGTTTATAAAGAAAATGGGTAGGTGCTGTGTAGGGTAAACATTGTTATTTTGTAAATTTAATGCTGAAATAGTGCGATTGTCTTTTGCTAGTATTTCTTGATGCGTTTTCTATGATTTCTTGTTTGTTTGAATGTGTGTGTGTGTGAATGGACAAAATCATAAGTCATAAAAAATGGCTGCAGTTATGTACTAATAAATCCATGCTTTTATGCATGTAGTCCATTAATCTGGATTTATAATCCAGATTATTACAATATTTACTGCACTAAAAACTCTCTAAAAAGCATAGGCAGGCTTTTGTGATTTCCATAAACAAGGTCGTAATGTTCAATATCAAGTTAAAATTCTGTTTTTAGAAGATATGTGGGAAAATAGAGACTTTGTTATTTTTGTAAGCCAGGCTTTTCTTAAAAGGTGTTGTGTTTTAGAGTACTAGGATTGTCATACAGATCCTCCTCACAGAGAAACTAGCTTCTAAAAAAAAAAAGAAATATATAGTAATATATTAAAAATTGTTGAGAACAGAAAACATTGTGAAGACTGACCATCTCCCTTGCATAGGATATGGGGATGACCAAAGGAAAGATAGCATTTTATTTCAAATGATGTCTGTTTTTCTCTCACATCTGTGTGAGTCATAATAAGCTTTCTTTTTTTTAATGATAGGCCTATTGTTTTTAAAATGAGATTNAAAAATAAGATCATTTTATTTCAAGTGATGTCTGTTTTTCTCTCACATCTACATTAGTTTTAATAAGCTATTTTTTTATGATAGGCCTATTGTTTTTAAAATGAGATTTGCTGTCAGTCTGGAAGTTAGGATATCAGAGTATATCCTGGGACAAGATTTCTGAAATCTTAGTGCATATTCTCAGCTTTCTCTGTATGCTTAATCCCTGATCTATGCTTTGTCAAGATCGAACCCCATGATGTGCCTTACTGTTTCCTAAAAAGATTATATTTATTTGAACAAAGCAGATGAATCAAGTTACAGTAATCTTTTTTTCCTGAAATCAAAATGTGAATACAGTTTGAATTCAAATGAATTCAAGTCTTTGCTATCTTTTTTTTTCTGTTTGCCTTGATTTGTTTTTAGAGCGGATTTGCATTTATGACTTAAGACTCTCATCATTTTTTTTGTGGGCATGGACCTTCACTGAATATGGTATCTCACAGAAGTGTCATAATCAAAATTCTAATTTGGAAAAAGTAAAAAAAAAAAAAAAAAAAACATAAAAAACAAGTCTGCCACTGTCACTCTGGGAAAGACAAAGAAGTTGTCCCTTGTTTCTATCTTCATTATCTTTTCAACAAGCTAAGGAATCTTTAAGATTCTTCTGCCTGAAGATTATAAAACATATTTTGTGGAGATTTGTCATGACATTTTCCTGTAGTCAAGGCTTGATAGAATGAAATATTTCTTTACAGTTCTAAAATTCTTTTGGAGAATGTGGAAATCATGAAACTTAAGTCTTCAGGGTGAATGGGTGACATATCTATATCATGCTTGCTTTTGCATGTATTTTATGAGCTGGTCAAATAGCTGGAAAAAGAATTTTCTAATTAGATTGTAGACCAAAAAAAAGATATCCCTTGGAATTAGTATTGGCATTATCAGTTGCGTGCACTCATGAATGGCAGAAGCTTGAACCATTGCTTTTAATGTCTTTCATATTTTTTCAAGTATTCCTACTGCAATTTCATTGTTTCCTTTGCAGAAATCAGGCAGATGATGGATTATTCCTCTTTCATTTCTGTAGTAATGAATAACTATGAAAAACATTTTGATATTTCCATGGCTTGAGGCATCAGTGGTCACAGAGGAAAATGTGTCCTTTTCAGCAAAATCCTTTAATTGTTTTCTCAGTTCAAAAGAGTAATGTATGATTGGTAATGTATAAAACTTGCCCCTATGCTCAAGTTATCATTTATCTATGGGTAAATCTTGGAAAACTACAATATTTAGTTTGTTGTCAGAAATGATGTATATGGATAATACTGTGGTGCACTTTTTGTTCCTTCAGCAGCAACCTTGAAAAGCAATTTTCCTTGCTTCCTGCATTTTCACACTTCTTAGCACCAAAAATCTTTCTAGCTTTTTTTATTTTTTTTTAATCTATACTGGTATCATTTTTCTGATTAGCTTTTTTGGCATGCTGTCTTGTGTCCTCACTATCCAGTAGGAAGAACCGAGAAGCTTCTGCATAAATCACAAAAACTTTGTGCAGTTTTTGCTAGATTGGCTGAACCATGCAACATCATTTCTCATTGTAGAAAGCAAAAATTTTGTAGGGGGTTACTGATGCAATATTTTTATTGCAGTCATAGTTTGAACACGTTTAGGGATGTAACTGAACTAGTTAAAAGCGCATAATTAATATATACATTTAGTCTTGCACATGAGCTCTCTGTCTATTCTGCACTGTAGCCTGGGTCCGTGGGCTCCTGATACTGTGTTCTACAATAGATACAGGGATAAATCTATCTTTAGGACAAGAACAAATTAACAGCATAAGGTGAGGTCAAAGCTCTGCTGAAAATACAGTTTAACCTTTCTTTCTTTGCATTTCTGTGATAGTTGACATAATTCCTGTATGAAGTTTAGGAAGAAAGTTATGATGTGTTGTTACTGAATTTAAGGTACCAAATAAAACATATTACTGTTTGAGACCAGAAGTGCATAAATTGGTCTCAAGAAAATGGTTTGAGNAAATGACCTGCAGCAAAAATAGCTCAGGCAGTCGTTTACTGGGAGGGAGGGAGGCTACTCTTGATATGTCTGTTCTTCCCATTTCTTTGCCTCTGTCTAACCAAACTCTTCAGTTGTTGAGTAGTCATTTGTGCGGGGATTTGATTCAATTTCCCTCCCTTTCTTTCTTTGTGTTTTGATTTGATTTGTTTTCTTTGAGGGATTCTTCAGTATTCTGAAACACTTGTGCCATCCCTGTCTTGAACTCATATCAAAGCTGCTTTTCTTTCAGGTTCTGTTACATGGCCAAAGCTTCCCTCCTCCTCCTCCAGTCTTCTTAGTAGCTTGACGTATGCTAGCTGCATGCTGCAGTGAAAACCTCTCCCTGGTCTTCCCCTCTATTTATAGCCTGCTGGCCCCAGATGAAAAATTCCATAAATTCTGGTATGGCCACAACTGAGAAGGTTTTAGGCTTTGCCAGAACAAGTTGGCTTGCTATCCTATTTTGGCTGACTTAGGTTTCTCACTGAAGTATGCACTTAAACATTATAATGGCCATATACTGGAAGAATTAGCTCATTTAATAGGTACTTAAAACCTTTTCAGACTTTCTTTCCTTTCATGCAACCCATCCTTGGATACTAAATGCAAAATGAAAAAAACAAAACCAGGAAGTAGAAGCAGAATGAACAATCCCTTTTTTCCCTCTCAAATATGAAGGCACAGTATTGAGTATTTTGGATATGTAAGTCAGTGCGGTCTTACAATAACACAAAACAGCAACCTTCTTTAATCTTTGCAATCAGTTATTGTTCAAAGACTGTTTTTTTCAGTCCAAGTTCTGTACTGGAAACAAGGTTTAATCATATTTACTTTCCTTACTGTTACTGTGCAAATGCTTGAATGATTGATGGAACCTTTCTCTTCAACATGAAAAAATAAATGAGAAGATGCCCTAGAAAATAGCATGTGGGAGGGTCAACTAAAGCTTTTTAGCTTCCTTTTATGCCCCCTCTTGTGTGTAATGCATAAACAATTATTTTAATGATTTTTGGACTGCTAGTCATGAGAATAATAAGTTCAATTTGAAACAAAGTAAATAGAGCAAGTAAAAGCGATCCAGATTTTTGCCTAGAGCTTTATCTTTTGTTACTTCTGTTTTCAATTGCACATTCATTATGTTGCATCATTTTCTAGCCCATCTTAGTGCACAGATTCTTTGAAAGGGTCACAATACATTTTTCTCTTTTATAGATACATTCAGGAAGAGAACATGATGAAGATATTTGAAATCTTTTGGAGACTCTGTAGAAATGGGCATTTAAATAAGACTGTGGTTAAAGTAAACTTGTTTTTAATTGATTTCTTTTTTTCTTTCAAGTTACTTATTTTTCAATGAGCAAGGAACAAAATAGTTGAACAGCACATTATTTTCTTTCATAAGCAGTGAGAGATGGCTTTCTGCCTGGGGAAAACAGTATAAGATTTGGCCTGTTTAACCGGAGGTAATTAAAGGCCCTTCTGACGGAGGGTGCTGCCCCCGATGCTGTTGATGTATGCGTGTCCTTACTATGTGAAGCAGCCCGGATGAAAACACCGCAGACAGCGTTGAGGTCCAAGCTCATTTTTTGTCACAGATCAGAGACTAGACCCAAGAACAGAGGGAGTTGAGGGACTGGGTTTTCCCTGTCCATCCTGCTGATGTTATTCCACTTTGTGTAAAGGAGCATTCAGTCTGCCAGTGCCTGCTAAGACCAACATGCTCTGTGCCACCTGTTGGACCAAGAGATTAATCTATGTGGGGCTTACTGTGTCCCCAGGTTGGAATTAGTTGAGGGTAACAGGAGTTAGCTTGCTTCCTTTTCCACTCTGTCTTACTAAACAGGTAGAAGAGGGATGAATCTGTTTTTCCAACACTAAGTCTGGATTCACAGAGGCTTCTGCCTTTAACTTGAGACTCATTTCAGCAGAAGAGGTTGAAAAAGTCTAACAGGTCAATCTCAAGAAGGTGTGCAGGTGAGTGAGAACCCAGAGCTCCAAAGCTTAGGAATGTGCTAAAACTCTCTATAAGGCACCATATGCCCAGGACAGGATGTAGGTCTGCACGTGCGTGTGGCACCTCTGGAAGAAGGTAAAGGACTGTGGCTTCAAATTTGACCTCACTTCGAGCAGTGAGTTGGACCAGGTGACGTTCTAAGTCCCTCCCTTCCAGTCTAAATTATTCATCAGTTCTCTGATTCTAGTTGTGTCAGGATGTTGCTTCAGACACTGTTTAGCCATAGATGTATCCCAGTCTGGGTGCAATTCTGCATGTTTGTTTTTGTGTAATTACAGTGGTGAAATGTTTCTATTGGTATCAGTCACAAAATCTAAACTGATATGTCTGTGTTTAAACAAATTGAGAGAATGATCCGAGATCCTGAGCTAGGTAACAAGAATATTCAGTGTCATATAAAACTCAACTGACTGCTATTACTTTTTTTGTGAAAACACAGATATTGCTGAAATGAGTCTCCTGCAAATTCCAAGCAAATAAGATAGTTGGGGTTTTTTTTGTAGCAAATTATTCTCCTTATCCCTCCTGAGAATTTGCTGTAATCTTAATTTGTAAGCCTAATGAGCAAAAGTATCTAATCACAGTTTTCCAGTAGAAGAAATCAGACTAGTCATGGCCATTACAGTGAGGAGGTTTATACCCCATATCTCAGCAAGGAGAAGCTGGTAGGGATTTTGTTTTCATTTTCTCATATTTCATCTTGGCACAGATTCTTTATACTCAATAATCTCTATACTCAATAATCTCCCTTTGGATCTCACAAAGAGGTTGGACTCTGAAATCACTGTCATCACAGTGACTTCCTTAGCTGCATGATGTTAGTACTGGAGGGCACCAACCTTCATTCCTCAAGATGGTCTTTGTCCTCTAAGAAGGAAAATTACCATGGAGAATACCTGCTGTACGCATATCTAGGGGCTCCTTCTTTAAAAAAAATTAAATGAAGACCTAAAGGCTTTTTGGTTGCAGAACTGGGTAGCACAATGATGTATTTTGTTAAAAAAAGTTTGGGGTCAGATTTGTTAATTTCTGTAGACAGATCCTGCTGAGATTGACAGGCACGTGTATTCTGAGCGGGGTATATGGTTTTAAATAGTAGTATTCTTACTAGTTTGATTGTTTGTTGTTTAACAAGACTTTTAGTGCAGACATTCATGCAGACCTGCAGTGTGAAAATACTCTAACATTTTTATCTGCAGTTGGTGAGGTACACAAGCAAAGATTTTTCTACATAAGCTTTTGCTGCATGAATTGTATTTCACTGGTGCACAAGCTGTTTTTTGATGATCATTTTTCTGTGAATAGCAGATGTATTAACATCTCTTCAGCTGAAAAATAAAAGACAAAAAAAATAGCATACCACTGCCAGGTATGTTATCTTCTCCAAGGGCAGACTGAGATAGTATACTGCCTCCTATTAAAAAGGAACTGTGTCCAAATTGTGCCATTGTGCCATTAGCTGTTGGTTTGGTGACTGAAAGAAGAGATATGGAACTAGACAAAAAAGAAGTTGGCAACTGTACACTGATAACTAAGTATGTGCTGTTAAATTGTGGATGCAGAGGTGGAAACTGAGTCTGTGAAATGTTAACTGGCTTGCTAGGAAGTGAATGAGCATTGTGGCTTCATTTATTAACAAGGTGCAACATAAAAAGTGTCAGATGGAGAGGTTAGTTAGACTGGCTGATGTGTGGTTAATCATTTAGATATTGCTGGTTCTGAAATGGTAATTCAGCTTCTTCCATAAAATTTTCAATAATTAATAAGTATGACTTTTGATTAATGTTCTTTTATACAGCAACATATTAAGTATATTCTTTCCAGGATACTACAGTAAACATTAGAAGTCATAGCAACCATTTTATGCAAAACAATTTGTTAAGGAATTTTATGCTAACTTCATAGAAACATCCTCATCAATTTAGTAGATGTATGTCACTCAGAATTAATGTTTTGTTTTTCAAATGCTGCTATTTATTCAAAGAAGTGATACTACCTTGAAATTCTTTCTATCAATCCTGTATGTCTTGCTTCTCCTTATTTCAACAGGTGACGGAGTTAGAGTGTGTGAGCAGTCAAGCCAATGCAGTCCACACACATAAAACAGAATTAAACCAGACAATACAGGAATTAGAATCTACACTGAAGAAAAAAGAAGAGGTATTTGCTAACATTTATTCTTACATTTTCTGAATCACAGCAGGCATTAATATGCTTGTTCAGATGAACAGCATATCAGTATCTACTTCTTGTCTCCAACACAGGCTGTTAGGTTGCTATTTCTGAGGAAGATTCAGGAAACACAGTAATTGTAAAGAATTTCCTCCCAAAATGAAAAACCTCCAGACTCCCTCACACTTAAGAGATTAGTATCTGGGTGTGAATGTTGCCGATATTGGTGCTCTTTTGAATGATGCTGAGCTGTTGGATGGAAAGATATCTTTCAGAAAGAAGTTCTAGGAGTTAAATGTACCCCTCTGTGGGAATGTACTTATTAGCTTTTTAGTTTCATAAGCTGTTTTTATTCTTTTCTCTTCAAGGTAAGCCAAGCAAAGTTCTCTTACATTATTCATTATTTCATATAGTTTGTTGTTTTTATGCCTTGTTACTTTCTGCTTCCTAAATTAAAAATAATGTGTCTTTTAGACTCCTTTTATAGAAATCAGTGGTCAAAGCAGACAATGTTTATTTATGCTCAGTCCCATTGCCAGTGACATAATAAGTAGCTCACAGATGAAAATTGGATTTTTGACTTGAGAAAGATCCTTAAGGTAAATTAAAATAGAATTTAAAGTATTAAATTGTTTCTGTAATTATGAGCACTCTTAATTTTCCACCAAAAAAATAAATTACACATCTTTCGTGTGGGAGTGAGTCTCAGACTTTTATAGCAAATAAATGCTTATCTTTACCGTTTATTCACACTGGAATTGTTCTTTTGGGACTGAGATGCAAGATGGGGAACAGAGCTTGATCTCCCTGTGCCATGTTAGGCAATAGCAGTTTTAGTGTTGCTAGAGTGATTTGCTCAGGAGAAGCACGGGCAGGAGATACCTGTGCAGAGCTGTATCAGTTAAGATGTTGTTAAAGAGATCATTTCTTCTTCCCCAGGAAATAGAAAGATTGAAACAAGAAATCGACAATGCCAGAGAGCTCCAGGCACAGAGAGATTCTCTGACGCAGAAGTTACAGGTGAGATATAGTGCATTGTATTAATTTAGTTGGAAGGGAAAAATGATCAACAAGTGAGCAGTTCACATGAGCAGCTGATAGTCTCTTTACTGATGTTGCCAGATAAATGTGTTCAATTGTGCTGCAAAGCGTTATGGCAGGACGCTCCTCTGATACTTGTACTACAATTTCCACCTGTTGTAAGGTGATATTTTTTTCTTGAGGAAGGAGTCTCCAATTTCCTTTACAATTCCACAGAATGTTCTCTTGTTAGCAGGTCCAACTTTAGGCATTCTATGATTCTATGTATCCTTCATTAATACATATTCTGGGCCGTTTGGATCTCACTTTCACAGTAGAGTCGTTCCCACAAGTCTGGTGTGCCACTGAACTGTCAGACGTTGTATCATCCTGCTGGAATGAGTCTGTAGTTAGCTTTTAAACATAGGCTGATAAGGTAAAGGTTAAAGTGTTCTTGTGTAATACAAACTTTAAAAGCCAAATCTGACCTTTTCTTGGAATTACTTAGAATCATTTTGTTTTTCGTGTTGTTCTGGATTGTTTTTTTACTGTGTGCAAAGCTAAATAGCGTGGCCTCCAAGAAACACCGTACACAGATTTCCATGTTGTTAGTCAGTACAGCTGAACCCCTCTCCTTTAGTCACTGGGTTAACTAGCCAACAGAGAAGCCTTTCTTGAGAAACACCAGCCTTCTGGCACAAAATTTAGATGACTTTAAACTCTGCGTTCTGACTTGACCTAAATCATGCTAAAAAAAAAGCTTCATCAGACAATTCACAGCTTAAAATTATTATGCAGATTTCCTTTTAAATCAGTTTTATAAATTCAGACTTCCTTGAATCTCATTTTAGCCCTCAAAATAAACCACATAAGCACAAAAATGGTTAATCATTTTTC
The DNA here is from genome assembly GCA_013389825.1 of Crypturellus undulatus. Lineage (NCBI taxonomy): Eukaryota > Metazoa > Chordata > Aves > Tinamiformes > Tinamidae > Crypturellus > Crypturellus undulatus. Next base: position 1,323 of record VWPW01025511.1, on the reverse strand, counting down.
CATGTTCTTAAGTCAAAGTATTTGTGAGAAGTGTGTAACGCTGGTGTTCCTTTAAAGACTATTTTCAATATATCTGAGCTACCGTGTTCCAACATTTCTAAAAATTCTTACTGGCTTTAGAGCAAGCGTGGAAGTTTTCTGGTGCAAAGGAACTTATCCGAGAGATACCAAGAGTGAAAAGTTGGAAATTGATCTAACAGTAGCATATACAATAAATGCAGTATAAGATCACAAGAAATGTAGTAATGAGCTGGGAACCAGCCATCTTTAGCAAGCAGAATTATGAGAGAGTAGTAAAAGATTAAAGATGTTTTAGAATTAGAAAATTCTAAGCCTTTGTTAAAAATTATACTTTACAGAGTCCAGTGGCTTTTTTTTGTATATTTATATCTTTTGTAGCAAAGTGAATATAGTGTGTATGCATGCCCATATTTTATATTGTAAGTAATAGCTTAATTTTTCAAAATGCTTCCATGCAAAAACAGTTTAAAACTGTCTGATCCAAGTTAAAAATTGTCTTTCTTAATCTTAAAGTTTATTACTGTCCTAAGGAAGCCACTGTAGAAGACCTTGCATCTTTGCTTACTGCTCTACCCGCTTTGATAACGCCAGCCCTCTCTGAGCCACTTTCCACTCTATCTGTAATGTCTGGCCAATAGCGTTTCTTTCTGTAGCTCTAGACTAACCATCCCACATCTGTTCACTTTGTTGACTCACCGTTTGTTTTCAGCGTGGTTGTCTCCAGGGTCCATATTTATTCATCCTCCTCTTTTTTCTTAAGCTTTATTTTTCCCCCTTGTGTGAAAATAGATTATGTAACTCTAAAAATATTTTGGAATTCAACCTGTATGAAAACCACTATACAAAGAGATTATTATATATACTGGATACTATATGTATATTGGATTGCTCACACACCTGTATAAGAGAATGAATTATTAACCCATCATTGGTAAACTCCAGTGAGGAGTAGTATGTTATCACAGGGAAGAGTAAGTATTGAGGCCCTTGTTACCTAAGAATTTCATTCGCAGTGCAGAGAAGGCACGTATCAGTGAGTCACGAGCAGTATGACTCTCCATGAATCAGGGTAGATTTCAAAACATAGCTGTTGTGTATAGTTTGAATATTTTATTCTTATTCTCACACTGATTTTTACAAGAGCTTACTACAGTGTAAAAAACAACAACTTTGTTATTAATTTATGTTTCTTCTAAATGAAGAAAATATACAGGAAATGTATATACAAGAAATGATGCCCACAGAGAAGTTTGAACAAAACAGCATAAAATAAATCTTCTAAAGGCACTGAATGTATTAGAA
>VWPW01025506.1:3559-16667 GCA_013389825.1 Crypturellus undulatus | reverse complement strand
TTTATTCTAAGTCAAGTTGCTAGTTAACTTTAATGCAACTGTAGCTCCTCTAATTGGAAAAAATATATATATGTGTGAAAAGCTATTGTACTGAGTGAGGGACAAATACACTCAACTTCTGAAAGAAGAGAAACTTCAGAAGGAAAAGAGATATTCCTGTCTGAAAAATTATTCACACATGAACATTTTTTTGTCTATTGACAAATAAGGTAGCTATAGTATCTANACATATTAAGCTCTGTGTTTTTTTATTCTAAGTCAAGTTGCTAGTTAACTTTAATGCAACTGTAGCTCCTCTAATTGGAAAAAATATATATATGTGTGAAAAGCTATTGTACTGAGTGAGGGACAAATACACTCAACTTCTGAAAGAAGAGAAACTTCAGAAGGAAAAGAGATATTCCTGTCTGAAAAATTATTCACACATGAACATTTTTTTGTCTATTGACAAATAAGGTAGCTATAGTATCTAGATGAAATTACATCAAATAAGTATTAAATAATCCGAATCCAGTTAGTACTATTTTGTTATTTTAAGTAAGCTTATAACAAGTGTTTGTGGGGTTTTTGTTTGTTTGTTTGTGTTTGTGTATGTGTGCACAAAAGTCTTTACCTCATCCCTTGAGTCAGACTTGAGAAATCTTGTTTTATAGAGAAGACTTTATAGCCTGGGAAAAGGTGTATAGACTTTTGTACTATTCCTACGGAGTGGATGGGATTCAGTTCTTGAAAAAAATCTTCTAATCATGACAACCTGTACCTTGGAAACAACGGTCAAAAAAATTCAAGAGCCACTTCATAATCCAAATTCTAGGCGGTTTTGATAAACCCAAATCTACATTATTATTTGCAAGATGCTAAAGCTGTGAGGGAATCTCCCTGTGCCACTGAACCAGATGTGAGGAGCCAGAGTGCTGAGAAGCTGAAGATGGCGCCAGCTGGGGAAGTTGCTGGTCTTTAAGCAGTGTTGGGGAGCAGTGAGCTTATTAGGAAGCTCTGCTGGCAGTGTAAAAAGCTTCAGTAACTGAGTTTGATCTGTGGAACAATTTTAATACAGATTTTCTTGTGCAGTTTAGTAATCTGAATTTAAATATTTATCAATAAGATGACTGGAAATGGAATTGAGAGGTAAGGGGCTATATAATGTATTTTTCACAGCACAAAAAAGCAAGAACCTAGCACTTACAATGTGTGAATATTTATAATGAATGCTCTGATCTTGTCTTGCAAGAAAAGCAGATGAAAATGAAACAATGAAAGCACAGAATTGCTGTTAATTTCTCTTCCCAGCAGTCTACTTTTTCTTATTTCCAGTGTCTTCTGCTATTGTTTACAGTATACTTTTTTCAATAGTTTAAACTCAGGTGAAAAATATACCAACCTAAAAGCCATTGCAGTGAAACACACTGCACGTGTTTCAAATTAGATCATACCTTGAATGTCTTTCTTAAAATCCAGTAGATAGTATATTTTTATTTCTAACATGTTTTGCCTTCATTTGTTTGGAAATAATGTTGCTAGTTCAAACTATTCAGTACAGGAGAGAATTGTTCTTCTATAGATTGACCAGATACTTAAGACAGATTTGGCACTACTCGGCTTTATTTTATCTAAGGTTCAGTCTTGTAGGGAAAAGGAAATATCCATTAACCATGCCTCAAAAATCATGACTGGTGGGGGTCTCTGCAGCCCTGAGAGGAAAAACTACAAGCTGCTTTTAAGGTGAAAGTCCAACAGCCTGGTAGGTATTTTGGGAGGGCTTGTTGCCCTAGTGATGGCAACGTGAGCAACCAACACGTCAGCAGGGCCATCATCTCACTGCCTCTGAGGATTGAGCTGAAAACTAGACACTGAGATTTTAGATGCAAAGAGCTCGGTCAATAGCTTGAAAATCCTAAGTTCTCTCAAGATGAATCAGGCTTGAATTCTAGGCTTGACTTGGATTCAAGTAACGTCATCCCCCCCTTTACATGGTTGTTTTTCCTAGGTGAGAACGATAGGGAACTTGCCAGCAACACTGTGTGCAGTGTGGCAGCTAATGGAGCTTTTGTTCATGAGGGTAGTACCTATGGCCTGCCTGTAAGATGGAGATGCTTAATTCTCTTAATTAATGTCAGATTTAAATCTGATCTTCGTGATTTGTTTTATGTGCCAGTTTCAATTAAATCTTTTTTTTTTTTTTCTGCAAGCATTCTCAGCATACAAACACTTCGTCCAGAGCCTTACCATTTCACATCTCCTTCACTGCAACAGATTGCAGCAGTTCATCTTGCTTTGCCCGTAGCCATCTGTAAGGCTAGAGGGATCATCACATCTGGTGTATATAAAAGCAGGCTTTTCAGATTTCCTGAATTTATGCCTGCTTGACTCACGTGCACACACACATACTCAGGCACACTTATGTAAATGTCTTAAGTTTTTTTTTTTTTTTTGTATGTGTATGTAGTAAATATTGTGTATGTGTATAGGTACACTTAGACTTTCAGCTGTGAGGCATCTGTTGCACATTAAAGGTGGTTCAGAGAGTAAATGTAATCACCTTTAAAAGCGAGTGTTTTCTTGCTAGCTTAAATTTAGTAGGTTTAGTTTCCAGCTGTTGTAAACGATTTTGTTATTCTTTTGACTGTGCATTACTATGTATATTTTTGTGTTTGTTTCTGTTTTGTTGATTTGTTCTTTCCTAATGTTTTCTTCCCTTCTGACTAATAATGTTGATCTTGCTTACTCTTCCGTATCCTGAGAGGAAAAAAAAAGTGGTGTCTATGAACTGACGTATTAAGGACTTTATTGAAAGACTTGTTTAGCAAGGATACTTCCCTTACTATTGACATGGACAACTCGTCATGTAGCTGTTTATTTTCTGGTGGAGCTGAACTCAAACTGTTGACACCCCATGCTCCTTTTCTGATAGCTTCGTGCTATTTGGCCTTCCCAAAGTCTGTGTGATAGCTCAGTAGGGAGGGGAAAAATAAATCCTAGAGCTGCTTCTGTTTCTTGGTGGTAACTGGCGCTAGAAACAGTTCACCCACTATTGCATACAGTTTTGTCAAAGCTGATAAACAAACCGTGCTGAAGCCAAAGTATGTATGTCAGAAATGTTTAACCAAAAGTTCTGAGAAGTTCTCCATAGGTAAGCAGAATATACTTTTTTTTTTTTTTTTTTTTTTTNTTTTTTTTTTTTTTTTTTTTTTTTTCTGAAGAGAACAGGAAAGATTAGACAACTTCATGGAACTTCTTAGCTTTCTTAGCAGGGCAGGTGTCATACAGCATCAAAACAGACCCTGAATTGAATTCCCTAATTCGGATGACTTCTAGACAAAACCTTCAGTGAGATCAGGACAGCTAATTTGAAATAGATCTCCAGCCTAAAGGGGCCATAGATTACCACGAACCAAGTCCTCCATCAGAACAGCAAATTCCCTTGGAAGCAGGGCATATTTTTGCAAGCTTTTCATCGAAGGTAGTGGCATCGCTCATTCCAGTAAAGGTCCTGGAGGATGTTAAGAAGGGACAAGGGCAAGACAAGTATTGCCCTACCTTGGACAGGGGAATCTGAAGCTCTCTACTGCTCAATGTAGCTTCCCACCACTGTCCTTAGGGCAGAATTGTCCATGCTGTTTGGCTCTGAGACTGAAGTTAATTCACACAGTTTCTACTGCACAGATCAAATCTTCCCAGTTTTCTCAAGTACTTCTTTACTTAACTTTATCTTTGGTAAAGGTGTATGGTCAAATGTAAATAGTATCATCAAGTGTGTAAGTTTTTAAAAAAATGCTATTAGAACAACTTCCAGATTTAAAAAATCTGTTAAACTGTTCCAATTTTCATTTCAAACTTTCTAGCACTGCCCTAGCAGACCAGTTCTGAAGAGGAAAAAGATGTTTTCCTTAACCATTTAAAATATCTCTCTTTTTCCAGTTTTTGTTAGAATCCATGAAGAAGAGTGTAATAGAGAAAGAAATGAGGGAAAAAAAAAAGTTAATAGAGATATATTTGGGTTAAAACACTGGTGTTCTGTTCTCATAGAAACTTCATATATGTTTTTTCCCTTGATCCCCCTATTCATATATTAATATTAAAATGTAATTGCCACAACTAAGGCCATTCAAATGTCACAATAGGTTTATTAATCTTATCTGGAGTAGGCTATGGGGAGGCAGAAGGAGAGGTGCTGCAAGATGGACTCAACAAGATTTTCAGGTGGCACCACTTGAATTGGAAAAATTAAGCCCCTCTTCTTCCAGGAGCATAAAATGTGCCATTTCTGGCTATCATTTATCTCTGAAAACTGGGATGTCTGAGTAGTTTGAGCACAAGCAGCAAGTTTCAGTGTGCCACAGTAGCACATGTGGACATGTATTTCTTAAACTTCAAGGTCTTAATTATGTATTTGCAGCCCTAAAAGTAGAGTGAAAGCACAGTAAAAAAGCTATATCATGGACGTGATGGAACATTTTGCCTTCGGCCTAGGTAATGAGTCAGAACCACAGTGTCATAAAAACGCAGCTCCTTGGCATGCGGAACGCTGAGGAGAATGACAATGTTGCCTTCAGGGGAGCTGGAAAGAGTTCATAGGGAAGCAGAATAGAGGGGCTGGGAGGAACAGCCAGAGAGCATTTTTCCCTCAGCCCCCCTAAAAATTGCCTATCAATATTACAAAACCAAACAACAATAAAATTATTAGTGTAATTATTTTGTGTACACTTACTCTTTTAAATATTTGTTCAAGGTCAGCACTGATGCCTAAATAAGAGTAGTTTTTTGTTTTTTTTTTACATGTCGTTCACCTGGCATTTGCAGATTTCAAAATGGAGAGAAATAATCATATTCCCTTTTATTTCCTCCTATTTTTAGGGACTGTGATGAAGGAACATGCAAAGACAAATCTAACATTTTGTATGCTTGGGCAAGAAACGCTCCACCCACCCGGTTGCCCAAAGGTATGGTGCCTTTTGTGTGAAGTTCTTGAATTGGGGGCAAGGGAGAGAAGCAAATGTGGAAATAATCACCTGGCATCTCTAGGAATCCCCTGTGTGTTTTATTATCTCTTAGTTGATGTTGGGTAAACCGTAACCCCATAAATTGTGATTACATTATGCTAGATAATATATTTGGGAGGGTTTTTTTTTTTTTTGGAATGCTGTTTGCTGTAACAGTATGGGCTTCAGTAGTGGGAGGAAAAAAGGCTCAAGGAGAGTATAATATAATGCTTGATTTTATATAGAGTCTTGGGTTTTCCGCAGTGTATTACTAGAAGTGCACTATTTATATGTTGTTCAGTAGCATAGTTCATAGCCTCCCTCTAAAGCTGTTAACATATTTTCGTATGTTCAGGAAAGCACATAAAAAATTTTCCTCTAAGAATTGATATTTTCCATGGTCTTAATATATTGGATAATTTTACATATGTTTCATTTCAAAAGGTTTTGATGCAGTTGGACAGCATGTTCATACACACATTTTTATATAAGTGAATATTTTGGCTACATGTGGTCAAAATTTCCTAGGCTAATAAGAATGGCACTTCTGAAAGATTTTGGCAAGTGGTTCTTTCTAATAATCTCCCAAGTGTGCTGGGAGTATCTCCCCCTTATAAAGCCAAAGTTTAAATATACCTTGAGCTTGAGGATTTTTTTTTCTTACATTTTTACTACCTGTTTTCATAACTCAATGCAGTTATGAAACTCAGGAACTCAGGACCATGTTATTTGGTTTAGTTATCAGCATGTAGTCTGAAAAGAAAAAAAAAATGTTAGTTGGGCTCTGTGGAGGCCTGGCATTTACTCTGGTTTTGAATTCCAACAAGTAGTAATTTTCTTGTGTCCAAGATGCCCAATGTGGGTTATTTTATAACACTGTTCCTCTTCAGTCAGGTAGGTTTTGCCATTGGCAGATTTTAGTCTAGGGAGATTCACTGTCTGAATAAGCAGAAATTGCCCTTTTTTTTCTAGTTCTTTCCATGTATATTTATTATAGAATCGGTATTTAAAAAATGCCTTTATGTGATGCAATTTGTGTTCATTATTTCAAATTCTTTCTTTGTCAATACTGTTACTTCTGCTTAAAATACGTGGCATAGCTTTATAACTACCGCAGGTTATTTTTCTAGACTAAAATATTTTGGAATGGAGGTGAATTGTGTAGTGCAGTTTTTATTTTCTTCATTCTCGATATGTTCTTAGGTCAGTTTTAATACTATCTCTTCCAAGAAGTATAGCAATATAAAAATTGAAAATTCTACCAAAACTGTGAGGTGGCCAAACCTTTTTTTTATTCTTTATTTATTTTCCTTCCCCTCGATAGTTGTGTCAGATCTTTATTTCTGCCTTCAGCTCATGGAATGGGAAGCTTCTTTGCTTAAAGCAGGAATTTATTCAGTAATAACTAGCTTAGAGAGCTACCTCCTTATTCTGTTTGGGAATGTATTCTGGCTTTCAGGGTAGCATTTGCCTTGGTGATATTTCAGGAACACTTTCTACCTCTTCACTATAAACCACTGCAGTATTTTGTATTTTTAGATACTGTCAGCAGTACCAAACCAGTTTACATGTTAATATTTCTGAAATCTTAAAGAGTTTTCCTTCTCTTAAGGTGTTGGATTCAGAGTTGGAGGAGAAACAGGGAGCAAATACTTTGTGCTCCAGGTACACTATGGTGATATCAGTGCATTCAGAGGTATGTATTTTGGAGCTTCATTCTGTAAGTTATATCAGGTACAGGAATTCAGAGCATCAAAAAAAGATGTTTGTTATCTGAAGAAATAAATTCTGTTGGCAAATATAAAGATAACTATGTTTACTTGCAATAAAGTTAATATATTGGCTTGAGATTTTTGTTACCTTGCTTTATCTTTAACTGTTTGAAGGTGAACAAGAATTCTTTAATTCTTTTTTTATTTTTTCCTCAAAAAATATATGGTTGATGACTTGACCTAACAAAGAGACATGTTATTAATCTTAGGATGAGGATGGCACTTCTTTTTTTTCTGTAGAATACTGTGTTTTATTTAAAGTTGAGTGGAAAAAAAGAGTACGCATGAACACCCTAATCCCTCTTACTTGAATACCTGGTGAGAAAGATAAGATATATTTTCCAGTCAATTATAATTTCTGTATTAGGAGTGGTAAAAATTGTTACTACTGGAGATGGTATCTTTTGTTATCTTAAAACAAGATGAAATGTATTTCTTTCAGGCATGGCAATATGTCCACTGCTGTCAATGAGTGTTTAGATTTCATTAATGCAGATATGTTGCTAATCTAATGGAGGATTGCTTTGGACAAGTTTAATTATCATTTCTCTGGTTTATATTTCATGTTGTAATCTTTAAACCTTAAACCAAATTAAGGTACAAAGATTAATTTGCTTTATTCTGATACCTTTAAAATGAATGATTCTTTATTTTGCTCTTGTGAATCTCTTGCCATGTGATTTCTTTGGTTTACCCCTGTTGCATTAAAAAGGAGAGATCTGGCATTGTCAGCCCTACTGTACTCTGCTATAGTACATTAGTGCATAGAGTTGAAACAGGAACGTGGAGGTCCTTATGGACTTGAATAATAAATAAAAACATTGGGCTTAGAAAAAGAAGAAAGGAGAAGTAAAATCATAAGCAATAGCAAGAATTGTAGTGTTTTGTTGTTTTTTGTTGGTGGTTGGGTTTTTTTTTTCTCAAAATGTACACAACAAGAAACAAACATTAACTGTAGTAGTACTGGGAAAGAAGTACTGGGAAAAAGTACCTTATTAGTGCTGATGGAAGTGAGTTCACAAAGTGGAAATGAAAAGTGCTGGGCAAACGCTGAGAACATCAACGAGTAATTCCATGGTCAAATCTGTGCAGTGGTAAAGGATGGACAGATTGTACGGAGTTCTCAATACCCAAGTATCCTTGGGCCACCACACCTCTTTTCTTGTGCATCTCTTGCGAGTTTGGGCAAAACTTGCCTAGGTTTCTGACAACAGTGACCTACTATCTTTACTAGCGTAGTTTTGCTTGAAGATAGGGTTTATTTTGAAATATAGCATATCCTAACTGGAACTGCGTTAAGTGGCAATGGTGCCTGTGCACAGCTGGGGTTGAGACAGGTCAGAGCACTAATACAGCCATAAGATGCTTCACCTGCCTATAATAACTTATAGCTAAAACTGCTAAGGACTAATGAGAAGACATTAGGCAAGAGCCTGCTCTTCGTTATTGCTTGGGGACAGTGAGATAATCTTTACTCTTAAGTATGATATGTGTGCGTACAGTTACAAAATATATAGAGAGAGATTGAATAACTTTTATTGCTTATTAGTTGAGGAAGTTAGGGAAATCTTTGTACGTTAATTTGATATTCAAATCTCCTACTTTAAAACAAACAGAAACCCCCAAACCCTCAAGCCAAACTTCTTCACATAAGAGAAACTGTATTTAATAAGCTGAAAAAATAAAAATTAAAATTTTATAGCATTGTCCTCTCAGCAGACTTTCTTCTAGGCTTTCTTTTAGACTTTCTTAACAAAAAAGAAAAAAGGAGAATGATGAGAGTTGAGAGGTGGGTGCACTGATAAGGAGGCAGTAATTTCGGAGATACTATTGTCATGTATTTCAATACTTAAAGAATATGATAGATGCCCTCTGTTTTTATTTTGGTATATCTTTAAGTTGGCAATCGTATCTTTTCTTCACTTTAAAAATAAAAAACTACTTTATCTTCTTATCATTTTTGTGAAAATAATTTGTTTCAACTTTTTTCTGGCTGGTGAAAAACAGATTGAGTAGGTAAAAATATAATTTAAATCTCTGAAACTTTACGTGCTGTATTCAAAGCAATTTAACACAGGACCTTAGAGATGCTTTTGAACTTCAGGAATGATCTAAAAGATTCTTTCTTCATCTCTGCTGAGATGCCAGCTGATAACTGGGGCTTTTCAGAATGCAAGTATATAATTGTTATGCTTCGTGTGCAAGTACATGTAGCTGTCGCAATTTAGAGAAGCGGACAAATGATGAAAAACAGTAAGCTTGCAGCAGGACATCAAGGATTGGGAAGCAGTGTTTCCGGAGCTGAATTTTCTGACTTTAAAGTCATCGCCAATCCAAAATGTTTGGCTTGAAGTAAGAATTATTAGCATCCCCTTCTCCTTCCTATCAATTTAGGCAAAAAAGGTCTTAGAAAAAATTCTTAACTCATTTTCAATTATTTGTAAAAAGGGTATTTCTTCATTTCATTAACCAATTATTAAACTAATTATGGTTGCCTTTCCTTCCCTCCTTAGCCAGATTTAAGTGTTTTCACACTTAAATATGCATGTAGTGCTCAAATATCAAAATTAAGTATATTATGTCCTAAAATACACATATTTTGAAAAATCAGCTGGGAAAACAAAAATGAGTTCACCAAAGAATATGTCTAGATGTGCTTAAAGAACCATTCTAGGAGGACAATGATTGTTCTATTTGACTTATTTTTTAATTCTACTAAAGCAAAAATTTTGTGGAGTTGGAGTTATGGTTGATAGCAGATACAATTACGGTATGAGTAAAAAGTAGGTCAAAAGACTGTCTCCTTTTTTATAGACTCGCAGGTATTTCAAGGTTCCGATTCAATTTAAAGTAACTCTAGGCATTTAAGATCTATAACTGCACACAAACAACTTTAAGTCTGGCCTGTAGGGATGTGCAGTGCAGTTGTCATCTGACTCATGGTTTACTCTTCAGTATAAGTGGCTTCAGATCTGATTTTATAAAATATATATCTTCTTTAAATCTCTGGAGGTTCTTTCTTCCTTTGTCCTCCTTACAGTAAAAGATTAATGATGTTCCTCTACCGTAGCAACATCTTAATCCTTTCTGAAGGACTGAAGTAATTAAAAGTAGTCAGAAGCTAAGTAAAATGAACGTGTCTGTAGTGATATCTTTACTTTTTCTGGAAGTATTCAAATGTTGTCATTTTGTGTGTGTGTAATGGGTGCTCTGCTTGAAGCAGCAGCGGCCTTCGGGGGACCCTGTATCTGCTCATCTTGGGCTATTGTTTGCTCTTCCCCTAACCCACACATTTCTTAGCTGCAAATAAATTTCTTTTTTCCTGCTGTGATTCCTCAAAGGTTTTGGGTTACCAACATTATCTGAAAATCAGCCATACCTGGATTTTTTTTTATTTTTTCCGTTGAGTCTAGTTTAGGCTACTCACCTGGGAATTGTCTCTTATTCATAAAACTGTGAGTTGTAAGCTGGCATTTGAGTATTAGTATTATTGGAACCCTGGGTACAGCAGGTTTCTCTGGTAACAAGAAGGCATGACGTTAGCGGGCCTTGAATTAATTGTCTGCATATTGGCAATTTTAGATATTCATGTCTGCGGTATTATCCACAAATTGGCCATCTTTTGTAGGTGATTTGCAGAGTATTTATTTATTTCGATACAAGAAAAAATACGTGATCAGAATCAACATTAATTTGTGTTTTTTCTTCTTGGTTGGGTGGTTGTAAAAATGACAGTGGGGAGTCAGTGCTTACATTTTGTTTCCCCAAATCACAGTTCAGAAGTGGAAGACATTTTTGAGCTTTCAAAATTAAGCCAAAACAGAATAAAGAAGTATTTTTGCTCTCTGTTTGCTACTAGATTCCTAAAAGGACATTGCTGAAAGGGTGTTGGATGGGCGAGCAAGTGAGCAGTAGCCAATGCCTGAACTTGTATGAGAGAAGGAATTTAGCTGGGTTCTTTAGCCATCGCATATTAGACGTCAAAATCAAATGTAGAGTATTGAATTTGGCTCTTCCTTTAAAAGGGTTAGGCTCGTTTTTGTCTCCATGTCTTTTAATTAAAACTTTGAGGAGATGAATTCTTAGCCGGCGTTAGCGTAGGAATTCCCCTGCTCAGTGGAGCCCGTGCTCCAAATCTGAGGCTGCTGCACATGGTTAATGAAGCCAAGTCATTTTGAGACCATACGTAAAGATTTTGGAACAAATCAAAAAGTTAAGTTATAAAAAAGAAGGGGCCTGGAGCTTTAGAGGAGGCCACATTCTGCTATGGTGAGAGCTTGCAAGCAGTCCAGTAGCCATTTTTAAACTCTGTAATGGTATATAAGCCTGGTAAATACTAGAACTTAAAGCAATGAATGAATAGTTGTATAATATAATGAATATGAATAATGTTTCAATATGTTTCAACTGAATATAGAGTTTAAATCGCCTGATCTCATGTGTAATCCATGTATCTCAAGTGCCAATTGGTGTCTCAGGGCTTTATTTTTCTAATTCTAAATTATAAACCACAGGATTTTCTTTGGTATCTAGGTAAACATGGTAGCAAGTGAAACATGCAAAATAAAAGTCCTCAGGCTCTTGTGAATATTTGAAGTATTTGGACGTGAAAGTCCTTGCAGTAGTCAAGGGAGAGCTGCTGCATCCTGAGCTTCCCACCCATCCGTCGGGAAGCCTCAGAGCTGCCTTCTGCACGGCAGCAAGTCCCGTGGCTGCTGGGCAGCCCTGGAAGCCCTGGCTTTGGTGGCAGATCATGTCCCATATCACTCACCCATTTAGCGTTGGACGCCTGGATAGACAGACTGGGCAAAGATGCACTGGAAACCAAATCCAAGTCAGCGCATGGAAAGAGATCGCCGTTTAGGATCATTTGGCCTCCTGATTTAATGGCTTGTGATTATTGTCATTATTTGCACTGTTTCTAGTAGAAGACTTTGTAACAAGAGTAAAACAAGTGATTGTCTGTTTTGATTTTTTACTAATCTCCATGTATTTTGGCTTTTGAGCATCAAATTGCCATTATAAAGCTATCATGTACAAATTTTATAACAAAAGATACGTTTAAAACACCAGAAGCCAATGTCGGGCATTAACCTGCACCATCAATTTTATTTGACTTTGGTAAATAAGAAAGACTTTCATATGACCTTGCTATATGCATGCAGGCTATAAAAGACAGTGGTAAGCACTGCTGCTGGTTTGTTTTCTGATGGAAATTCTTCATGGAGAATTACCTTTGAGATAAATGTGTTTGAGTTCCATAAATGCATTTTTTATGTGTCTTGTGCAATCTATCCCTCTGTTAGATTAGACTTGATAATAAGCATTGCAAGTCAGGTTCTTAGGCCAGAAGCTAGCTATATTCTTGCAGATACTAACTAATGTGATTGACTCTTATAGGGGCAGGATCTCCCACTGATACTCTTCAGTTCATTTGGGTGTTGCTCCATTTGGACCCCCATAAAAGTCTGAAAACACCTGAAAACAGGCAAACTGAAATATGTTCTGAGTCTCCTGCCTGCTTCCCCTCTGTCCCTCCACCCTTTTTTTTAAAAAAGACATAATTTTCAAAAGTGACTCATGTTTGGAGGGCATGAGACTTTACTGCTTTTGGGGTGTTTGTCAGTGCTGTAGGTGATATTTCAAATCCTCCCCCCTCTCCCCCTGAGGGAGAGACGGTAGTGCAAATTTGCTTTTTAAATTATAACTTAAATAATAAATTAAGATGTTCTCAAAAGAAGCAAATATTTCCCAACTTCCATTAAAACTGATGTAGTGCAAAATCTTCAACAATGTCAAACTTAAAGCCAGCTTCTGCAGTCATCTGTGTAGAAAAAAGCTTAGTTCCCAAGATCCTATATCTCAAAAATAGATACTGAGACTGTAAGGGAAGTATCCTAGTAAAGGGCGGAGGATTATATCTTTAGTATGAACTTTCTTTCTGAGGTGATGGAAACTTCATTTTTCCTCTCACAAATGTTTTACTCCGTTTTTTCTGCCTTCTTTCTAAGGACTTGTTCATTCTGTTGCTTTTTGATCCATGACTTGGCCCTTTGGAAGCAGCATTTGTTATTTGTTACTGATAATTAGTGCTTATTCTGGTTTGGAATAACTGTGTTGTATCTTTTTCATCTGGAATGTGCTGACCACATCTTGATTTCTTTCTTTCTTTTTCCCCACCCTTTTGTGCTCTACCTCATTTTGTTATTTGGTCTTACCCTTCTCTCCAACTTCTTCCTCTGCCTTCTTAGCCTCCCTCTTTCCTGTCTCAAAGGAAAGAGAAAGGAAATCGTGGAAACTTTTTCATGGAAAGGTTGCTTTTTTTTTTTTTTTTTTTTTTTTTAAAGATTATAAAAG
>VWPW01025498.1:36701-67256 GCA_013389825.1 Crypturellus undulatus | reverse complement strand
GTCCCTCCATGTCCCTCCACGTCCCAAATCTTCCACATCCCTCTGCCTCCCAAGTCCTCTGTGTCCCTCCACGTCTTTGTGCACACGGTGGTCTTAGTTCAGACGCGCGCGTGTTTGAAGTAAGTCCGCTTTTGTCCGAACTAAGGCCTCTGCATGCGTCCCTCCATGTCCCTCCGCATCCTTCCGCGTCCCAGGTTCTCCGTATCCCTCCATGCCCATAGTCCTCTGCATCCCTCCGAATCCCTCCACATCCCAAGACCTCTGCGTCCCAAGTCCTGCAAGAGCCAATTCTTCCATGTCCCAAGTCCTCCGCGTTCTTCCACATCCCTCATCCTCTGCATCCCTCCACATCCCTCCGTGTCTGCCGTCTTCTGCGTCCAAAGTCCCCCACGTCCCTCCACGTCCTTTGGCGTCCCTCCACGACCGAAGTCCTCCATGTCTGAAGTCTTCCATGTCCCTGTGCGTCCAAAGTCCATTGCGTCCCTCCGCGTCCTCTGCATCTGAAGTCCCCAGCGTCCCTCTGCGTCCCTCGTCCTCCGCGAACCTCCGTGTGTCTCCGCATCTGAAATCCTCCAAGTCCCTCTGCGTCCTCTGCCTTTGAAGTCCCCGATGTTCCTCCGTGTGCCTCTGTGTCTCTGGTCCTTTGCGTTACTCCCTTGCCCTTCATGTCCAAAGTCCTCCACGTCCCTCCACATCGCTTGTCTTTCATGTCCTCTGTTTCTGAAGTCCCCCACATCCTTCCTCATCCCTCCATGTCTCTCCGTGTCGGTCAATGTCCCTCTGCGTCCTTCATCCTCCACGTCCCTCCGCATCTCTCCACGTCCCTCTGCGTCCCTTGGTGTCGCTTGTCCTCCACGTCCGCCGTCTTCCGCGTCTGAAGTCACGCGTGTCCCTCTGCGTCTCTCCGCGTCCAAATTCCTCTGCATCCCTGCGAGTTCCAAGTCCACCGTGTCCCTCTGTGTTGCTCCGCATCAGTTTGTGTCCCTCTATGTCCCTAGTCCCTCACGTGTCTTCACGTCCTCTGTGTTTGAAATCCCCCTCATACCTCAGAGTCCCTCCACGTCCCTTGTCCTCTGAGTCCCTTCATGTCCCTCTGTGTCGCTCATCTTCTGCAACCCTCCCGTCTCCCATCCTCCTCATCTGAATTCCTCTGCCTCCCTCCACGTCCCTCCGTGTCCCTCTTGCTTCGTGTCCCTCCATGTCCCTCTACGTCTTAAGTCCTCTGCATCCCTCTGTGTGCCCCCGCGTCGCTCGTCCTCCACGTCCCTCCGCATCCCTCCACGTCCGATGTCCTCCACGTCCCTCTGTGTCCTCTGCATCTGAAGTCCCCAGCGTCCCTCCGCATCCCTCCACATCCCTCGGCCTTTGCGTCCCTCCACGTGCCTCCACATCCAAAGTCCTCCACGTCCCTCCACATGCCTCTGTGATCCTCATCCTTTGCGTCCCTCTGCATGCCTCTACGTCCGACGTCCTCCGCGTCCCTCTGTGTCCCTCTGCGTCTCAAATCCCCCACATCCCTCCGTGTACCTCCACATCCCTCTTCCTCTTCGTTCCTCTGCGTCCCTCTGCTTCCGAAGTTCCCCACGTCCCTTCACGTCCTCTGTGTTTGAAGTCCCCCGTGTCCCTCCGCATGCCTCTGCATCCCTCGTCCTCTGCATCCTGCCAGGTCCCTCCGCATCCCTTGTCCTCCGGGTCCCTACACATCCCTCTACGTCCTTTCGCGTGTCCCTGCATTGCTCATCCTCCACATTCCTTCGCATCTGAAGTCCCCGGCGTCCCTCTGCATCCTCTGCGTCTGAAATCCCGCACATCCCTTCACGTCCTCTGTATTTAAAGTACCCTGCATCCCTCCAGGTCCCTCCACATCCCTCATCCTCCACGTCCCTCTACATCTTAAGTCCTATGCATCCTTCTGCATTCCTCCACATCCCTCGTCCTCCACATCCCTCCGCATCCCGACAGATCCCAAGTCCTTCGCATCCCTCTACGTCCTTCGCGTCCCTCATCCTTCGCATCCCTCCACGTGCCTGCACATCCCTCGTCTTTCGCATCCCTCCACGAGCCTCCGTGTCCTTCGTCCTCCACGTCCCTCATCCTCCATGTCTCTTGGGGTCCCTTCATGTGAGAAGGCCTTCCTGACCTTCCACATCAATCTCCGTCCTTCATCCTGTGTGTCCCTCTGCGTCCCTTCACATTTCTCATGGTCCCTCCATATACAAAGTATTCTGCGTCCATCCACTTCCCTCCTCCTCCATGTCTGTCCAGGTCCCTCCACATGAGAAGTTCTCCGCGTCCCTCCACATGAATCCACATCCCTCATCCTGTGCGTCCCTCTGCGTCCCTGCGCGTCTCTCGGTGTCCCTGCATGTCTGAAGTCTTGTGCGTCCCTCTGCATGCCTTGTCCTCCATGTCCCCAGCCTCAGAAGTCCGCCCCGTACCTATGCATCAATTGGTGTCCCTCATCCTCTGCATCTCTCTGCATCCCTTTCCATCTCTTGGGGTCCCTCCACGTTTCTTGTCCTCCGCGTCCCTCCACGTCTCTCGTCCTCCGCGTCCCTCTACATGCTTCCGCATCTCCCGTCCTCCGCCTGCAAAGTTCCCCACGTCCCCGCACGTCCCTCCACATCCCTTGTCCTCCACGTACCTTGGCATCACGTCGTCCTCGTCCCTCTGCATCCCTTTGCGTCCCTCATCCTCCGCGTCCTTCCGTGTCCCACAATGTCCCTTCGCGTTCCTTGTCCTCCGCGTCCCTCCGCATCAGAAGTCCTCCGTGTACCTCTGTGTCAATCCACTTCCCTCATCCAGCACCTTCCTCTGCGTTCCTCTGTGTCTCTCGGGTTCCCTCCACGTCCGAAGTGTTCTGCATCCCTCTGCGTCCCTCGTCCTCTGAGTTCCTCCGCGTTCCTCCACCTCAGAATTCCTTCATGGCCCTCATCCTCTGCGTCTCTCCTCGTCCCTCTATGTCCCACTGCATCCCGGGTAATCCACGTCCCTCATCCTTGACCTTCTTCCGCGTCCCTCCCCATCTCTCGGGCTCCCTCCGCGTCCCTCATCCTGCGCGTAGCTCTGCGTCCCTGGCGTCCCACTGTGTCTCTTGTCATCTGCGTCCCTCATCCTTGACGTCCTTCTGCGTCCCTCTGCATCTCTTGATGTCCCTCCTCATCTCTCATCTTACGCATCCCTCTGTGTCCCTTTGTGTCTCTCGGGGTCCCTCCATGTCTGAAGTCTTCTGCGTCCCTCCACATCCTTCTGCGACTCTCGTCCTTCACATCCTTTTCGCGTTACAAGTCCTCCGTGTCCCACCACATCAATCAACGTCCCTCATCCTCCGTATCCCTCCGCATCCCTCAGAGTCCCTTCACGTTCCTCATCCTCCACGTCTCTCCGCGTCAGAAGTCCTCCATGGCCCTCATGCTCTCTGTCCCTCCACATCCCTCTGTGTCCCACTGCGTCCCTCATTATTCGCGTCCCTCATCCTTGACATCCTTCCGCGTCCCTCCGCATCTTTCGGGGTCCCTCCGTGTCCCTCATCTTACACATCCCTCTGCATCCCTTCCTGTCTCTCGGGGTCCCTCCACGTCCGAAGTCTTCTGCGTCCTTCCGCGTCCCTCGTCCTCCGCATCTCTCGGGGTCCCTCTGCATCAGAAGTCTTCTGCGTCCCTCTGCAGCAATGTGCGTCCCTCATCCTGCACATCCCTCTGCCTCCCTGGGCATCTCTCAGGGTCCCTCAGGATTCAATGTCTGAAGTCTTGCACGTCCCTCTGCGTCCCTCGTCCTCCACGTCACCCAGTGTCAGAAGTCCTCCACGTACCTCCACATCATTCGGCGACCGTCATCCTCCAGGTCCCTCTGTGTCCCTCCACATCTCTTGGGGTTCCTCCACGTCCCTTGTCCTTCGCGTCCCTCCACATCTAAAGTACTCCGTGTCCCTATGCATCCTTCCATGTCTTCCATCCTCCGCGTCCCTTGGCATCACAAGTCATCCTCATCCCTCTGCATCCCTTTGCATCCCTCATCCTCCTTTTCCTTCAGTGTCCCCTCGCATTCCCTGTCTTCCACATCCCTCTGCATCAGAAGTCCTCCGCGTCCCTCCACTTCAGTCCACGTCCCTCCTCCTGCGTGTCCCTCTGCGTTCCTCCACATGTCTCAGGGTCCCGCCAAAGTCTTCTGCATCCCTTCACGTCCCTTGTCCTCCACATTCCTCTGCGTCCCTCCACATCTGAAGTCTTTTGCGTCCCTCCGCATCAAAAGTCCTCCGTGGCCCTCGTCCTCTGCGTTCCTCCGCATCCCTCCGCATCCTTCCGCATCCCTCGTCATCCGTGTCCCTCATCCTTGACGTCCTTCCGTGTCCCTTCGTATCTCTTGGGGTTCCTTCGCGTCCCTCATCCTGCAGGTCCCTCTGCATCCCTGCGCGTCTCTCAGGGTCACCCCATGTCTGAAGTCTTGCACGTCCCTCTGCATGCCTCATCCTGCACATTGCCCAGCGTCAGAAGTCCTCTGTGTACCTCCACGTCATTCGGCGTCCCTCATCCTGCACGTCCCTCTGCGTCCCTCCACGTCTCTCGGGGTCCCTCCACATCCCACATCCTCCGCGTCCCTCCACATCTCAAGTACTTTGCATCCCTCTGCGTCCCTCTACGTCTTAAGTCCTCCGCGTCCCTCCATGTCCCTTCTCATGCCTCAGCGTGACTCGTCCTCTGCCTCTCTTCGTATCTGAAGTCCTCCACGTCCCTCCACGTGCCTCCACGTCCCTCGGCCTTCACGTCCCCCTGCGTGCCTCCACGTCCTTCGCATCCCTCCGCGTGCCTCCGTGTCCAGCATCCTCCACATCCCTCCACGTCCCCCTGCGTCCAAAATCTTTCACGTCCCTCCGTGTGCCTCCACATCCCTCTTCTCCCACGTTCCTCTGAGTCCCTCCACACCCCTCGTCCTCTCCTTCCCTCCGTGTCTTCTGCATCTGATATCCCCAGCGTCCCTTCGCATCCTCTGTTTTTGGAGTCCCCCTGGTCCCTCCAAACCCCTCCACGGCCCTCGTCCTCCTCGTCTCTCCACGTCCCTCTACATCTTAAGTCCTCCGTGTGCCTCGGCATCTCTTCGCGTGCCTCCGCATCGCTCATCCTGCGTGTTCGTCAGCGTCCCTTCGCATCTGAAGTCCTCCTTGTCCCTCTGCATTGCTCCGTGTCCCTCCACGTCTGAAGACCTCCGCATCCCTCCGCATCCCTCCCTCTTCCTTCGCCTCCCTCCGCATGCCTCCGCATCCAACATCCTCCCTGTCCCTCCACCTCCTCTGCGTCTGAAGTACCCTGCATCTCTCCACATGCCTCAGCGTACCTCGTCCTCCATGTCCCTCTGCATCCTTCCGCCTCCAATATCTGCCGCGTCCCTCGGCATCTGAAATCCCCCACGTCCTTCTGTGTGCCTCCACGTCCCTCGTCCTCTGTGTGCCCTCACGTCCCTCATTCTCCATGTCCCTCCGTGTGCCTCTGCGTCCCTCGTCCTCCGCGTCCCTCCATGTCCCTCCACGTCCCTCTGCATTCCGCTGCATCTCTCAACTCCCATGTTCCACCACGTCCCTCCGCATCCGAAGTCCCCAGCATCCCTCCAAGTCCCTCCGTGTACCTCCGCATACTTCGTCCTCCACGTGTCTTCACGTCCTATGCATCTCAAGTCCCCCACATCTGTGCGCGTGCCTCCACATCCCAAGCCCTGTGCGTCCCTCTGCATTTGAAGTCCTCCGGGTCCCTTCGCATCCCTCCGCCTGCGAAGTTGCCCGCGTCCCTCCATGTCCTCTGCATCTCAAGTCCCCCACGTCCCTCCGGGTCCATCTCCATCCCTCCACATCCGAAGTCCTCCACGTCCCTCTGTGTCCTCTGAGTCTGAAGTCTCCGGCATCCCTTCGCGTCCTCTGTGTTTGAAGTCCCCCATGTCTCACTGGGTCCCTCCGCGCTCCGCATCCCTTGTCCCCAAGGTCCTTACGCGTCCCTCTATATCTTAAGGCCTCCATGTCCCTCCGTGTTCCTTTGCATCTCAAGTCCCCCGTGTCCCTCCGAGTCCCTCCGCGTCCCTCGTCCTCCGCATCTCTCTGCGTTCCTCTGTGACTTAAACCCTCCGTGTCCCTCCATGTCCCTTCACCTGCCTCAGCATCGCTCATCCTCCGCATCCCTCCCTTCGCATCTGAAGTCCCCCGCGTCCCTCCGCGTTCCTCCACGTCCGAAGCCCTCTGCGTTCCTCTGCATCTGAAGTCCTCCACATCCCTCCATGTCCCTTCACATCTGAAGTCCCCCTTGTCCCTTCACGTCCCTCTGCATTCCTTCACATCTGAAGTCCCCCACATCACTCCACGTCCCACCGCGTCCCTCCCTGTCCGAAGTCCTCCATGTCCCTGTGCATCCTCTGCGTCTGAAGTCTCCTGTGTCCCTTCGCGTCCTCTGTGTTTGAAGCCCCCACATCTCTCCGAGTCCCTCTGCGTCCCTCGTCCTCCGCGTCCCTCCATATCCCTGTGTGTCCGAAGTCCCCAGCAACGCGTTTTTGACAGTTACACCATCCAGCTCAACCTCTCTGACAAATTAGGGTTTCTGTATGAGGAATCCTGCAATCAAAATTGCAGTTATTTGACATCTATTCTTCATAAGCAGAATAGGTGTGACTTCGTAAGTCACACCTATTTGATGTGAAGTCACACCATTTGGTTTTGTAAAATGACATATGCAACATCCAGAGTGTCATACAATTTGACTTGATACCCATCCCAAAGTAACTAAACTAGGCACCCAGAAGGTTTTAAGTGGGGTTCAGCTGTCAGCACTTCTTGAGAAAAACAAAACTTTTTGGGGTAAAAAAAATGAGTAGAATGGGCAACATCAGCAAGTGTTGTGAATTTGCATTGGTTTTTGGAGGTGGAAAAAAAAAAGCTGGAATATCCTGGTATGATATTTTTGAAATAAAACTTAATTTGCTTGCTGTGAAATAAGAGTGGTTCATTTAATTTTGCATTCCTTTTCCTCCCACTTTTTAAAAGACTACCTCACAGGAACTTTCTAAACAGAAAGTTTGTCTTGAAACAGACACTGAAAATTTTATTTTGTTCCTTCTGAAATGAAATCCTTTCATCACATCCTTCTGTTGCGTGGGGAGTTAAGTCCTCATTAATGAACAGCAAACAGAAGTAATTATTCCTATTGTGTTCAATTTGAAGTATTTTGTTACAATCCCTTGTTTATTGCAAAGAGTAAACAACCACTTTAAATTTTCCATTTACTGTGCTTGTGAAATGTAAGCCATTCATAGCACTTGAAAAATAGATTTAAGGTACAAAATCAGGGTTTTTTATATGTGTCAACCATGGTGCTGCTTTTCCTGTAGCAACTGTTACTACAACTAAATAACGTAAGATTATAGAAGAGTTTGGTTTAAATATCCCTTTATAATTTTTTTAACAAACCCTTGCTTATCATAGTGATGGTTTCTGGAGAATTGATAGTTCCCTTGGAAGGAGAGAACCCTTTAACTCTTCACTGCAAACTTAAGGAATAACATTTATTTACTGTCTGTGCTTGATGCTGGTAAGGGACATTGTAGAGGGACTCATGGTGTCAGCAGTCTGACGCCACTGGCCCGAGTGACATGTATTCCTAGTGTGCCATGATGCCTGTTGCAGTGGGCAGCCTCTGTGTGCAAGGCTGAGTTGGATCTCCATCTATTCCAGGAGATGGCCAAGAACAGCATATCCCACCACTGCCTGCTCTGGTAGGGAGGGTGCTCCCCTCTCTCTCTCTCTCCACACTATCTTCTTGTTATGCCCAGTGCATCCTGGCATGTAGGATCAATATGACCCAGGAGGCAGGCCAGGGGCAGGACAGACAAAATTCTTCCTTTACTTACACAACTCTCTCCCTCCAGGATGCACATGCACACATACCAATGGCAGGGAGAAGGGGTCCCAGCCCTCAATCTGAGGATCCTGCTTTTCTCATTGTCTTCCTCATTCCTGGATGTTTTGCCTCCAAAACTAGTTTAGAGGACTCTGCGGTTAAGTTGGCTGCAAGCCTGATCAAGCAGCCAACCTCAACTAGTTTTTAGAGGAGGTCGGCTATGAACCTGGCTACGCAGCCACCGCCTTGCTCCTTGTCACTCAGACGAGGTGGATAAACAGCTCCCATCTCAAGGCCTGTGTTCTGCTTCCCCCAGGAGATTTTTATGAGTTTACAGATCATAAAAATATCCATCTCCTATACATGCCACCTGTGATCGGTAGAGGTAATAAACAGTTACAAAAATTCCCACCTCTTATACATACCACCCAGTGATCTGTAGAGGTCAATCTATTGTAAAGAAGGACCCAAACAGATAACATTTTGGTATCATTTCCAACCATACCTCATGTCAACACAAATACACAAAGGATACAACATATAATACAGGTGAATAAAAATAATAAGCCTTAATAACAGTTACCAACAATGATGGCAAAGCTGTCATTGTAGCATTGCTAGATTTTGCTAACTAGCATCCCAGTTTGCGTAACATGGTCAACGCTTGCGTGGTAGCGATCCCCAGAGCCTATGCCTCCCTTTTTTTTTTTTTATGGGGCTGTAAAATGGTACATCGCCCTACTGTGCAGGGTGACATAAGCAGTCCGGTGGGCCTACATGTGAGTTAGTTGGTTATGCTGTCTCCCATGCCGGCAGTGGGCTGCTTGGTCTATACTCACCCCTCCTAGATGGTCCTCAAAGAGAAAGAGATGGCCGTCACCCGCTTCAAGGTCTGGCATGGCATGTGTCCCCACCACTCAATGGCTAATGGGTTACAGCCAACAGCGGAGCTCAAGGTTCTGCTTGGTGGCAAACACAGAGGCCAACCCAGTCTCGTCCTTGACTATGGTAGGAGGCACTTAGCCAGACCCAGGCTTTTTAGCTGGTCATAATTAGCAACCGACTAATAAACAGGGATGGCCCATAAACAAAACCACAGCCTCTGACAATAACCACGTTGTTAAACACAATCTCATTCACGCTTTTATACATTGTTCTTAAACACAGTCTTGTCCACATTTGGTGGGAGGGAGAGGGGGAGCAGAGCACAAAATCATTGGTGCCAACTCCCAGCGTCACAGTGGGGCAAATCCTCCCAACAGTGACATCCGCCACAGTCAGGACACAGGCGATGACTGCGCTGAGAACTCGGCCATGGCTGAAGGTCACAGGTCTCCGCCACGCCTGAAACTGTCGTTTTTCTTCCGTTACTGCATCCCAAATGATTTTCCAGGTCTCAGTGGGGAGGACTCCATTGTTTCCGTCTCTCAATATACCTATAAAGACACTCTGCACCCTTGTCTGGGCCTGGGTGCAACTAAGAGCAAGACACATGCTATTTTGTTCAGATTTTCCCTGCCCCTCACACTGGAGCTTAGCTGTCGCATCATTCTTGTTTCCTATACTAAACTATCCAGTATGGCTCCCAATGCTCCTTCTCCCCTGGAACATCTGATCCACTCACAGCAGGGGCACGGTGGGAGGAATGGAGGGGGAGTCGGGGAGCCTTAGTTTTCGAGAAATCCTGCCCCTGGATCCCATTCAAAGTATTCCTCTATGGTTTAATACCAACCCTTCCCTAGCAGAGAGGATACTAGAGTTCACTCCAGATTCATATGCTACAGTCAAGGTGGCTAGCACACAATTCACACAGGGTATCCGTCTCATCAGGATAAGGGACGTCGGCTCTTTGGTAGACCCTCTATTGTTGAGCACTCTGATTGATTGAATCATCCGGACCTTCCCCGGTCGCAGCATCCTAGCAGCTTCAAGGGTCCAGTGAATAGCTTGACACGGTAGGTCGGGCTATGCTTATATCCCTGTGGCAATCAGGTAAATATATATTGGTTTCTGTTCCATGTGAAAGCAAACTGATCCTGTGCTCTTTAAGGTATGGGATGGTAAAAAACGCCTTAGCTATATCAATAACAGCATACCAGGTCCTGCTGCATTTTTGAATCTTCTCAAGTAGCGTTACCACTTTCGGGACCACTGCAGCAATTGAAGGGGTAACTTTATTCACCCCTCAGTAGTCCACTGTCATCTACCAACTACCTTCCAGCTTCTTAACAGGCCAGATGGGTGAATTAAAGGGCGAGTGGGCATATCGAATTACCCCACTCGCTGCGGTAAATCATCCACCGCAACCTGTATTGCTTCGTCACCCCCGGGAATTCGATATTGTTTCAAATTTACAACCTGAATGGCCACAGGTATATCAGCCTCTTGTGCAAGTTGTCCCACTTGTATTACCCATGCCATCCACCGCCTGGTCCCAAAATCCCATAATGTTCCATTGATGTCCGATGACCATCCACGCAATACATCGATTCCAAGTATGTATTCATGTGTTTGGGCAATCATGACCCAGAGTGTCCGTTGGGGATAGTCATTAATTTGTATGGCCAGAGCCACAATTCTTCCCTTGACAGGCTGGTCACCCAAACCCCAAACAGAGGTTACTTCACCCCTGTGCTTTTCTGGGTTCCCGTGCGCTGTTGTGACCTCCGCTCCCATGGCCACCAAGGCACAAAACATTTGTTTGTTTTGTTCCAACCAATGAATGGTACATGTAACAAACGGTTGATTGTCTCAGTGAACAGTGTTACATTGGAACCCTTCAGACACTGGAGCTTGGCCACCCCTCTACTCTTGTTTCAAGCGTCCGAGCCCCTCCTGATGGGGGAAAACTGATTCCAATCCCTCTTTTGGCCTGAATTGTGACATGATGCACTCTGAATCCTCCCACGGGTACAGCACTTGTGACCTTGGACATTATTCCATTATTGTCAGCCTTGGACATTATTCCTGAGCATTGCTTGGCTGCCTGGACCGCAAGGACATTATGTCAGCATGCTAGCTGGCGTAATACTTCTATTGGTTTCCCATCAATATCCTGTCTATCAATGCCTTTCTGTAGCAGTAGCCAAAATAATTGAGCTGGCTCCCCAGGTCCCAGCCCTGCAGCTTTTTCTCTTCCTCTTTGCCCCTTTGGCAAGTTGGATTTAGGCTGGTCTAACTTCAATCCTGGTAAGTCCCCCACTTGCTGTAATTTTTCAATTACATTCTCAATAGGGTTTCCTTGTTCTGTCATCAGAACTGGAATTAGATAGAGGCGCCACACCTCTGGACATCCCTCCAACAACTTATTTTACATTCTAGGTAACAGAGGTTGTTGCAAATATAATTCTGGACTGTTGTACTCCATCTCAACCTTCATTGCTTTCGCCTTCAACATTTGGCAAGCCTGCAATAATGTTACCCAGGAAGAACTACATGTGAGTCAATCACCATCATCACGCTACCGATCGTAAAGCCCCTCTGCTATTGCAGCAGCAAGACTTGTACCATTGTCGTCTATTTTTAGCAGGGCGGACGGTACATAAATGTCATTAGTTAACCCCCAAAACTTTGACTCATCGACACTGTCAATTCTCATAGAGTTGGCCTCTTCTTGCATTAATCTTATCATCCAGGACTGTGGTTTTTCCCCTGGTTGTTGCTTGTATTTTGCTAGCAGATTCTTAATATCTTTGGGGATAAAATCGGTTAGTTCATCCTGTCGCACCATTTGTCCTGGCCCTGGCAGCACAGCTTTCCTTCGTATTATCAAGGCAGTTCACCTTTTTGGTTCGTCCCACAATGGGCCCTTCTCCTCCAGTATGGGGACCTCCTCATCTGATTCCCAAATCTCTTCTTCCCAAGTTTTCGGGTCCCAATCAGGGTTGGTGATAATAGTACACATCCGGCTCCCATTCTGCCCCGGTTTTCTCCCTCGCCTGTTCTTTACCGCTCGTATCACATGCCGTGTTGCCAGTTTAGCACATTTCTCCTCGGGAAGCTCCCTCTGATCATTCATCTCCAGCAGAGCCTGCCTCTGCACCACCTGGGTGGCATGGGCTGCCTGTAACTGGTCTTGGAGAAGCTGATTCCTCTCCGTTCCTCTTCTAGCTGCCCCGCTAAAATCTTACATGCACACAGCAGAGCACTTCCCATCCGGCCGGCATGTTCCAGACGGACCGAGTCCTTAGTACAGTCAGTCTCTACAAACTTACCCCAATACTGTAACACCACCCCATGATCCTTCTGGGTTCATGGTTCTGGAGATACCCGGGTGCAGGTCTCCCATTGGTCCCACAGAGAATTCCATGGTTCTTGCCCCCATTCAGGGCGTTCCCTTGGAGGCGCAGCCTCCTTGCGGTCGCCAGTGCTGGCTACAGTACTCCCGACAAAGAACTGCCACATATTACGCACAATAAAGACCACTAACACAAATAACACAAACACAGTTTTATCCAGTGGCACGACCTCATGCAGCTATACACTCCACTACTGAGTTACACTGTTTCAATTGCTGAATCCCATCCTCATCGCCAATTATGTTCCGGATGGGTTCAGGATTCGGCAACAACCACACAAAATGCAATAGCTACATTTTTCTGGCGAGACACACAGAGGAAACGAAAACATGGATAGCTACTTACAAGGCAATGCCGCCGGTGGAATACTGAAACTAAATGTCCTCTCGACTGGAGTAGATCAGAGGGAGAGAGTTACTAAGCTGGCTGCCGCGGAGACAGCGCAGGCCTGCAAGTTAAGAAGTCTTCCTTCCTCCTCCCTCTCTCTCTCTCTCTCTCTCCACACTGTCTTCTTTTTATGCCCAATGCATCCTGGCATGTAGGGTCAGTATGACCCAGGAGGCAGGCCAGGGGCAGGGGAAACGGGCAGACAAAAGTCTGTCTTTAGTTGCACAACTCACTCTTTCCAGGGTACACATACACACATACCAACGGCAGGGAGAAGGGATCCCAGCCCTCAATCTGAGGGTCCTGCTTTTCTCATCGTCTTCCTCATTCCTGGATGTTTTGCCTCCAAAACTAGTTTAGAGGACTCTGTGGTTAAGTTGGCTGCAAGCCTGATCAAGCAGCCAGCCTCAACTAGTTTTTAGAGGAGGTCAGCTATGAACCTGGCTACGCAGCCACCGCCTTGCTCCTTGTCACTCAGACGAGGTGGATAAACAGCTCCCATCTCAAGGCCTGTGTTCTACTTCCCGCAGGAGATTTTTATGACTCTACAGATCATAAAAGTATCCATCTCTTATACATCATGACGCTCTGCCTTGCATAGCCCAGGATATCACTGGCTGCCTTATCCATGTGGACTCATTGCTGACCCATGGTCAACTTGTCCACCAGCAAGCTCCGAGATCCTTTTCCAGAGAGCTGCTTTCCAGCAAGTCAACTGGACTGGTGCAGGGGGTTATTTTCCCGTAGGTACAGGACTCTGCACTTGCCTTTGCTGAATGTCACGATGTTCTGCTTTGTATGTTCTCCAACATGTCAGGGTTTCTCTGAAGGGTAGCACAGTCCTCTGATATATGAACCACCCTGCCTAGTTTTGTATCACCAGCAAACTTGCAGAGGGTGCACTCTCTCCCCCCTCATCTAGGTCCCTGAGGAATAAGTGGAACAGGAATGGATGCCATGGGAGATAATAACCACTGCCCTCCCCGCATCTACACAGCCAGTCATTCTGTTACAAACGTTACCAGGTTTTCCCTTTGTGAATCCATGTTGACCACTACTGATCACCACCTCGTTCTTGATGTGAGGTGGTATCCAGGATGAGCTGCTTCATCTTTCCAGAGATCAACGTGACATGATGGCAGTGATATTTGCTTTCCTGACTGTGCTTTTTGGTTATCTGTACTTTGTCCATTGCTGCTTTCTTTGCGAAGATGTAACTCTTTCTGGTAACTCCCCAGGTAGGCCTGCGTCCCTGATCTCATCTTCAGCTTCTGCTCCCTTCTCTGACGTGTCTGTTGGCCAAGCAGCCCCATCCTATGAGGTGCCAACCTCTGTTCTTGCAATACCATCACTTTTAGTCTATGAGAAAATAAAGAAACCAATTTTAAAAATCCTTGGAGAGTTAATTTGCATTTAGGCGGAAGCATAGCCCCAGAACATTGGCAGGTCCTGAGCAGAGTGGAACATGAGGTATTCCTGGCACCTAGCCACAGCTGGCCACAATTGATGTTCATGGTGACTAAAGATGCTTAGAGCATTTTGGAAAGGCATCAATGACCTTAAGCATTAACTTGTCTGTAAGTTAGATATAGCTGAGTAATGTCTTAGTACTCTTTAAGTGCCACCTGTAGGTAGGTCAGCGGTTAGGCATCTGTGACCACAGTAAAATTTGAGGCTTTAAATTAACCCATGCTGAGCTCTTAACTTGCATGCCTTCTAACCAACAGTTTTGAACCTCAAAAGAATGCAGGAGTAGAGGCTGGATGTAGTCTTGTCTCTTCTCTATATGTGGGGGGCTGAGCCAACTCAGTTAAGTAAGTCTTGCCAAGTTGCAGGCAAATATATCCTATAATATTTCCATGTATGCAAGTTCCCCAGTCTCCTAGTAACTTTTTTAGGCACAACCCACAATGCTGAGGTGTTATAATTCATCTTTAATGACACAGGTAAGACACTGGAAAAGCAAAACTTCCAATTGCTGTAAAAACCTGCATGTGGGTGGTCAGCCTACCTCCCCTGTAGTGCAAGGGCTATACAAGCTGATTGATCAATAAAACCTCTCTTAAAAAGCACAGTGAGAGCTACAATGACACTAGCAAAACCATTGCTCTGTATATGTCTATCCTAATATCTAATGTGCTTTGCACATTAGAAGTCACTCCCTGGGTTTTGGTTTCCCCGTGACTCCTTAGAGGCCAGCTGTGCTACAGGCAGCTTATGGCAAAACTGTGGCCGTCTGCTTCTCCCTACTGCAGGCCCAGGGAGGAGAAGTGCTGTAGTATCTTCCTTGGGAGCTTGGTTTATCTCCATGGAGCTGCCAGGACCTGTTGCTACAATAAATAACACAACAGGGTTTCTTCTAGTGCCCTGACACACAGATGTCACCGTCTTTGTCCAGGTGCCCTCCTCTGAGGGAATGTGTTTCTCATGTGCTCACTGAGGATATTGCTGTGAAAGCAGCAAATTCCTGCAGGTCATTCAGGAGGTTAGTGAACCATCTGTGGAAAATCAAGTGAAGACACATGTCTCCAGTCATTTTTGTTTCTACTTTTTTAAAGAGGATCAAGTCCATTTCAAGTAATAAAAATGTCAGTCCCTGGCAAGATTTCGTAAGTATTCTTCATCACTGTTACCTATTGCCAAAGATAAGTCCTGAATCTGAAGTTCCAAACTGCAAGATAAGCTTTTAAATGGAAGGAAATCTGCCAGGAGACAAGAATTGATTGTGATTAGAGAAAATGATTTAAATGATGTCCTTTATTGAGTACTATTTATGCCTGATCACGTCCTCAGAAGTAGATGTTTGTAGGGGAAAAAATAAAAAAAAAAAGTAATGATTTTATATTTCCAAAAGTTTATTATAGAGGATAGTACAGAAATATTAAGGGAGTACTGTCTGCTGATGAATACAACTGGTCATGTCTCAGGTTACTTGTGCTGGGATTATCAAATGTTCTACTTAAACTTATTTTAACAAGTATTCATATGAAACAGGCACTGTGGGAGAAAATGAAAATATGCAAAAAAAAAAGAAATTAAAATTGATGTCTGTGAGAAATTATTTTTTTTATTATTTCTGAGACCCTGGTTGCAAAGGCATATCAGTTTGTAACTCTACTGTGATTCACATTCAAGAACTATTCCAGCATCCAAATTTTTACACACACGTCAAACAGAGATGTTTACCTGACAAGTGTTACTCAAGTAGCAAGGATGCTGAGCTTTGTGAATCAAATGCACCCCCAAAATGAGAGAAAATGGCTCCTGCCTAAGGGGCCTTTCTATAGGGATGGCTGTAGGCAGCCCCGAGGATTCCTGCTGTGTGTTGTCCAAACCACTGGGCCCTTGTGACTGGCAAGTCGTGTAAGTTTGTTTGTGTAGAGTGAGTTTCAGGTGCCCCTGGCCTGCCTCAGCATGCAAAGCACGCTGCTGAGGTCGTTCTGTGGCTTCCCGGGCATCACTGCTTTTCCTCTCCATAGCTCTGAGCACGTGGGTTCTGGCCTCCCGGCGCCCTGCTTGGAGGTGGGAAGGGTGGGGGCAGCCTTGGCTGCAGCAGTCTTGAGGTGGTGGAGTTCAGGAGCCGGTGAGGAGGAAGTAGGGTGATAAGTAGGATTGCAGCCCTGGACTTCAGGAGGGCAAACGTTGGTCTCTCCGAAGACCTGCTGGAGACCTGCTTGGAGGAGTCCTGTGGGCTAAGGCCCTCAAATGAAGGGAGTTCAAGAGAGCTGGTTAACGTTCAAAAATCACTTCCTACAAGCTCAGGATTGGTACTCCCAGAATCACAGAGTGGTTGAGGTTGGAAGAGAGCTCTAGAGATCATCTAGTCAGTCAAGCAAAAGGGCAGGAGGCCTGTGTTGATGAGCAAGGAGCTTCTGCCAAAACTCCGAAGGAGAAAGTACATAGGATGTGGGAAAGAGGGCAGGCCCTGTGGGAAGAATATAGGAATGTTGTCAAAAGTATGCAGCAATGCACGAGGAATATGCAGAGGGTTGTACAGGTGTGTTAGACTAGATGATCTCTAAAGGTCTCTTGCAACCTCAGTCATTCTGTGATTTGGTGGCACCTGAGAGCTGCCAGTAACATTCAGGTGTGAATTTGCTATCTCTTCAGATAGACGTGCCTTTTAAAATATTTTCTTTCATGCATAATCAACAGAGATCCGATTCTCATGCCTCCTTTGCGTTCACACAGAATGCGAGCTTTTTTTTTTCAAAAAAAGGAAAAAAATACAAACACATGTTTGCAGGTTGTATATGATCATGCTAAAATATCATTGCTGCATGGTGTAAGTCAGAACATGACATACAGAGTTTCTTGTTTGCATTTGTGATTAAATGCTAGCAATGATAGTGCAGTTCTAAAACTTGTTTGTGAGTAAGTGGGAGAAATTGGAATCCTTGTGAAAAGCAGTTTTTCATCTTTCTCTCTTCAAACATGAATACAGTGATGAAATGGAAATTGAGCATCAGTTATCAAAGAAACGAAGCTCATTAAATGTAGGTATAAAATCACAGGGTATAGTATAATTGGAAATCAAGTAAGCTTTATGATTCATCTTTTGCAGATTATTTTTTGATATGTAAAAAGAAAAGTAAGTGATAGCTTGACAAAACAAGGTGTGTTTATAGGATCTAGCAAGTGGCATAAGACTGGCATTCATTAGTGTTTATGAAATTAATACTTATGAAATGAAAAAAAAACCTTTCAGATCTTGACAAAATTTGTACATGTAGAGCCTGATCCTTGACTTTCCCATGCACATGGTTAATTTAATATAGGGACCAGCGATTTTGAACCATAAGCACTACAGGCTCCAAGAGCCAACTGCTCTCACTTCAATGCTGGCTGAAGATGATGGCAACTATTTTCAAACTCTAATTTTTGTAGCATTTAATCAATCTCTAAAATGACGAATGAGTGACTGTTACTAGAACCAAGGCACTAGGGTGTGTGTTGCATTAGCTAGCAAAATAGAAGATAAGTTCTCATAAATAAAAACTTAGGATAATTTGCTTTAATAAAAAACATCCTGCAGAGCCTATGTAAAGCATAACAGTTGAAATGATAGAGAAAAGGAGAGCAGTAAAAAAAGTGGTGGGAAGGATTAAAAAAAATGCTCTTTATGGCTTGTCTTCAGAGAATGAAAACAAAAGCCAGCCACACGGATGTGCATGTAGGGAAAAGTCCCTAAAAAATCACAAGCATCTGTCTCTGTAATTGCTGCTGTTACCTGGAGGAAATTGAAATGTATGCACGTTTTAAAATGTTTTCAAAACTCGAAAATCCAAAGCCCTTTCTTTAGTAGCTTGCAGGATGATTAGGGAAACTGAATAGGAAACAGGACTTCTCAGTGTCTGTGACCTTATCAGCTTGCTCCTCTTTGCACTCCTAAATTAGTAAACTGCAGGGGAGGAAAACGGTGCCATGCAGAGGTGAGAAAAGGACTATCCATAGATTGGCATGCCCAATACTGAGCCCCGTTGTGTTGGTCTTAGTAAGTGAGCGATTCTCACGTACTGTCTCCAGCCTGACGTGTACATAGATAAAAAGCATTCTGTGAGTGCTTGGGGAGCGACTGAAGTTATTAACAGAACAAAGCTTGGCTGATTCAGAAAGAGGCAGATTTCTGAATTTTTTAGTGTGACAACATTCCATTTGACTTCAAACAATAGAAGGCTACAGGCTGGAGTTTTCCAAAGCTCCGAGTGTGCATTTTTCTCTTTTAAAAACAGGCACTGCATAGTTAGGCAGCTACTGAGAAAGTGTCCTGAGCATTAGTGAGCAAATGGAGACTCCGAGTTTGAGGCCAAAAGGTCCGTGAGCCTGGAGCCAGTCCTGAGGCTAAAGAGAGATCTGGGAGCCCCTTTCCCTGCTCTCTCGTGCCCCTGCCCTGCTGAGCTCCCCAGGAAGAAGCTGCTTTCTGGAGATGGTGGTGATGGAGAGGGCAGATCAGTTGAACGAGGTGGTGGCTGTGGCTGTTAAGGAGAAGCACAAGGAGAGGGGAGGGGAAAAAAAAAGTCCCTAGTCTTGATGTTGAACTTGTCTGGGCTGAAGCTTTCACCCAAAAGGATGTTGCATCCTTGAAGGCGCTTCAGTGGCAGGCTCAAGGGATCTCCTAGATGGGCTACACCACTTGCAGGGATGGGCTTTAGTATGGAGGCCGAGCTTTGGCATCCAGCTTAGTATTTGAAAGGCTCGTGAGGGGAAGGTGGGTGGAGGGAGCACCTGGTTGGATGGCAGGAGTCAATGCAGAGCTGAGGGTCAGCTGCACATCCCTAAACCAGCTCCCCAGCTGGCTCCTTGGCGTGTGCTGTGTTCCCATGCTGCTTGCAAGCCAAGCACCCTATGGAATCTCTCCATGGTGACTGCACAGCATTTGTTCCTATTTAAGGAGAGAAAAAGGTTTGGGTTTTCTGCCAAAATTCCCACTCAGATAATTACACTCCTGCCTGCAGAATTTCCCTGTAGCTTCAATTGTAGTAGTTGCTCTTCACGCCCACACCTAAGAAGTGCAAACACAGACCTACTTTCAGTAGGGCAGCAGCAGTCGCTTTGCTGAGGTGAGTGAAGTGATCCAGCCATACATCGCTTGTGCTTGGTCCGGTCCAGCCATATATCGCTTGTGCTAGGTGTGCTCCCGCCATACATCGCTTGTGCTAGGTGTGCTCCGAGTCAGCCAGCTGTATCCAATCTCGCTCTCATCATTCAGCTTGCTTTGGCATAGCAAGCTGGTCTTGCTAGTGATACTGCCAGATGATAGTGAGACAGCCAGCTGGAAGCCAGTGAAAAGATGATGAAGAGCCAAGAGAGAACCATATGGAGAGAGAGGGATTTCTCTTTACACAGTTATAAGTAAAAGTGTTTATGTCTTTGGATCCCACTAGAGTTTTTTTTTCTTTCTTTGCATCAGTTTTATGGGTAGGAAGTGGTTGCAGTTGATTAGCAAATTCTACCAAATCTTTTTAGCTAGAACCACTGTTGTAAACATTAGATATTTTGGGCAGCTCTGCCAATACTAAAAATTCAAAAGCCAGAAACATGTTAATGGTAATAGCAAATATTTCTTAGCATCATGCTAATGTTAACTACTATACTATTGGTATAATGCTGGTATATGTATTTTTGTTTTGCAAAATGAGCTATATGGAGTGAAAGCACTCTTGTCTCAAATGCAGATGATTTTTTCCAAACGTATGGTAGCAGAATTATTTAAGTCCAGCTCAGTCTGTAAAATGCTTCTGCAGATGCTTAATTCTCTTTGAAGTCAAAGTAAATACAGTCCATGTTCACTCATAGCCTTATGCAGAGATTTGAAGCAGAAGATGTCCAGCATTAATAAAACATTAAGTTAAGACTCGACAGACGTACCGTAGGTAGTAAACAGAACTAAGACAAATGAAACAAATTATTGATTCATGGAATTTAGTCTTTCTCTTTGCAGAATGTCCACATGCAGATTGGGTTGCTAGTGAACACATTTCTTATTCAGATTCGCTAAATGAATGTTATGGTGAGTGTGTGGGTTTAAAAAATTCTGTTAACTAATTCTGAATAGTTCACATCCTCAAGACTCAAGCTGTTTCGCATATGTTATTGTTTTAGCTCCCAGACTGACTGAATGTTATTCAATTGAATAGCACCGAATCCCCTGCTTGAGTCTGTATGAAGAGTAGGGGTGCCCAAAGCCTCTCTTTGAGGTGGCAAGTCTCTTATGGAGACAAGGTAGTTTTGGGAGAGGTAGACAAGGAGGAAATGAGAAAACTGAGGGAATTCAGTCTTTCCATTAAGAGCGAGTTAATTATACTAATTAGAGTTCCTAGAAGATTCGGGTACTCTGCCTGAATCTTTTAGCAGAGAGCAGGCTGTGTTTTTTTCTTACTAGCATGCTCAAACCTGCACTTTTGAAACTGAACAGCTCTAGAGAGTCACACAAGTGCTGAGGTTGGAAGGGAGCTCGGCAGGTTGCCCGGCCCCTTGCTCGCACAGCACCGCTACAACGCGCTGCGCAGGGCTCCGCGTGGCCTTTGCCCGTCTCCGAAGGCAGAGCCTCCCTAACCTCTCTTGACAACCTGCTCCAGGGTTCAGCCGCGGTGGAGAAGTGCGGAACGCTTTGTTTTCCGGTGCTTTGTGCCCCGTGCCTCTCTCGCTGTCACTGGGCACCTCCGATACAGCACTGGCTGACGCAGCTGGCTCTGAGCTCGTGCAGCCAGGGTCTCTGCTTGTCCCTGCCAGCGTTTAGGGCCTTGAGGAAGAGCTTAGGAGAAATGACACAGTGGGAGTTGTGGGTGTCCCTCAGAAATGCGGAGAGACACTTCCTGGCTGTCATATGACTTTCCAGTGCTAGAGGTAATGGAGAATTGTGAAGTTAATTAGATTGAAGAGCTGAACTTTCCTCATGGGTGTTTGAAATGACATTCTCCTTTCCGCTTATCTGCGTATAGAGCTGCCGCACGTTGGACTTTGCGTGCTGCTGGAGTGGGAGATGGAGCATATAACATAGCTGCTTTCCAGGGACTGCCTTGTCAGAGTCTGGGTTCCGCCTCTTTGCCGTATGGATTAAACTTGGAGCACTTGTGCGTGATTTTTTTTTTCCTTTTTAAAACAGTTTGCTGAGATGAAGTCTGTGCTGTTAATTAGACCTCTGCTGCTGTTCACAGAACGCAGGCCCCATGGGCAAGGCTCTTCAAACGCCATTTCCTGAGCTTCAGCAGGCAGCACCGGCCTCGCATCCTCCCTGGGCAGGCAGTAGAGGCAGGTGGGGAATTCCCTCTATTGCTTCTCTGTTTCCTCTCTCCTCTCTCTGAGGACATTCATACTTTGTCAGTCCTGCTCCTTGCCCGGAGCCAGTCCTGCTCCGTCTTTTGTCTTGTTTTGTTGTGGGACGTGGGTTATAACCCCGTTTGCTTAAGCCTTGGTAGGATTGACTATTGGCCTGCTAAAAGGTTTAGACATTCTTGTGGTGTAAAATAGTATGTGGGAATGAATTTTAAATGTATGTAGAGTCTCAGAATCAATTAGATCTTCCTTCTTACTTCACTTCTTCACTTCACTTTTTATTCGACCTCCGTTCCTGAGGTCCTCTGCTATTTGTGTAGAGACAATTTTTACTACTGATGCAAAAGCTCTTTGTTCAGAATGAGCTCACGCCATTTTCTATCTGAATGGAGAAAAGTCTGGATTTCTGTGGGAAAACTGAGAGCAGATTTTTATTTTTAATAAATGTTTTTTTGAATAGAAGGGAAGAGATTCCAAAAGGACTCCCAAAACTTTCTTTACTCATGTTGATTTCAAAAGACGTTAGCAGAAACATAAAGTTGCAGCAACTGCAGTTGTGAAGATAGAAAGATTAAAAAAGAAAGACTCAGAAGTCTTTCTAACTGGGAAAATATTATGTGGCTATTCATTTGTTCATTTTCCATATGAGGTGACTGATATACCTGTATGTTTTGTATGTGTGTATGCAGAGAGTACAGGAATGCTTTGTTCTCAGGAAATCTCCATCCCTGGTGTGGAAAGCAGCAGCTATTTTTAGTAGTGTGCTGCAACATTACCCAGGAGAACACAAGATGATGCCATCTCTCAGCTTACTTCACAGATAACTTCTTTTTTTTTCAATTTACTAAGGAAGGTTCAGGTGATAAACAGCTACAGGCAGATGAGCATGGGCACAGTGTCACATTTGCTTGAAAGAAGCTAGCAAATCTTAGCTGGGAAACAGTCCAAAAAAAAAAAAAAAAAGCACATCAAAAAAATTGCATTGGAGAAGACCACTTTAAGTTCTGTTCTGCAACTGAAACTGTAAACACTTGAAATACCAGCTTTAGAAATATGCACTACAGAAGGGAGCCTGGGTTCTCTCAACGGGCAATCCCTCACTCTTGTGTCAGGACGGAAAATGTCCCTTGCATAAAGGGACAGCAAGAGACTTGCTTCTTATTTAACTCTCATTCAAACCCTGTTCCTGAAGACTTAAGTGATTCTTAGACTGGACACCACCACCTTCTATGTATGCATGGGATTTATTCTGCATTCCTAGGAAATACTTACCCGGCCATGCTTTTCTGACTTGCACGATCAATCAGAGGTGAAACCCTGCAATTAAAGTTTGCAGTCCTGCTGTGGGCTCACAGAGCCACCGAGGAGCCTTGCTGGAGTTTCCAAGTCAGTGTTTTGCTTGGGCAATGATAATGGGACCATTGCATGGACTCTTCTGGTGGCAGCTGCTCTGCCGATTTCCCTCTCCAAATGACTTGGGCTTTTGCAAGTGTAACTGGTGAAGAGCCATGGGAGTGTGACAGAACAGTCTGTTACTTCTTTAAATGAAAAAAGCAAAACATAAACACATAGTCTCAATCTTGCCTCCTGTATTTTAACTGCTGACTTTTAAAACTGATGTGGGGGTTGTTTGGCGGAGGTCTTTTCATGCTTTCTTTTTCCTAGTGTGCATTTGTGTTACTCCCTGCCTCAATGTAGCTTCATTTTTGCAGAGAAGTTCTGTGCCCAAAAGCCTGCTATTGAGGAGAACGATGCATGGAAATTGGTGATGCCAAAGGACATTATTTGAGCAGTTATCAGAAAATGTGTATGTAAAATATAAGTTCTGTAGAATTGTATAAATGGACAAGAATCTGTGCATTTTCCTGATTAGCCAAGTGCTGGAGTTCTTATAAAAGCAAACTCTTATGGCAGATTACAAGGTTTTCATGGTTTACTGCCAAAAAAAAAAAAAAAAAAGAAAACAAAAACCTTGAAACATACACGAAAGTACGATCAATAGTGATGGATTTCTGTTCAGTTTATAGACCTGTGATGATCCAGGCATCTATGACTTTACTAAAACATTCCTGCAAGGCTTTAAGTTTGTCCTTGTGCACTAGTAACCATGTGAGATGGTACTGAGAGGGCAAAATGTTCATTGTGAATATAAGAATGGGACCTGCAGATGTAATCGCGCTATGAAGAATGCCCTAGCAAAATCATTCAGTCATTTTATGAGTCCTGGAACTTGGGTTGCTATGAAAGAAGACAACGAATGGATTTCAGATCCAGTTGGGACTGTGATTTAGTTTGTGTATCTGTCATCATAGATCTCTAACCCTGCATACAATTTCCTATGTGACTAGCATAGTGGTATTAATAATATTTTTCTTTGGAGTAGATTAAGCAAACGTGCAGCCTTTTAAACATCCGTGATAATTTCTCCTGTTGTTTACAAGGGGCTCCCATTGTGGCCATTAAAGAATAACATATGGCTTACTGATATAACGTCAGCTTCTCAAAGTGTGTCATGCTGTGCCTATTGCAGCACTGATGGGCACCTGACATGCACTCTGGGGCACTGAGGGAAAGAGAAGAAATATTTCTAGATGTCAAAAACAGCTACTAGGTGAGAGAACTCACAGCCAGGAGGGGTAAAATGTGTCCTCTGGCCTTCATCCACCTCCCTTGCCCCTAGGCTTTCCTTCTAAGCTGTATTGACTTACATTTAGTTTCCTCTGAAAGGAATTTCTAGCTTTCAGTGCAGTTTACCATGCTTTGCAAACCTCTACAGCATAGTTCCTGCTCAGCTGTGCGCGTCTTAGCTCAGTGTTGAGGCAAGTTAGTTTTCTGCAACCTTTATGGAGTTTACTACACCCTTTAAAATAATAGTGCTGGCATAATTTCCAAAGTGCGGCCTTTGTAGTTTTCTCCAAGGGCTCCAACAAGGAAGGTCTGGCAGATTTCACTGTGGTCTTTTAAAGCACTATGTTCTTACATCCAGCTGGTTTCTTGCTTTAATCTACCTGTGAAGATGTTATACTATGTACTGCTGGCTGAACATGGAAGGGTAACACAATTTGAACTCAGTATAACTAAATTCAACAGTGTTTTCTTAAGTGAGTTTTAAGCTTCTTCTTGGGCTGTTCTGGACATAGGTACAAGTTTTTGTTTGTTATTGCTGGAATAGTTGCTGTTTCCAAATTCTGGGCATAATTTTCCTTTTGCTTACACAAAGGAGGATCTTGCTGGTGAAGCTAGGGAAGTTGTTGGAGTCTATAACTAGTCTGAGACGAGAATCAGTTTAAAATATTGGAATCTGGGTATTAACATAGATAGTGGAAAAAATCCTAGGTCTTTAATTACTATGCTGTAAAGATCTTTCATCTTTCTTTCTTTTCACCCACCTTAATTAAAAAAAAAATAGTGGGGAATATTGTCCTTTATTTTCATTCGTATAAGTATTCTGGTCTCAAAGCTTCTTTTCCATACGATGTTGGACTTCTGCTGTGTAGCTGAAGACCCTTTTCACACCCATGAAGCCATACATGTCTGCAAAAGGTGCAGACATCAGGGCATGAACGAGCATGGACAACCCAAACTAGATTAAAGAGCAGCTTCAATCTCAGTTTAACCGTGGACAAATTGCATTCAAGTGAGCAGCTTTCAGCCGCCCATTTACCACAGCACAGCAGCGTGGCACGCTCGTGGCGGAATGGCTCTCTCTCTTTGCATCAGAAGGGGCCACATCACATAAGGTGCTTGGCAGCCCAGCTGTGTGGGGGTAAACCTGCTTAGCCTTTGGGCTCCGAGTTCAGTGAAATCTGCCTTAAGTCGATTCAGAAGTTTCCCTGACAGTAAGTTTCCAACTGAGAAATCAAATCAGGCTGGTATTCTGAAATCTTCCGAATAATCAGACCAGCACACGGGACTCAGGATGGCACAAAGGCATTGCCTTGACTCTGACCTAGTGGTGGGCTGCACAGCGTGTGTTTTCCAGCAGCAGGGGCCTTGGCGGAACCAAATTAAACTTTCCCCACTGCAGGGCACTGCAGGGCACTTTTCTTGGGCCTGGCACACTGAGCTTAGCTGGAGCTTGCAAGGGTGGGATGGCAAGTATCCATCCCTTCTCCCTTTCTCCTGTCCAGTGAGAATTTATTCATGCCCATTCCTAGGGAGGTCAGCACCTCCCCCTCACTTCACCTCACCATTCCACCTCCTAATTTTCGCTAAAGGTACCCAGCGTAAAACTGTCCCTGCACACTCCTTCCTGACTCAGATCCGCCCTGCAAGGACCATATCTGGGGCTAGTTTGTCTTATCCTATCTTTAATGGATTAATTCCTGAAATACTTCTGTATGTAGGGACCTGCTCCTTGTCTCGGTCAGAGTTGGGCAACTAATCATATAGGAAGACCGTGGCAGAGATGGGACTTAAACTCACAATTCCCCAGGCCCGGATTAAGCTCCTAGGCATTCCCCTCTTCACTCTTTATCAGTCCTTGCTGTTCTTTCCAAAGCTGCCAGTGGTAGCTGTGAGGGGGAAGATGCTCCCATCCAGAGAAGCCCCACTCACAGCCACCCTGTGAAGGTCCAGTTCAAAATGCTCTGTCTTGCTCAGCATGTTTCACTCCTCCCAGCTTTGCAGAGATCATGTTAGTATCACCATCTCTCATCCAACACAAATCTGTACATCATTTGCAAATTACAGCGTGAGTGGGTTGCATGGATTTATTCAGCAAACAACCGCTCCCTCCAATTGCTGCCTAGGCTGCAGTCTAGTTGTTAACAGCTGGTTGTTTGGGTTGTGTTTTTGTTAAGTGGAAGTCCTATTTATAGGCAGCAGAACACATGCACGTCCTTGTCTGTGCTGCTGCAGATCCTGGTTAATCTCTTGTCGTACAGAAAGGACAGCCTATCAGCTAGCTCTCTGGCTCTTAAAACCAGCGTGGGAGAGTCGTGGAGGGTTTCTTCTCTCTGTCGCTATCTCGAAGCTTTGGAACAGAGCGATAGCGTGGAGACAACCTGCTGGTCTAAAAGCCATGGGCAAAGGTTTCCCTTGTAACTGCTCTCCCAGGGCACGGAGGAAGCTGCCGTGGCTGGGGGTGACGCTCTGACATGAAATGTCGCAAAATAAAGACCACAGCACAGATTTTTCTTCATATGACGCTAAGCAGCAGATTTTTTTTTTCTTGTCTGCCCTGGTGCTTCTGCTAATTTAGGGATTGGGAGGGGTTATGGTGGAGAGAAGTAGGAAACCAGCCCTCGTCTAACTTGTTTCTTCCAAGTTTCACATAGCTCTGGGCTGTGTTTTTCTCCTTTTGTTCAAAAAGAAAATTCCCCTTCCAGCTTTCCTCTCTGCTCTGTTGCCAGCTTGTGCTGCTATTTGTTTCACATGTAGGAAATGTCACCTGCCATCGGTTCCGGATCTGGGAGCATCCCTGCATTTACAGTTGACCTGTATTCCATTATTCAGCACTTTCCATGCTCCTGGTCACAATGTTTCCAAGGCCCGTTGTAGCATTTTAGAGATCCCAGACAGGAAACAAACTTAGTGACCACACATACACATCTTATTGACTACCGAGGCTCTGACCTTGGTCAGTCTGTTTCTAGGCTGTAGAGAAGGCGTGCTCTGGCCTCGTGGCTGCTTTCTCATCTATCCACCAGAACTGTCTACCCATGAGAACCAAGTGTAGGGTAAGAATGTGCCTGGCTCTTACACCTTCGTGATGGGGACATGGGCATAGACCTGGCAGCTGAGCATCACCCCCATCTTCCACAGTAGCTGTGCAACTGCAGAGACCGCACCTGAAGCAGCTACAATACCGGCTACAATACATTTAGCAGACTTGACTTACGTCCTTTGTCATCTCCACCTGATGAGCACTCCCCAAGCAGGGAGCACTGTGTAGCTGCAGGACACATGGGAACTGGTTCTGACGGGGGAAGCTGGGGAGCCTGGGGGTGTTCCTGGAGTGCAGCCCCGAAGCATCTGCTGGTGCTGGCGGCAGAACATCAAAGATCTTTCTTTAGCTCAAGGAACAGAGCTTGTATTTGTGGACCTGAAAGAGCAGGGTTGCGATTATGTGCGCGTATTCAGCTGTAAGTGCATGAGAGAGATTCCTGTAGTCAGAGAGATCTGCTTTTGTTTGTGAACAGGGTACAAATTAGATGGGTAATTAGTAAATGTGCAAATGTAGTTTGCTTGCCCAATTCAAAATGATTTCATCCACAAACACTTAAGATGACAAAAAAAGTTGGCAGTGTTTCACTGTCTGCTTTAGAAAATGTGACTCATTACTTCAGGGGTTGTCAGGGGTATGTTTCAGGACACTTTTCTGACCTCCCTGCGGAGCTGTGTGTGTGGGGAGCATGTGTGTATGAAGCCTCCGTTCTGGCATGTTGTCCAGGAACTGCTTTGCCTTTGGGAAGAGTAGCTATCTTGTCCCAGAAGACGGCTCCCACTCCAAATTTGCAGAAATTTTAAATGAATTGTTTCAATCAATTATCTGTTTACACCTCTCAAAGCAGTATGTGCTGGTGTGAGTATTACATAAATCTGTCTACATTTCATATTCAGACATATGGACATAAATATTCATGTACTATTTCAAATAAAAATGAATAATTAAAATCTATGACATCACCAGGATCCACTTACAGAATCATAGTACAACACGCACTGAGCATCATCTCTGACGATCACATTAATGTACCGGGGCTGCGTTCTGCACTGACTGATAGTGTACTGCTAGCAAAGCATGCAAAACAGCATAGGCTTAATGCTTTCTGTCCTTACAGCTGCCAGCTTGGTACAGATGATGGGGAAAGAGCTGAGCAGATACTTGACATCTGTAAATGCTCCTCATTCTGTCAACAGGCAGCTGAGAAAAAAAAAAGACTGAGTTAAATCGTGAGTGTCTTTTAAAAAAGAAACCCAAAGACTGACTCTAGCTACTTGCCCAGATTGTAAAGCATATACCTCTCTGCATATAACTTCTGTTACATGGACTTCTGAGGGCCTGGAATGATTTTTTGAAGGATCTATAAACTAACTTTAAATAAGAAAAGCAAAACTCTTGTCATGGCATGTAAGTCTTCTGAGTTAGAGCCAGCACTGCTCTTAGAAATTGCTCAGAGATCTCCAGACTATAAAGAGTTGAAACCCATTGAGCTGCGTGACTCGAGTTTTTTGAGAACCTGAAGCTGAAGGAACCCTGTAGTGTCTCTGGCCTATATAGCTGTTGGGTCTCTGTCAGTCTGCGCTGAGACAGCTCTACCTTCTGCACATCAAACCAGTACCTGGAGACTTGGCTTTGGTTGGCAAAAGGAAAACCATTGGTGAGTCACATATTATCAATTGTTCCTTATCATGATATGACTTTCTCCTGTTGGACAACAACCACGCTACTATTATTCAGCTGTATATATCGTACCAAAGTGCTCTTTAATTTCCTGAGGCTGACCAAGTCACAGATCTATCATTTTTTTCCTCAGAAAATACAGTTCGGCTTCTTTAAGATCCAGTAAGACCGAGTAGCAGTGCTAATCTTTCTAG
This sequence comes from Crypturellus undulatus, assembly GCA_013389825.1. Classification (NCBI taxonomy): domain Eukaryota; kingdom Metazoa; phylum Chordata; class Aves; order Tinamiformes; family Tinamidae; genus Crypturellus; species Crypturellus undulatus. The sequence continues at coordinate 38,383 of VWPW01025498.1, read as the reverse complement.
AGATTTCCCACTTGCTTAAGAACGAGTTTTCTTAGAGCTATAATGCCCGCTCCATATTTACAATTTACTTCCTTAAGGACAGCTAGTAGTGAAAAGTAAACTCACAGATTTTGTTAAGTTTCCAAAACTGATCTCAGGCCTGGGTTATGCAATAAAACATCTGGATGTGTTTTCTTGTGTTTGTTGCTTACTACTTTTGTGTTTTCTTCAGAGACAGTTCAGACACCGATAGTGACTGCCTAAATGAATGACATATCTTGCCCTAATTGGTTTGTATACGACTCGTGCAGTGGTTCTGCTTTGCTGTGGTCCAAGTGGGACAACACTGAGGAGAAGGCACGTGAACTAAACCAGAGTTTGGGAATAACAGGATACAGGTATGCACAAAGAGATGAAATCAACCTGAATTTTTGAAGTTGTAAGTAGGCAGGTTTTCAAATGCGCAGTCTTTGGGGTGTTGCAGAGTATTTGTAAGAAGCAAACTCTGCAAAACGGGGGTTGCAGCTTTGGCGCTGGTAAGGACTAACCCTTTTCTAAGCTAAGTGACCCCCTGTGGGCGGGAATGTGGAAATCAATAGGACTTCTTGTGTTGTTTTATTCTGCTCCCCTTGAACAGGTTTGGAGTTGGCATCACAGAGCCATTTCTAGGGAACCTGAGGACACGCGTCCTGTGAGTCTGTGCTCGTTTAAACAGCTCCCTTAAACTGAGGGGAAGCCGAACCCCCTGACATAAGGGCATGGTGGTAACATTCATGTTTCATTGGTAGCCTCACGCCTCGAGCCCCACGGGAGTCATTGATTGAAAATAACTAGTTGCAAGATTGCAAACCAGCAGGCAACACAACAGGGAGCGGAAAAAAAAATAAAAGAACACCTTCTGCACCGAACTGAGCAAAGCTCCACTTGCACGTGCCTAAGCGGGCAGTTCGTGCACAGATTGTAAGGCTCAGGGGAGGGAGCAAGCGGTGAGCGGGCTTGCTGAGGAGAACATCCTGGACATGGGTACGTGTTTAGAGCAGGAATGGGCACCCGATGGCTCAGACCTTGCTAGTGAGACGCTGCTGAGGGCTAGCGGAATGGGGAGGTTGGCAATTGCACAGTTGGCTTTCACTGAAGTGTAGGACGGCATCAGAAGGGTCCCTGCTTTAGGTAGCTGTGTGCTAGTTAAGACTGAGGAACTTAAAATGCTATGTTGCAAGAAATAATTACCTGCAAAAAGGAGGAAATCCCCAAGCGGGGATTGCTCTTGACTTTTTTGTTCTGTTGCTTCATTTGCCTTGGAGGGAGCTGAGCTCAGGCCTGTCCTGAAACATCAAAGAAAGCCCCATCCTCAAAGAAGCCCCATCACTGTTTCCAACCATCCCGAGCCGAATCTCAATAACCAGCAGGTATAAATTAAGGCTGAAATTACAACTGAAATGCTCACTTTGACCGTTTATCTGTTTTTAACTTCAAATTACGTGACTTTCCTAGCGCTTTGGTGTTGTCAGAGTCCCTTTGCAGCAGCAGCGGGCCCCAGCAGATTACAACAGCATCTTGTTGTAATCTTCGTTAGGTCAAAACTGCAGGACAGCGGCATCGCTCCCGGCCCCATGACCCCCCTTCTTGAGGGGATGGCAGCGGGGGGGGCTGCGTCGCTGCGGGCGCGGCGGAGGCGCGCGCCGCCAGGGGGCGCGCTGGGC
>VWPW01025498.1:0-36687 GCA_013389825.1 Crypturellus undulatus | reverse complement strand
CAGCCGCGCCGTCCCGCCGTGCCGTGCCGTGCCGTCCCGTCCCGCCGCGCCGCGCCTGGCTGTGTTTGTGATTATTTGTGTTTGTTTACTTATTCCCGCGCACGGGAGTCGGCAGCGGCCGTAGCCCCCGCCGGCGGCCCGGCTCTGTGCCGTCGCTGTGGCTTGGCGGCAGGGAAGGCCCAGCGCCGGTGGCTGGAGGCCGCGGTGGAGAGGTGAGGAGGCCCCCTCCGTGCCCCTGAGGGCAGGTTGTGTGTCACGCTGCCGGCTGCTGCCGGGGCGTCCCCGAGGCCCGAGCTCCGCGCGCTGCAAACGGGCGCCCGGGTGGCAGTCGCCGCTGCGGTGTCTGTGCCCGTTAGGAAGCAGCCCCCGGCGGCAGAGCTTGCGGAGGTGCCTGCTCCTCAGCCCGGCCACCGGGCAGCTCTGCCGCCACGTGAACTTCCAGCTTGTCCTTGAAACTCTCCAAGGACGAGGGGACCGTGACTGAGCCCTGCCCTACTTCGTTATGCTTGCAGCGTGAAAGGATTTCCCCCTCCTGTTAAAGGAAATTCTCCCTACTGCAAATTATGTTCCAGATGGGACATGAATTGGACGCGCACAAAAACGGTCGTGTGAAGTCTTCACTTGTGACAACCTCTTTCCTGCTGGAAACCTGTTATCATCTCTCCTCATTTTTCTCCTCCTTCCTGTACTAAAGAAATATTTTCACCTTTCTTTTTCAATAATGTTTCCCAAGCCTTTTCACGACCTTATTTCCGCTCTCTGTATTCCTGCTGGTGTATCTACCTGTTTCTCAAGAGTGGACCCAAGTGCCCCCGGGTTGCTGGCACGGCTTGCAGGGGCTGCGTCGACACCGACCGCCTGTGACTTGCACTTATGAAATCCCCGGCANTCCTGCTGGAAACCTGTTATCATCTCTCCTCATTTTTCTCCTCCTTCCTGTACTAAAGAAATATTTTCACCTTTCTTTTTCAATAATGTTTCCCAAGCCTTTTCACGACCTTATTTCCGCTCTCTGTATTCCTGCTGGTGTATCTACCTGTTTCTCAAGAGTGGACCCAAGTGCCCCCGGGTTGCTGGCACGGCTTGCAGGGGCTGCGTCACCGACAGCCTGTGACTTGCACTTACGAATTCCCCGGCAGCGCTCCTACATTTATTATAGCTTAGTGCTGTCAGGCTGGCATCCTTACAGCAGCATTTCAGATTGGAGAAAAAATAGCAGAGCTTTTATCCCTAGATAAAACATCTTCCTCAATCACCGTGTTTCAAGTAACTATCCTAATAAAATTAAAGTGAATCTACATTCCTCATGTGCTGTAAAGTGTTGCTTAGGGCTTGAACAAAGCTGTCTCTGTTCAATTAGTCTCTAGCACGTTAAAAAAGGAAATTCTGATTTTTTTTCCTTCAGCATCAGTAATAATTTTTAAAAAGATTTCTCACAGCAAAACTTGCAGCAGTGAGGAATTTTTATGTGAAGCTCCCATTTGGAGTTTGCTTCTCTCGTAAGCAAAATTAGTCCCCGCTTTCAGTGGATATATTTCACCACATTTTATCCTCCTTAGCGTCCAGGCTGAGCATTCAAAATGCTGTTTCTCTCCCCACAACTGATAACGTAAGGACTGATCTGTGTGTCCAGCTGCGCCCTTCAGCTCAGCAGCACCTTTGGGAAGCTCTGACGGGTCCAGTATGGAAGGACACCTGGAATAGGCGGCTGCTGAGACCTGAGCACAGAAGGAGGTGGGAGGACAGTAAGAAGCTCAACCTACAGCTCCTAACTGACGTAACTGTTTGGTGGGACAGCGGACGGTGTGTTTTCTGGACTGTCCCCTCAACGCGCAGCTGCCTGCTTCCTGCTCGTGCTTATGTGGCTCTGTGAGTACCTCAGGGGACACAGTGCGAAGCGGCACGTGCAGCCGCCCTGCCTTCTCTGCACACATGCTTAGGAGAGCGCACAGGGACCTGTGTCACAGCTGGGGCTCCCCCGGGGCTCCTCTGCTGGCGTTTTATGTTGCTGCTGCCACCTCTGCCCCCACGGCTCTGGGGAGCCCAGCAGGGCCCGGGCCCGGCCTCACGCAGAGAGCACCCTAGTAGCATCGGTGACATCTCGGTGAGAGGGGCGCAGACCCCCGNAGCACCCTAGTAGCATCGGTGACATCTCTCCTCGGTGAGAGGGGCGCAGACCCCCCTCAGCCTGCAATCGAGGCCTCGCTAGCTATTCGTACACACAACTAAGATATTTTTCTTCAAATTAGTTTTGATTGATCTATAGATGTCTTTATGGAAATTTTGTTCAACCTGTCTTCTTGCCCCATGCTAAGCCCCATGTTGATGTTTTTAGCATCCTAGCCATTTTGATTGCTATTTGCTTTCTGTATTGCTGTATGACCCACTAGACACAACATTTCGTCTTTAATTTTATCTCTAGCTTAAAAATCTTACACTTTGTGTAGACTTTCAAAATAGCTACACCTCTGCCTGTTACATTTTCACAGTGTAACAACTTTTTACCCTGTGCTTTATTCTAGAGTATAGTAATTTATTTTAGCAAATGCACATATTGCACCTGGGAAATGACATGCTATTACTCTTTTGATTTTCTTCTGACAGTGCTGTCTGGAACATTCTCCTTTGCAACAGGAATTTTCTGTGCTTAATCTAGAGAAAAAAAAAGGACAGGACTTGCAGGGTGGAGGTACCACCTCAGAGCTACAATACCGTGCAGAAGAGTGGGGAGGAAGGGACACAGTGAGTGCCCTAAATGTTTGTGGTGACTGTCGTCTTCCTCTGATCCCCCTGCTCTCTGTGCGGCCCCTGGAGCGTGGCCGTGACCTTGGCGCTGCAGAGAGGTGCGTGGCGTTCCAAGGGAAGCAGGCAGGAGAAGATCCCCACAAGAGTTATTTCCTTATAACATCAGGCACGCTTTTTTTGCATGATCTTGTTTCTCAGCAACTGGGTCTTGAGAAGTAATGGAGGGGGACGGAAAGACACAACTAGGCTGTGTATGTGTGCTCGTGGAAGCAACGCGAAGGTTACGCAGGAGACGTGCAGAAGAGCAGGCTCCTGCCTCAGCTCTCCAACCAGCGTTCTAACCCCTCGCTTTTCTCTTTGCATCAGTAACACTTTTCCTAAGCAATTGTATGAGCGGTATGAGCAATCTGCGAATGTTTTTATTTTGAATAAGGGAGCTTTCACTTGCCTTACGAGAATGAAAAATGGTGCTACTGGAGGCTTGCTGCTGATATTTTTGAAGTGTCACAGTTGTTTTATGTCTTAGGTCTTTGTTTTAATCTCTGTGATGTCCTCTTCCTTCCTGAAAAATCCTCATTGTCTTCTGGGGTCTTCTGGCTCTTGTCTTGATAGGAGACCTGATGGTTTTTACATTCTGTGTCTTTTAACCGCTTGTTTCTGCAGGTCTTTAGTACCTAGATCAGATGTGACAAGAGAACATATTTGACAGAACTCTGAACAATTTCTTAATTTACAGCTTTGACTGCAGTTAGTGTAAACTTATATCTTTGGTTAGAAATATCTTTATTTTTCAAGCAATTTCTGATTTCTATTTCTGAAATGAAGGTTGCCCTTTGTGTACTTACCCTGTTAAACACCGACTCGCTGTGTGACACAGGTCAGATGATAAAAATATCCCAGGCTAAAGGTAGCACTCTCTTCCAGCAGCCTTAGTTATATGGTCCTTTGGCATTCTGCCTGAAAGGTGAGTCTGAAGGGAATCTCATAATCCTTCAAATTCATATTTAGGCTTTATATATATTAGGCTTCAGTTCAGCAACCAGTGAAGTGAAACGTGATAAACTTTCTTTTACAAACATGAATATTTTGATGAGATTGCCAATTATGGACATTTTGGGATTAGAATAATTGGAATAATTGTTCCTCCTGATGCGTTTTTTTCCTGTCTTTGTTTTTGGACAGAATTGTGGAGACATTTATGTCGGTAGCTAAGTGTTCTGATGGAAGCTGTAAATAGAAGAGGCAACTATTTGCCTTTCAAAATGATTCTGCTGTGTCTCTACTTTTTTGTTTTATCCCTATGCCAGGCCACAGATACCAGAGTTTGTCACAGCAGTGCTCTTCTATTTAATTTTCAGCATTCAAGAAGAAAAATTGAATTTTTCTTCTGAGTCTCCAACTTTCTGGTTTTCCTATTAGCTCCCTAGAACATGTTCTGAAAACCTGAGTCTGTCCAAGTTGATGGAAATTCATAATCCATGTTGGACGTGAGCCTTTGTACAGCCATTAAGTCAAGCAATTGCAGAAATAAGGGGTTGAAATTTATCTCACCTAACCTCTCCAGTGGAGCTACCCTGTATGATATAGACACTCTCCCTCCTATAGGCGTGAGAGGCAGGTTCTCCTGACTCCATTTGTCTGTCCATTTTCTATATAGAATTCTATACTCTAAAGTAATATATACTTTATATTATATGGGTATATATACTTATGGACGAATATTCTTGTCGCTTCACTGACTTCTTTTGTATTACTTGATTTACAGAGCTGAAAACTAAGCGAATTTAGTAATTGCTGTAATGTCACATATAGTATGACTCCAGCAAGAAAAACTCTTTGAATCGTTTCAGGGAAAATCCTCAACCTTAATTCACAGTTTTTGTATATACGTAATTAACAGTGGCTAAGTCTTTCAAAATCAATGACTGAAATGGGTGGCGTGTGTTTTTCAATATGTAAAGGTGCAAATTTCCCCACTAATGTGTCCAAAACATGCCACAAACCACAGCACAGAATTAAGGCTGTGCCTTACACAGGTCTGTATTACAAGAAGGCAAGGAAGAGCAGAAATTATATTTCTGTTTACTTCACAAAGTCAGCATTTGAAGGACAGCTCTGCTTGGTAAATAAGAGACAGAAAGGTGTATTTTAAAGATAAATTGTTTGACTCTGCTTTATGTCTACATTCATCACCAGTTTTGAGGTAAAGCTGCTGCGTTTGTTATGATGATGGATGGTTAAGGATGGTACAGGTGTGTGTGCTCAGCATAGGATTTGTGCACACACATACGCACAGTGCTTTAAAATGTGTGTGTGTATATATATGTATATTTTAAATGTCAATGTCTGGTTAAGAGAATTAATTACTTTGATGCTTCTATTGAAAGCAACAGTCGGGTTTCCAATATACTGCCTTTTCGTCAGTACTTGTTACACTGTTTCCTGGTGTTCATCAGCACTTCTAAACTACTAGGAAGAATGTGATTAACCATTCGCTTCCTTATGCTTCCTCCCAGCCATACAGAGATCATTGCAGGCAAGCTGAAGTAGGCCATTTCAAATTTTCAAAACATGCAGCTACTAGTGGAAATCTGGAGTAAACACCAGTTGAAACAATCTATCAACACATTTTACAGTACGAAAGGTAACTCAATGTCTGACTGTAACTGCGGATGCGATGACTAACAATTGTTGAGTTTTCTCTGAAGAAGGATTTCTCTGTCACTGAAGTCAATTAAAGTCTAGGGAAGGAGTTTGTGGAATTCGTTTTTGCGTCCAGCCCAAACACATCTCAAAGCAACTTGAGAAACCAGAGTTCAGATGTCAAAAGCCTCAAATTATGAGCCAAAGCTGGAGAACTCATGGTGCTGTGTGTACAGTGGGATTTATTTGGTCTTGCTGGATTTTCTCAGAATTCATATACATAAGCATCCTGTTCAGGCCAAAAAGGAAGAGTACACCAAACAGACAAGTTCAAACTGTGGAAATCAGCATTTCCATCTTTGTCCTGTGATCTGAAGTGTTTGGAAAGCCTTGCATAAAGTGAACTTTTGCCAAGTTTTCTGAAATATTTACCTCTAGACTGTCTGCATTATATTTATTTGCAAAAATGTCTGCTGCTCTGTTTCTGACTCAGAGAGATTACCTGTGAGCTGCGATCTGTTTCTCTGGTGTCTCACTGACATCTTTATTTCCCAAATTTATCCCTAGTTTGTCAGCAAAAGTTCAAATCTGCTGCAGTCCCTATTGCTTTAGAAACTTGCATCACTCTTGAAACGGGAGCACCCGCAGCAGCCAAAGACATTTCATGGGCCTTTTGCTGGGGTGAGGAGGGACCGTTCTGTCCAGGAAGCCGGTGCGATCGCGTAGCTGGTTCCCTCCGAAGGAGACAAACAGTCCTTTTAGGCCAACATGGAAAAGTAACGTCTTTCTGTCTCCCCGCTGCAGGCTCCCTTGCTGGAAGCAGTCGCTGGAGAGGGCCTAGTGCAGCATTGCACCTGCGCCTCCACCACTCACACATGTGGCTACAGCAGAAGTGAGTAGATTTGAGCTGCTGTTTAGGCAGCAATAGCACAAGCAATTACAGACTCTACAAAGCAACTATATAGATGTTATCTACCTATCTATATAATCTGATTAATGGCTTCTTTTCTCAGTGCTCCATGGTACAATGTCACTAGATTTGAAAACCTAAAATCAAAGGAGGTAGAAGCAACCAGCCCAGGCAGAGTGTCTCTGCTCACCCTGAGACTGAAAAGTGTCTGAATCTGCTTCTGCCTCAGGCAGTGGGGCTCGGACTCAACTTGTCGAAGGTGTTTGGCCAAAGACCAAGGCGTTTGGCCTTGTGAAGGCTGACCTGGGAGGCCTTTGGGCTGTGTAGGTTCCTGCTGTAGCCACAGGAAACAGATTTACTATATTTTTAGCAAGATTTTTGTGCACAAAAGAGAGTTATACTGTTGGGGAATATGCCTTAATCCTACAGTGATTTGTTTTCCCTAGTTTCAGCTTCCATGTTTTCTATTTTCCTTAGCCTGCACCCTTCAAAGCTAAATCATATTTAGTTATGTACTTGCTAATAATGGGGATGAAGTGTTTGAAGTGCTGTGAGAACCCTAGAAGTACATCCACCTAAATACCCAGATGGGGAATTGTGACTAATAATATCATGTGGGCTTAGGAATCAGCAAAAAACATACAAACACAAACACAATCCTTGCAGTGGCCACGACTGCCGTGCTTGAGGAATGGCCTGCACTGGAGGACAGTGTCTTGGACAGGCTAACTTGGAGTCTGTAGTGGCAAAGGCAAACCAAACCAAAAAATTCTGTGTTTGGCTCTGTGCAGTACGTCAGTCTGTAATAGCTGGTGTTTGGGAAGAAAGACAGGCATGAAAACCTCCCTCAGAAAATGCAGTGCAGAGGAAAGCCCAGTGCAGCGCAGCACCTTGTGCCTGATGCTTTAGGTGCTGCAGGCACTGCACCCTTGTTCACCCAGACACAGCAGCGCAGGGAAGGTCCTAGCGTGTCAGTCACATGAAAGCAGCCTCTGGCTGGGTGCAGCTGTGTGTTAGGTACAGTTTGGTGTTACAGACACTACCGAGATGCTGCAACACGACTCACTTTCAGGCCTCTCTGATATCGATGCATTCCCTTGCATGTTCTGTGTTTGTGACCTATTTGTGATGAGTTTCACATCTGCTTTAGCAGCTCTTTGACAAACAGAAAACAGGACTGTTTACTGAGTTCACAGCTGCTGCTAATACTGATGCAACTAGCCAAAAATGACTGTTTCCTCGGTTAGCTCATCCCGTTGAATGAATCTCTCCACAGGGTTTGTTACAAGTTTGTTTCAACTGGAATGCTATCAAAAAGTCCCCACATCTGTGAAAATTCTCATGCTTCAGCCTTCCTAGAAACTCTGAAACATATACACCCTCACTAATTCTAGCAATGTGCTCATGCTTCCTATGCTCTGATCACTGCAGCTTTTCGCAGATCAGGAAAGCGTGTCAGCCTGTTATAAATGGGGCAGGATTCCTAGTGTGGTCCCGTAATACAAACGCTACTGAAAGCTTCAGACTTGAACAAAACAGTCAAGGAAATGGGTCTTCTCGTCTAGTTTAAGGATACCTTTATCTACTGTCTTCTATTGCAGGGTTTTATTATGGAAACTAAATTACCTTATTTTTGTATGCAAGAGATTTAAACTATTGTGAATGCACCGTAATCCTGTAGTGATGTTTTTTCTTGCCTCAGTCTCACTGTTTTCTACCATTGCTTTGCCCACATTACAGTATTCCTCTATGAATGAGGTTATGGCCTTTAAGTCAGATCTCCTAGCTATGCTGTGTTACACGTGTTTATGGGCAGTTTGGTACTCTTGCACTTTTTTCCTCCCAAATTAGTTACTTGTGCAACTTTGTTTCTAGTGATAAAACAAATTATTGGATCTATTATTGATTAAGCAGATTATTTGATGGTTTAGGTGATAGAAGTTGCATCTGTACGAAATCGTCACACAAGTTTTGTGTTTTGTTTAAGCATTGATTAATAGCACAGTGCTGCAGTGAATCTATGCAACACTTGTCCTTCAAAGTCTGAAAACAGAACAGATGTTTCAGTAAAGCAATTAGCTTGTGGATGTGTAGCTTTAGTTCCAGCTATACAGGCATGTGCCTCAAGATTTTCCTTCCTGATTCTAAATACTATTTGGAGGTGCTACTTATCATCTCCCAAGTGCTCGTTTATTGCAACTGTATTTCTCTAGCTTCCTCTCCTGTTTCAAAAAACATTTGAGCCTTTCTACCTACTTGTGAGAGGAATTTTAGAGATGTAACTGTAATCTGTAGTAGGGGTGTGGGGAAAAAAGGCAAATGGGTATGAAAGTCAGAGGCTTTCTAGGACAAAAGATTTCTGACTCTTACTAGTATTTTAGTCTTCCAGGAATTTTCATGTTTAAATCAGTTTTGGAACATCTACTGTCATGTATCTCACAGATAGCTTTCATTTCATAATAGTTATTTCTTCAGTTTGCTTTCAGTTGTTAATGAATTTTGAATCTTGAATTTTGTCTTGTCCACTATGAAGCTTGCATGGGCAACTCTAAAACACTTCCAATGCCTACAGGCTTATTCTTAGACAGTAACAGGGAATGTACTGACCAGCCCTTCCTCTCATTTGGTCAGCTGCAGCCAACAGGAGACACCAAAACTTTTGCTGGGCTCTTCTTAGATGGACTAAAAAAACAGATTGTTAATATTGTTACACAAATCCCAGCATTGTCTTGTCTTATGGGAATGCTGCAGAAAATAGAAATGAACAACAGGAATACAACTCTGTGACCTATAGATTTCTTGCCAACCCCTCACTGCTCCTGCATCTCCAAGCCTTCCATAATCTTTTTGTGTTAAGAGTCATCCTGCACCAAAACTCATCCTTATTCCTTTAGCTTTATTCTTCTCTTTGAGCTCTTTCTGGCTGTGGAGATAGCAGGTAATCATCAGGCAGTCTTCCAACTCCTACCCAGATAGATCTGATTAACTCTTAGCACTCTTCTTTATAGACAGGAGAAATTTTTTAGTGGTTTCACAGGGCTTAGGAGCTGTATCATTTTCCAGCTGCAGCAGGGTGGTATATCAGGGAGCAGACTGACATTGGTGGACCTGACCTATACCTGCTTAATAGGTCCTTAAGTGCCTGCTGATGGGGTGCAGGGAACTGAGCCAAAAGCAGAAATGCTACAACACAGCAGACATCTCTCTCTATGGGGAAATTCTCAGAATTACACAGTAGCTGAGGTTGGCAGGGACCTCTGGAGATCGTCTGGTCCCACCTCACTGCTCAAAGCAGGAGAAACTAGAGCTGATTGCCCAGGGCTATGTCCAGGCAGCTTCTGAATGCCCCCAAGGACAGAGACTCCACAGCCTCTCTGGGCAGCCAGACTCAGTGTTTGCCAGATTCATAGTTAAAAAAAGTGTTTTCTTACATTTACCTAGAATTTCTTGTATTTCCATTTGTTTTCACTGGAACTGGAGAAGAAGAGGCAGCTGTAGGTGAGTTCTAGCAGAACTGGAGGAAAGACAACAAAGTATTAGACCGCAAGGAAACAGGGAATTCAGTAGCAAAAACACTGAATTTCCATGTCACAGTAAAACCCAGCAGATTCTGCCGAGTGGCACAGGGAAATCCTTCAAGCCCCAGCTGAGATAAATGAGACAGTTCACACCTTTCAGAATTACAATGTAGGGCAGCCCAAAAATGATGGAGAGAGAATTCTGTCAGCGTATGCTCCATGCATGTTCTCAATTTTGTCTGTACATGTGAGAGCAAGACGATCACTTATTTTGTAGAGGCATGCTGGCTTGCTCCAACACAGTTCTGTGGCAATGGCTGAATTCCACAGAAAAGCTGTACAGCCACAGAACATATAAAGTCTGGAACATGGATAAACTGGTTAGGATAAAGTAGAAACCATCACAAACCTCTGCCAAAATCCAAAGTGGAATGAATAGAAGTTCAAAAAAAGTTCATTCAGTATGGCTGGCTCCTTGTTTCCATCATTTAGCAATAATTACATTTTTGTCACTAACATTGTTTTAAAATGTCAATAGAATCCAGACAAATAGATTTGTAAACCCTGCCCTGTCATATTGAATGTATTAGGTTTTCCAATAACAGTCTCTTTCAAGTGAGGGTGAGGAGGCATTAAAAGCCCAGTAACTCTGAAGTGTGAGGAAGCTATTGAAATGGCTTGTTAGGCTGTATGACAAGCAAGCTGAAATATAATAGGCCTCGAGCTTCGTGAAGGGACTGACAAGCTGTGCTTGAAGGGAGGACAGTGCCCGAGAGTTTGAAGGGCGGATGATTTGTGCAAAGGGGGTGTTGGAAGGTTCAAGGCAAAATAAACAAATGGGGCTACCCACAGTGACAGTATTAAACTGAGCACAAAATGCTCCTTGAACTGGGTTTCTAAACAAAAGTTAAGAGTTTGTCTAACCAGAGGCTCTTTTCAGTCAGCATTTCCTCCTTTCCATATTCAGACCAAAGAGTTATTTTCTGTTACCTAATTCACCACATTTGTTCTGAACCAAACTTTCCTTAGCCTTTTTTATTAATGAGACTGTGGTCTTTCTGCTAATGCAGAACAGTCCATGACTTTCTTCTTGCAAAGAAGATGCAAGATGGGACCTATTAACACTGTCCTGCCCTTGTCTCTATACTTACCCCTGTGTTTTGATAGTCTACTTGAATATTGCACTTGCCATTCACTTTGTGTTAGAAATCAGAAGAGTTTTGGTCCTAATATCTTGCATTGGACCAGATGGGGAACCTGGGAATGCGAGCTAGCTTCTGGCAACCCTCGTTCTACTGACATGTTCATGTCATGACCAACCACCGTGGCCTCAGCAGCAGTGCTGGTAGGTTTGCTCTCGGCCATCCATCTCTTACTGCAGAATGTTAGCCCTCATCTAAAGAGCAATACATGAATAACAGGTGGTTCCAGCACTTCCAGCTTTGAAGGCAAATTTGAGGATGCAGGTTGAGTGTTACCGGATGCAGTGATACGTATGCAATGCTGCCGGCCTCCTTGAACTAGAGCTCAGGGTGTATGACTGACCTCAGTCATCTCAGCTGGGGATTGGGAGTTCCTTGGAAAACCATCTAAAAACAATCAAATAAACAAAACCCCTTGACCTTCAAAGGAAATGCATTGAAAAAAATGCATTGAGTGGTACTTAATTTGTGGATCTGTCAAAATGCAACAGAGCTAAGGCTATGTACTGCGGAAAAGGTAGCTCCTCCATGGTTGTAGGGGGCCTGGGAGCAGTGTCATTGTTAGAGCGTGTCAGCTCAAGGCAGAGTCCCTCAAGAAATGCATCAGGAAGCTGCTATAGCTGTTGATGCCCGGCTAGAGAGTATTCCATTATACTAACTCAATTCTTCGCAACGGGTGGGAATTCTTTACATTATTTCCTTTTCACAGCTATGACAGATGTGGAATATGTAAAATAGAAGAGAGTGGGGAAAAAGAAACATCATTTTAAAAAACAGAGCCTTGAAATCCTATCTTTCTAATATCTTCTTAAATCCTACCTATAGTCTGTCTTTTCCTTTATATAACGTAGCTGGCTGCAAAAGACGTCTGTTTCCTGTTACGCTTTTAAGTTACCAGTGTCTTTTGCTGAAGTTTCTAGATGATCTCCAGTCAACGTGAAATTTCTTCTGCCTGATCCCTGCTGCGCCTTAAACGCAGTGCTCGCGTTCAGCAGAGGTTGGCCCCACTTCCTTCCTCAAGCACAGCGCCTCAGGAGCACTGCAGCCTTTCCTCATGTGATCCCACAGACCCTGAGCAGCTCAGAGGAGGCCGCCTCGTTCCCATCCTGCTGACATGTTCCTAGCTGAGTCAGGGAGGACACGGAGCCCTTGTATAACCCGCTATCGTGCAGAAATGTCACTGTCTATGAACAGTTCCACATGGCAGTCACCAGATCTTCATGCAGAGTGCTTAATATAAGGCAGGAAAGATGCTTTGTTACCAGCCTGTGTGGAAACTGGTCTGATCTACCTGCTTTCTTACAACCCATAAAGATGAGTCTGAGGAACATAAAGAATTCCATCATAAAAACAAAAAATGAGCAACAACAACAACAAAAACAAAAAAAAACCCCAAAAAACTAAAATTTAACACGCCTTTTCCAGAATACTATCACCTGGCAAATATCTTCTGTACGAAGCAACATTCTCCCAAAGTCCCATCCTTTGGAGCGCGAGGGACATCACTCCATCATCCTGCACAGGGATGTTTGGCTGCAGCACAGAATGGGAACAGATTTTTTACTTCGTGTCTGTCCATACTGTAATCCACCGGATGCTGTCTGCTTATTGAGCGCTTCTGCTAGCAGCCTGTGGTGCTTGCCCACAATGTGCTGATGGGCCAGCGTCGGAAAGCAGTGCTTTTGGGCTTGCAAAGCATTCCTGGCTCGGGAATTCATAGTCTACCACTGACCCAGTGGTTGGCATTTGTGTAGTTGCAGTTCTGCTGTGGTAAGTTGAAGAACTCTGTAAAAAACTAGAAACAGCTTTGACTTTTTTTCCCTACCGTATCTCTAGGAGCTTCTTTAAGAGCTGATTTGGCATGTAGTGAAGCAGTGCCAGAAAAGCATCGTGTCTGCTCATTGTCCTGTAATCATCATTTGTCTGTCACAAAACCCTAATTCCAGTCAGAACCTCCTTGAACAGAGCCTGAGGCGGGAGAAAACTCTGGCATCACCAGCTTTGGCAGGATCCCATGTGTGTAGCAGATGCCAAAAGACGTGTTCTGTAATCCATCTTCTAGAGTTAGCTCTTTTCTAATATATCAAGTAAAATATATGAATATGTTGTTGAGTTAGCAAATACTTCCCGCGCAAATCTAATGCTGGTTCCCAGGCCCTAAAAATGGAGGTCTTGCATGTTACTGTTGAAGTGAATTATTTGAGAAGGAAGGAATTTAAACCTAAAAGTATCCTAAATTTAGGTTGCTTGGTAGATTCAGGGGAAGACAAATTCTTTCTTTTTGTTGCTGCTGCTCCTCTGAGGGGAATGACATTCTGAAAGATTAAAAAAACAACTTACAGTACTATAGAGTACTCTGTAGCTTTGTTTGGAGTGGATTTTGCAACCTTAGCTATGCAAATTCAAATTGTTCACTCAAAGGTAATGCAAACTGTTCTTTCAAAAATGTCTATAATACTCAAGTACTGTGTGAATAAAGCAGTGATCTCCAAAACTTGGAAAAATATTTCTCTCAGCAGGATTAAATGAGTTCATTTATTTTCTTTAAAAGAAACAAAACTAGCATTCTGGCCCTTTTCTGATCCGTTTCAGGGCACAATTTTCAAGATATTTTTTTCTTTTTATAGAAAGAAAATAAAGGAACACAGTTGATACTAAAGATTAAAGTAGTTTTCTACATTAGTTGGGCAATTATTTGTTTATTTTTCACACAGATAAATTTTGAAGTAAAATGATTTATCAGTGTCCAGTTTCTCTTTTTAGGGATGTTCAATAGTAGAAAAATGAATTAGAAAAGAACTTAAGAAAGATTTGGGGATGGGAGAGAAAATTAAGTGAACTTTAAGGTCAGCGTTATAAAGATACCAGTCTAACCTGATTATTGTCTATACTCTGGAGGGGGAAAATCTTATACAGCTGCATTAAAGTTGAGAGAAATGAGAAGCTGAAAAGAAGAGGAAATTGTATTACTATCTGAGGGAGATTATTTTGTAGAGTTAAGAGTTAATGGTCACTTACATTCCCTAAAAAATAATAACAATGATGTGAGTTGTTGAAGGAGTGTTACTGAACAAGAAAAGACAAATATAAAAATCTTGTGTTCTATCCAAGCAAGTTAGATGGGTTTCTCTTTTACAGGAAAGGGAACAAAGCTCCTCACCTAACAGGAATGCAGTATTTTCAGGCCTCAAAAGGTCTGTTCTGTCCCCTAACGGCTACTCAGTGATGTTTAGAGGTTGATGGGACTGTAAAAGTTAACTGCTGTCCCAGACACCTTTCCTACTGATCCCGGAGTTTTGGTTCCTCGAGAAACCAAGCTTATTTCTAGCCTGGCAAATGCAGCAAAGGGAAGTTCTTAAGGGATGGCATAGCAAGTCTCTCTCTTGATCACGTTAAATATCTTACTCACCCGAGCCATGGGGCAGCAGCACCTGGGGAAGAAGAGCCCTGGGGGCAGCCAGTGTTTGGATGTGAAGCTGGAGCCCATCATGCAGGTTCATGGCCCGTCTGCGCCCCGTCTGGAGCAGTACCTGGGTGCTGCCTCCCAGAGAGCAGGTGCTGCTGCCTCTGAGCTGCGGCTGGAAAACGGAAGAATTGAGGAGATGCTCCTGCTCCCGGGCCTTGCCACGGCTCACAGCAAAGGAGCAGTGGCCTTTGATTTTCTCTGAGAAACAGACTGACCTTTTCTTCTTCTTACCCGAATAGATCAACTTCATGTAAAGCTATGACTGCATCCTTGCTTTGCCCAGAAAGCACGGGCTGCTTTTGGATTGACACAGTGCGCTGAAATGCTCACAGTGATCGCACTGTGCAAGAAGTACAGAATTCAAGTCCCTTGGCAAAAAAGTGTACATGAAATTAAGAATGTTTCGGCAACTTCTGATAAGAAGATTGCCCTTCAATTACCCTCTACTTCAAAACCACCTCTGTAAAAAAATGCGAATATGTGAGCACTGTTAGGTCCCTCACTCTCTTTGCTGTGGGGAATGGTCAGCAAATTTTACAGGGTACCATCTCACAGCTAAGATGTGCTTACCAACAACACTTTAATTACTTGTCTGTTGCAAAATTAAGTAGATACGCTTAAATCAAAAACACTTACCAGTCTCACCTGCACTTGGACTTGAAATTTAAAACTGCAGGAGACACTAACTTTGTCTGCTTAATTACTGAAGGAGCATATAACATTCCTGGTATTTACATTATATTTTAGGTATAATCTCCAGGGGACCTATTCATCTTAATTATTAGAGGTAGAGGATACACAGTACTCTAACATGATAGTTAACAGCTTAAATTTGGTGCATTGAGGCAGTAATATGCCTTTTCTTGAAAGAGTTTTAGTGTTTAAGGATTTAGTAAAGAATGCTTAAAAATGAATAGAAATATGTCTGTGCAAGCCAACATTAGCTGATCTGAAGAGGAATGACTTATTTGCCACTACACTGCTTTGAAATGCAGGAACTTAAAATATAAGCAGCGGTTGACTTCTCCTTTTGTTGGCTTGGGAGTCGAGAATTGTGCAGAGCAGAGAACACAGACTTTTTTTTTCCTTTAATAACTGAGAGTTTAGACCTGCTGCCGACACAGGAGGAAATACCATTAGATAGCTACAAGAAAAGCCAATATTCCACGTTATTTGAGCAGACAACTAACATTTGAAACTTGGACGAACTGCTTCCACTTAAAAGCTGTCAGTCACATTGGTTATAAAAAACCCCAGAGCACTTAGGGACTGTCAATCACTTTCTGCAAGAGAGATGTGACATCTTAACATTTGCTTTGCCAGTATTTACCAAATGCGGGAAAGCAAAGGGTGAAAATGCAAATGAAAACACACATGCTCACTGATCATACGGTAC
This sequence comes from Crypturellus undulatus, assembly GCA_013389825.1. NCBI lineage: Eukaryota > Metazoa > Chordata > Aves > Tinamiformes > Tinamidae > Crypturellus > Crypturellus undulatus. The sequence goes on along the minus strand of VWPW01025498.1, from coordinate 20,807 downwards.
AAGAAAAACATATGGATCAGCCGGCGTAGCTGCTCACCTAGGAGCTGCTGCTCCTAGGAGATTTTGCTCCTTTCCTGGAGGAACAGAGGTGCCGCAGGCTGCTCTGGGCTGCTGGAGGGAAGCTCCCTGCAAAGCGAGCGGCAGTGGAGCCAGTGGGTGAGGACAGGGCCCCACAGCAGCCCGCCCCGCTGTGCTAGGGGCCGAGGGAGAGCGTGTGGAGGGCATCCTCCCCCTCGCTCTGTCTCATGTGGTGGTAAGGTTGGGGGTGCTGTAATTACCAGAGAGAGCCCGGTGACACTTTCTGTTGTAGAGAGGGGATTGGTGAGGAGAAGAGTAAGAAGCAGTTAATTCAAATAGCCTTGTGCTCCTTGTCCTTATGTTTCTGGCTGCAGTTGTCCCCGGGTTGCTCTGACAACCAGCGCTCTAGACGCTGGTGCTGGTGCTTCAGTGGGGGTGCAGCTGCTGGCAAAGCCGTGCTCAGAGCTGCCGGCCGGGGTCCTCTCCGGTGGCCACCACCGTGACCGTCACAGATGGGGAGCTCTGGCTGCGGCCGGGCGCGGGGCTTGGAGCTGCGCCGTTCGCATGCCGCAGGCCCAGGTATGTTGCTGTGCTGCCCCGCTGCCCAGCGCTGTCTCCTGGGCTTCCTGGCGTGTGTCACTGTGCAGATGAACGAGCCTTCCCACCAACACACACATTGAGCTCGTTTCTGTTAGTGCTAGTTCTTTGCGCACCACATTGTCTGGCTATAAGTAAGCTGGACAAAACATGGAAACGTAGGAAATGTGGCAGAACTCTGCTTTAAATAAAATCACTGACATGGTGCCTCTTTACCAGAGTTTTTTCAAAGATCCTATCCAACAGTAAGCAGCTTACAACAGCTATTCCTGTTTCAGTCTTATAACCTACATCTGCAGCACATAATTCTCAAGTGAGTCCAGAGGTTTTGTTCACTGTGTGCATCCAGATGCTAACAGGGTCCCACTCCTAACACAGTCTTTGTCAAGTCTTCTTCCATGTAGGGTTTCTCAGGTAAATGTTACATTGTCGTTTTGAATAGGATTCAGCCCCCCCAGATTATATATAACCTCTAAATAAGGTTCCTAGAAACCTAGTGTAAATGTAGAAACCGGTGTATAAATTCCCATTGTAGTCCACGGAGGTCCGATCAATGTAGTTGATGAAACCAAGACTTTGAAGCAGATACCTCCCAGCTATGAGCAGAATAGCTCCTCTGAATATGCTGTGTAGGTTTACCTTTACAATGGGAATTCAGACAGTGCATGCTGAAGTGCGTAATCTTGAATCCCAGCACAGCAGCCAGTCACTCAGGTCTCTCTGGCACCCTTGGGATCACAGCCGGCACTTGAGGCCCTTGTTTCTGTGCGCAGAGCTATCGTGTTGTCTTTCACAGCAGGACTGTCCAACACGCGAAGTGCTGCTTTCCTGCTACCTATAGCCTGGGTACAGGTGGTCCTGCAGCTGTGGGACTTCAGATGAGCGGGTCCAGTTTATTTATCCATTATTTCTAATCTCTCTTTCTCTGTATTCATGTATAAATACATGTGTATCAGATATATAAGTTATCTAGTGATGTGAAGAATAGCAATTTAGATTATGGGATGTGGGTACGCTAGTTACGTGTCAGCCAAGAAGGTCCTGCTGCTGTGTGTGCATGTGTATATATATGTGTGTGCATGCAGGTGTGTGTATACTATAACACAACTTTAAAAAGCTATGTTACCTGTCATAAGCAGATTACAGTGGAGTTCAGGTGGTATAATTAAATCTAAGGATAAATCTGTGTTGGGATTTCTCTAGAGGTATAAATTCCCCATGTTTTTCCTTCAAATAATGCAGTAGGTTCTACTGTTTGTTACTTATCAGGGAGAACTTACCACTGGTTTTGCATGCCATGTCTGATTTATGCCAGGCCTGTTCTCTAACACCTAGTTTATTTGCTTATTTGGAAGATCTGTCTTCCCTTGATGAAGGGGATTCTTCATCCTCCTTTCAAGCTTAAAAAAAATGCTTTTCACTATAATCAGTCTAGAAAATGGAACAGAAAACAAAACATCCCTCTACATGTTTTGAGTCGTTAAGAGATGGTTACATCTAAGCTCTGATAATCATCCTCAGATTTTAGTGCCAAAAAGGAAAGGTCTTGTTTAGTATGGACCAAAGGCTGGGACTAAGAGAAAGTTCAATAGGTCATTCAATAGTAAGAAAGCTTAGAGTGAATGGATTGAGAGATTTCACAGAATCACAGAATGGTTGAGATCTGTGAGATCATCTAGTCTCTAAACAACCTCCAAACTCTTAAACACAGTGTTAAAGAAGATTTTAAAAAGGCTTCTTATTATCTTTGTATATTATGTTTCTTGAAGATTAACAAATTTTTATAACATACCTTTAGGAAGAGTGTTTTACTCAAAGCTATTGCATGTGACTGTCATTCATAAGCAATCTTTGTGATGTTTTTGGAAATTTTATTACAGTTTGTACACATGCAGATATCAAAATAGGGCAAAAAGCTATTTTTGTCTGAAAAAGAGACAGAGTGCAATACTAACACACGTGAGAACTTGAGAGAATCAAACTGACTATATGATAAAGAACCCTTAGAGCAAGATGCGAGGCAAATCCATATATTCCTTTGGCAAATTTCAGTGACTTCCTAGTCTATGGCAATGCGACAGAGTTGAGTATTGCTAGTGTCATTCATGAGTCAGACCCTGAAACGTCATGAGGTTGGCTTAAAAATGTTAAAGTGATTTCTAGCTTACTTTTACTTGTCTTTTGATAAATATCCCCCCTTTTTTAAATCTCAAGACAACGTCACATTTTCAAGTGTTCTGCACCACAGTAAGGCCTATACATCTTTTAGCAGAAGGTGAAATTCCTATAAAACCAAATGACTTCAGAAAAGGGTCTTTAGGCGAAACATCAAATGCTACAGGGTTCATCATGAAGTCTCGGGAGCTGAGAGCATAAGAAGGAGCAGATATTCATGGGGGCTCCTTAGGCGGAGTGACTAAAGAGAGAGATTCCTGTGGAGGGCCATTGGAGCACGAGCAGCTTCCCTTCTGCATCACCTTGTTCTCCCCTGAAGACACTTCTCCACTGGCTATAGAAAGAAGGCTGGTGCCGCAAGGCTGAAGTTGGCTTTCGTGAGCAGCTCTTCAGGTGCCGCATGAGGAGAGGCTTTTGAAGTGAGGAGCTGCACTGCTCATCCCATGCAGCGGGGGTGGTTCCAGAGCATTCAAGGGCTGTAACTGAGTTCGATGCTGTGGTTCAGCCAAGCAGAGTGTTGGCATTTACGTGTGCATATATCCATATGACATAGTTGCGGCTGGATACCTGCCTGGATTTGGGGAAGGGGTGACAATCAATCAGGTTAGTGATGGGCTGTTTGATACGCTGTGCCACTAAGAGCCCAAAAGCGCTCGCGGGAGACACAGAACCACGTGCAGAATCAGCCAGCCCGGCCTGGGCGCGAGCGGCAAAGCTGCCCCAGGGAGTCGCTGCGCTCTCCCGCAGGCATCCAGACAAGCCTGCTCTGAGATGGCATTTACTGTGCTGCAGATATGTCACAGATCATTTGTCACAGCCCTGTTGAAGCAGCTTGCTTGTTATCATCTGTTCTGGTGTGACATCCTGGGCATGGCAGAGCAGTTTAGCGTCCCGCAGTGCCAGGAATTGCAACCTGACTCCTGGGCAGCGCATGGGACGGGGCTGGACGCTTGTCCCAAGGCTGGCTCTACTAACGCAGGGCTCTTCAGTCTGTGTTGATGAGTCAAATCCAAGGAGTGCGAGTTAAGGATTTGATATTGCTGTGATTTACAAGTGAAGAGGTACCAGAGTTGTCACAGTTACATTTACTCCAGGTTTAGAAATAAGATCCCAAAATTTAGCTAGCAGAACAACTTGGCCTTGGATTTGTCTGGCCCTCTCTTTAGCCTGCTTAGGATTTGTTGAGGTTGCAGTGATTCCCCACTGTGCTCCACAGATCACAAAGGCTGCCTTAAAAGCTCAAGGTTATAAGGCACTGTGGTAGTCCCCTACACTCCAGAAATTGATCCATGCACCAAAACATTGAGGAATCCCTGTCCCGGAGCCTGCAGAGTTTGCAGTGAGATGGTTTACAGAGGGCTAAGCTATCCAGTTTGAAGCTGGGTGACAAGATCTAGCTGCTAATGATGCTTCTCCGTGAATATTAGGAAGGAATCAGATGGATCTTCATTGGGAATAGGCCAGCACAAGCGGTGCTTATGTCGGGTAAGGATGCAGCTCCGCTGGAGCACTGTTACCATTCTCAGCACAGAGGTTTTAAAGAGTTTTAAGGTCATCCAGCACCTCTGTTTCTGCTTGGGTTTGTTTTTTGCGCCGCAGCAGGGCCGGGTGCAGATCTAGGTAGGACAGACAGATCTCTGCTTGCCTGAGAGTGTGGAAACGGGGGAGAAAACGGATCCCTCTTTTCTTTTCAGAACCGTCTGACTGGTGCCCTGCCCAAAGCTGCTTGCGGTGCAAAGTCTCATCTTGCTCTTACCTTGGCAGTAGCAGAGGCTTTCCTGTCAGAGCAGTCCGCAATGGGGCACGAACAGGATCCCAGCTGGTTAACCAGAATAAATGAGCTGGAGCTTCAAGCAATGAAGTGGTAGAAAGTGTTAAAAAATGGGCTGCAGACAACTATCGGAAGAAGTGTTGTCACTTACTGAGAAATTCACTTTGCCAGTTAGTGCAAGTCCAGATATTAAAGTTGTTTGCAATTCTTTTAACAAACTGTAGAATGAATGGAAAATTTTTGGAAGATGTTGAGACTTCGGTTGTTTTTTTAAAAAGGGAGCCTCATTACTGAGCCAGGGCATAAAAAGTGGCTAGAAAGAAAACTAAAACTAATTAATCTGTGCTAATCCAATAAAATTAAAAAATATGCATACAACGATGGCACAAAAGAATGAATCCAGATTTCTGGTCTTATTGTAACTTGGGAGTAATCAGTAATAAATAAACCTCATTTTTCTTTTTTTCCTTTTTTTTGTGACTTTGTTGGATTAGCAATGTCCTGTGCAATGTGGGTATGTGAGAAAAGAAAAGAGGGATCCGTTTTCTCCCCACTTTCTACATTCTCAGGCAATGTGCTATACCTGAAGCAATGGAGTGCAGATTTTTCCGCAGTAGGTTTTAATATTATTTTTGTGTGCTACTTAAATGAGTACCATAGGGTACTCTGAATTCTCAGCTAATATTTCAGATTTTGTAATTTGCCAAACTCAAGTGAGGAGTCATGCAAAGATGTGCTACTCCCATCACTTCATTTAAACATAGACTGTTCCCTAATAGGTAGAGAACCATAGATAGTATTTTTTTAGCTTAGTTTTTAGTGTCTAAGTTCAGTTAGATATTTAACACTATCCTCCACTGTCACTGAAGTTATTTGTTTAATCAAAGTGATTTTGGGTGTATAGCTATATAACCAGGAGCAAAACTTGACTTGTAATTTTGCATCGATAGAGCAGGAAAGTGTTTGTATCTTTGTTAGTCTTGTTTCCTGATAAAAAAGTGAACAGTCTTTAGAATAGTCTGTGTTAATTATTAATCTCACCTTCTACATGATGTGACCAGTCTTTTTTGAATGACGTGGTCTATGTCAACCGAATTTGACTGTGGTCTGGAATTTATTAGGAGTCTGTGAAGTACTTGAAAGTAAGTGGTTAGGTGGAAGAGAAAAAGCTGTTGGGTTTGCAGGCAGTGTCATGAACTCAGTGCTTATTAAACATTGGAGATGGATGCCACATCCAAACCTTGAGATACAGGTTCCTGGGCGTCCTGCTGCTCCCTGAGCTGCTTCTTTTCCAAAGAGGGTAAGAAAGGTCTCATCCATGCAGAGAGGTTCCCTTCCTGCTTGGGGTCCTAAATGTATCTTTTTTACATATATATATATATATATATGTATGTATGTATGTATGTTTTAAATACNATATATGTATGTATATATGTATGTATGTTTTAAATATGTACTTTTTGTCTATTTAAGAGAGACAACCTAAAGCTTTCCTTGGAATACACCAGTGCTAACGTTTGGTGAGCGCTGAAGCTGATGGCAACTGCACTGTCTCTGACAGGTTACAGCCTCATTTATTCTCTCTGTCACCTGCTTGTGGCCACACACTGCTTGCTTTCTGTGAGCTCAGCCTCCCTTTCCTGCTTTCTCATTTTCTTGGGCCTTTTTCTGGGCTAGTTTTCTGCCAGGTTGATGTGTTGAATCCATGGAGGTGGAAGGAGAAGACCCTCTCCAGTCGACGTCATGCGGCTGGGTGCTGGGGGGCATGACACAAATGTGCTCTGTCAGGCCCCTGGAGTGAGCTCAGGTTGTGTACAAATCTATGTGGCCCCCAAAAAGCACCTCACAATGCTGTTTATGAGGTGCAATGTAAGATAAGATAAGCCATAGCAGTGCTACCTGCCGCTACCCTGTGGCTGTGGTTCTCTTTTCATCACACAAAACCCAGTCACATGGATTTTGTTATTGACGGGTTCCTTGTGGTCTCAGAGGATTTCCTGGCAAATCAGAGTACGTTTTGGTTAAATGTTGCTTGGGCACCGAGTGGTGTTAACTAGATTTGCTTTGTGCAGTACATTGAAGTACCTTTTTCTTGTATTCAGGGAGCGATATGCTCTTCCCCTGGCTAATTTTAACATCTCTGGGCTCCCATGCAAAGAAAGCTAAAAGATTATGCTTTCCTCCTAGAAAAAAAAAAAGAAGAGATGAGTTCAAATCCTATTAAACCCAAGTCAGTATGGTGATTTCTATTACAAAGGGAGAACGATTCAGAGGAAACAATATATAAAGTCCACACTTAAAGCAAAGATTATCTGTTAAAAAATCCTGATTAAGTGAGGAACCACAGACTTATTTTTGGAAGTATCCTAACCTGAGGTTAAATTAGTAAAACTTGGACACCTACAAGCAAGGCCTTGAGCTTGCACCCGCTTTGGGATGGCATCTGCAGCAGCCTCTTGGCCCAGCGGCTCCCTGCATTGTTCTCCTTACAGTCCTGCGACAGAGCTCGTGTGTGCTTCACGGGGCAGGGAAGTGTCTCACCAAATGGTGTCTATGGAAATAGGGGCAGAAATGGAGGTTCCTTGTCTAATCTGCTTGCTCTGGCACAATTCTAATCATCCCTCTTTTTTTTTTTTTTTTTCTTTTCCCATCTCTGATCTGTCATGGTGTTCCCTGTCCTCTTGCTCTCTCTTTTTCTGGTTGGGCCACCTTTGCTAAATATCCATACTCCTTCAGTCAGCTAGTAAAACCATTAAAGAGGAGTCCTGCAGTTTAAATGCAACACGGTGATTCATACGGGAAGTGTTTTTTCTTTGTTTTCATGAAAACAGTCTGAGCAGCTCGCAGACAAAAAGAAACCCTGCACATGGAAAATGTGTGTATTCTATTTGTGCTTCAGCTTTGCAGAAAATGTTTATGTTGTGCCACAGTTAACACAAATTAAGTTATTATTAAATCCCCAAATTATTTGTTTTGTTGTTGTTTGAAAGTGGGATAAGCCCATGCCTTTTTTTTATTTGTAGGGACAAGCAGAAAGAAAAAAAAAAAAGATCTTACTGAAGTGATTTGTTGTTTTGGTTTGCAGCCATGAAAGGAAATGACATTTTCAAGGCTGCATGTGTGCCTGGTTGTGGGCAGCACGTGATATTTCTATGGTTAGGATATAAGATTGTTGTCGGCAACACTTTACTCATCACAAGTTTTCTGCCAGCCCTAACCAGGCAGGCCCTTCTGTAACACATACATGGAAGTAAGTGGCTAGTGCATGTGTGTGATAAATTTCCAAACCCCAAACCCAGTAATCATAAGCATCCCTTAGCACGTTTCTCAATGACCTCCCTTTCTCTTTTCCCTAAAGTTACTGAAGTTTACACCGAATTTATAAATGAACAGAATGTGACACACAGTTTAAGTACAGTCTACCTGTATTTTCTGTGAACATTTGGACTTCCCCATATTGCTTCCAAAAGTAATTAATAGTCTTGTAGGTGTCCAGATTTAAAACATGGACAGAGGTTTGAACATTAATGCACCCATTTTTCCCTTTTTGCTCCCAGATTCAATGATGCTTTCTGGAAGCTGAGCAGTAAAGTTATATTTTAAAATAAAAATTTTGAGTGCAACTTAGTCTAGTTTTTGGAAAGGTAGTACCTTTCTAGGTGCACCTTTCTAGGTGCTATTTTTACCTTCGTCTTTGTAACTAGTGGCTTCACTTGTGCCTTTGGAAACAAAATTTTAGCAGCCTCAGTATAATGACTGAGGAAATGCAGATATCAAGAATGGAATAATCTAGGCTCTTCACTTTTCCTTCCCTCTACTATCTATCTGCAATGAGTCCTTCAGCAGAGCTCAAGGAAATTATTGGTGATATGGAAAGTTATGCCAAGAGAAATCCAAGTACCTGTTTCATTCCTAGGGTGCGTAGAAGCCAAGCTTAGGCTCTAGGTATCCAACAGGCAAATTGAAGAAATGTAAGAACAGTAAGAACTACTGCTCTTTATAAAACCCAGAAATTAACCTAATGTGAAAGTAAACCATACAACTTTCCTTGTTGCTTGTCAGAGACCCCTTTACAAACCCCTAGGCAAACCAGATAAATAGGTGAGCTCTGGAGTGTTATTTCCAAATGATATCCTTCATTTTCTAGTAAAGTTTGCCATACAAAAGTTCAGAAATCATGGACATTTCTTCTCCCCACTAAAATCATGAGGCTTTTAATGCTATAAACTTCACTGGCTTTTTGTTGATAACTTGTAGCACTCTGCAGCCAGACAAAATCATGATTTTCTTTTTAGTAACGTCACTGCAATTCTTCTGTGAGTGCAGTAACCTATGGTCTTAAGAAAGATTAGAATTAGTTAAAAATTTCAGTTTCATGGGAAACTGTTTTATTAACATTTGGTTTTATTCTAGTCAGGAAAAAATATCTAAAATTGAAATAGCATTTAAGGAAGTATGTCATATAGTAATTGAGATTTGTTCTTTATGGAAAAAACAGTAACTCTCTATGCATACAGAATTTTATAGGATAGTAACTTGAGGAATTAATTTAACTTCATTGCAATGAGGAGAAGTTTAAAATCAGCTATGAATAGATAAGCATACACCAGAGTAAGTAACACCAGAACGAAAATGAAAGGCTGGGGAGTTTATATTAGGTGTTATATATGTGAAGCCAGGAGACTTCAGATCCTCTGGGCTAATGAAACCAGTCCTTGCTAGTGTGGCTTCTAAAAAGGACTTCCAATTCTGGAAAAAAAAAGTATTTTTTTATCCAAAAAAAAGAGTCACCCACTTAAAGATAGACTACAATATATTAACGTATTTGCAAGTTTGAGGTTAGAGATTTTATTTTGCATTTTTTTCTCCATTTTGGTCCTCTGGTAGTTTCATGTTTACCTTTACACATTTACTTAAGGATGCATTAATAATAGCCTTGCATATCTTTTCCCCATGTAATCATCTCCTCTAGCATTTTAAGGAAACTTCATTATTCTTCTTGGGTGTGTTTTTTTTCTTTTTTTTTTCCCCTTCTTTTTCTTTTTCCTGGACTCAGGTAGGCTCTTATTAAATGAGGGGTAAAAAAAGTTGTTTTGATTTCTTTTGTTTTCCTCTCTTTTTCTCTCTCTGTCTATACCCTCCCACAGAATTCGGCTTGCAGAACCAAGATTTTTGTCTCTATAATCATACATTGTCAACAGTGACAAGAGATGTAATTAGCTTCATAACCAGATTATATCATGAATCACAATCTCTCCAATGTTTCCTTCCATTGGCTGTGAGTCCAGACAGCAGCTACCCGCGGCGTGTATGAGTGTGTGCAGGGCTGCTACTTGTTTCCATAGGCTCAGGGAAGACTAATTCCTAGCATGTATTAGTCTCCTGTTCAGGTTTTAGATAGTTATCTTGCTGTTGGAAATGTTCAGCCACTCAAAAATCATCATGTGCACTTATCAGTCTCAGATTTTAATAAAGAATGGTTTTCTTTTTGCTTTTTTTTTTTTTTCCACTTGGTTTGTAGTAAATTTGTGCTATGTGCAAAGTTAAAAGCATTGCCCCTGAGAAGCCGAGGGAGAATGGCGTTTTAAAAGTCATTGGTGTTCTTAAATAGCAGCTTTGCGCTTGTTCATCTGCTCCAGAGATTTCTAACAGCAAGGCAGGCAGCTGCTGCAGGCCCTCAGCTTTTAGAAGGAGAAGGGTCAAACTTTGGTGCTAGGGAAGTGAGCAGCAAAGGTCTTAGCGTTCTCCAGAAGGGCCGTGACTTCAGCCAGCGTCCAAAAGTGGGTACTAAAATGCGAAGGAATTGCAGGAGAGAGCAAAGGAGAAGAGAGATTTTTCCATGCAAACAGGTATTAATCAAACAAGCCATTTTGTAAAGAGAGACACAGTAAAGAGGATTTACTCACAGTTAAAGGAATTTTTATGTCCCAGAGTTTTTTGAATTTTGCCTGTTGCTAAGTCGAAAACAAGGCAAGAGGAGGAAGGAGAAGGTCATAGAAAAAAATGTGTTGGCTGTTCGTAGGCTGGACAGAGAATCAAGGCTCTCAAGTTCTTGGTAGTTTTTAAGTATTATGTGTCCAAAGGGGACCATCAGAAAGAAGCACAGCACTGTAATGAAAGCATAAGTGGACCCAGATCAATGAGAAGTTTGCCGTGATTCTGACAGGCTTTAGCTTGCCAAAATCCTGCTTCCAGTGACTGCAGTAATTTCCCCGTCTCCCCACAGTGCAGATGTTTCAGGAGGAGGAGGAATGCTCCTCCCATTCCCATTTCCTATAAATAGAAGATTTCTACATTGCGTTCTTTTTCCCCACCAATCTATTTCTTAATTGGAAATTTTATTTTCTTTTATGGAGGGGAAGTCTTTTTACAGTTTATTGCCACTGGGGGCAATCTAATACAGATATTGAGGTGGCCAGCACTGTTCTCTGCAACCACAGTCCTGTGGAGTTCATTATCGTTTATCTACCTAACTTAAAAGAAAGAAACGATACACTAAGGCCAAAGAGAGAACACATCTGTTGTGTTTCACTAGAAAATGAGGAGATATTTATCTCTGCATTAGAAGGAAAGATGATAACAACTTTAAGATTTAAATTGATCTAGGTATATGATGCTAGAGATCCTAAATGGTTTCAGATTGCGGAAGATTATCTTGTAATTTGTATATATTGCTTCTGTAGGCTGCTGAGGAAGCTAATTGAGATACATCCTGTGGTTAAGTTAGCATCTTTCTCAATGACTGAAGATCATAATTTTATCTTCAGATAAGTTAATGTTATCTGTCTGTTATGTTCATTTGTATGCTGCAGAAGTGCTGACAAGCCTCCTGTTATCCTGTATAGAATTTGTGTCAACCAACCAGATTAGCAGAAGATTCACCGGTATAAAATTGTAATATAGGAAACAACCTCAGCCCCCAGAAAGCAGGCCAGTAAACAGGGGCTGAGACTGGAAAGAGGCTCTCAGGCTGCGTTTACAGAAATCCTTTACAAAAAACAAAGTCTGCGCTGTTGAAGTAGATGCTTATCAACCCTACAGCTGTAGTGGAAAAGAGATGCACTGTGCAGCTTGCTTTGCTGAACAGCAGCGGGCACTTTGCTGTGCTGCAAAGGGAAGAGCTTATCCTGAAGGAGCACAGGGCATGTGGGAGAGCAGGTTCCCTCTGCTTGCCCTTGCCTCTGCAGCGGCAATACTGGCACCCAGCGTTGTTGCAAAGTGATATTTTCAACTCACATAGTAAAGATAGGCCAGGTCAGAGAGACTGTCAGGGAAGTTTTTGTTTCCTTAAGTAAAAGGGTAAAGAAAACACCTGAGGGATTTCTTAATTGTCAAGTGATTTTTGATACAAGCAATATGCCTGTGAAAAAGCATACTAATTCTACATCTCTGCTCTACTTGGATGATTGAGGATTGATGGTTGAGGATTGAGTTTTTTTTTTCTTTTTCTCCCTTTTTGAAACACTCATATAGCTCTTTTCTAATAAAAGCATTTGATGTGTTGGGTGGAAGGTTATGAGAAAAGGAAGATGCAGGTAACCTTGAAGGAAGAGCAGAAGTGAATTCATTCCACCTGTGATAAAATGTCATGTAGTTTAGTCAAAAAATGTAAGTATTTATCCTTAAATGTTGTATTTCATATTAGCCCAGATGAGACAAGAAGACAGTTCTTGTGATAGGAACAGGGCCTACAGGTAGAGGCATTGGGTAAAGGCTGATTTCAGATTGGATGAAACTCCGGGTTGTATCCCAAAGTTTGCTTAAGTGCTTTAAGTGCTACTTAAAGGACAGATGTTAGGCCTTGTTATTTCTATTCATCAACAGATGCCAAAGTGACAGAAACCCTTCTCTTTGAAGTCTTTGCTGAGGTCTGATGTGGCTGTGCTCGTGCAAGTGTTGTATGCAGGGAGCGCTGCGGGACAGCAAGGCTGCACTGCTGGGGCTGGTGGAGAGGCGTTTTCCCGGGAGACACGTCCACATGCCTGGGCTGCTTCGTGAGGAGGTGTGGGAGGCAGATGGATGCGGGAGAAGGTGTCGGGAGAAGGCAAGAGGTGCTAATTCTTGGCGCACAGATGGGCTGGGCCTGGCAGCACCGTTGTACAGCCTGATGATGGAAGCCACAAACTGCCATGGGAGAAAAGGTGTCAGGTAAAAAACACCCACACGTTTCTATGCCTCTGAATAGGTTTGGGTTTTATTTGGATGTTGATGGTGACTTATTTGGTTCTTGGAATCAACAACAGTTCTCATCTTTTGAACACTGGAATGTAAGACTGTGTCACACTCTGTTAATAAATGTTAAGTAGCCTTTAAAAATAAGTGATCTTTACAAATAAATAGATATGCTAACATCCGTGTGAAAGGCAACTTCCCACACTGACCACATCTCCATCTGGCTGTAGGCCCTCTGGGGAGGGAGACGCCATGGATGAGGTTTGGTTAATGTACATTGGTGACCCTGACAGAGTATATTAGTTTGGCTGAAACTTTGGAGGCTGCCTCTGAAATCCTAGTGTCAAGGTTAATCCTATAAAATGTGAGTATTATCTACAAAAATAGAAGGGACTTATTTCTCTGCTGTATTTTAGCAGTGTTCAAATCCTGGACTGGATGAAATATTTGAAGACAGATTTGTAACTGTATGAAGAGGCTGCAGCTGCTAGTACGTGTGGGCTCAGTTTGCATTGCAGGCCGAGCATGTTTCCCTACCCTGGCCCTGCTGTGGGTGACCATGGTAAATGAATGGAAGCACCTGCACTGGTTACAGCAAAGATCCAAGCTCTTACCCAGCAGGAGAGAGAAGGAAACAAAAAAGGCCAACATTTCTCTGAACCTATTTGCAACTAATGCTTGCAAAGGCTGGAGTGCAGCCTTGCCATACCGTGTACTGGAGTGATGGTAATCTGCAGCATCTCAGTTGCAGAGTGAAAACACTTTAGACACAGTCTTCTTGCTTATTAATGTAGTGAGGAGCACGTTATTAAGTGCCTTTTGGCAGTGAGATGCCACTTGGGTTGTGACATACCTCGGTCGTGCTTGCAAGGACGGGGAGCAGTGCGATATGTCTTTGACTTTGCACCACATGTTCCAGAACACTGTAGTTCACTCACACATTTTATAAAATCAATTTCCATTCTGTCATGGTATTTCACACATTCGCGCTCTGAATAAGTTTGAGAATATTCTACAACTTACTAAAATAACTTCAATTTTAATTTTTCCTATTACACGAAGAAACCTATCCATGCATTATCTGTTGCAGATGGAAGAACTACATATGGAGAAGTCAGATCTATTAATTAGTTTATAGGCACATAGTCCCCTAAACCGTACAACAGATCCATGTGTTACTCTTAAGAGCTGTCTGAAGTACTTGCACTGAATAATTTATTTGAATTTAGCCCTGTTTCTGCTGTTAATTATCTAAGATCAAGCTTTGTTTCTTGTCTTTTTGTTTTTTGTACCATGCTGTCCATTACCTAAACTCAAACAAATGCTTCTGAATATATTTCAGCCTACTGAGGTGTTCAAACCATCAACACTCATTGACTGTGCTCTGTTCTTTTTATGGTGTGCCAGGATGATTACTAACGTCTGTTGTTTTTAGTCCTTCAGTCATTATTTAAATGCTAGTAGGAAGAAGGAAGGGGGAGGAAAGAAGGAAAATCACAAAGACACATGGGAACCCTGATCAGTGTTATTTTTCTATTTCCTCTTTCAGGGCTGTTTCAAGGCCCTAAACAATGTGGTTTCGTTGTGTTGGGAAAAGAGGGAAAAACACGAGATTTCCAGCATCACATGGCTCTTTTGTGGTGGAGAGGGTATGGATGAGCCATTTAGCCCATGGCGGGACCAGGCAGCACTGGTTTCCACATCAGCCAGAGCTCTCCCTTGGCTAAACAGCTTCAGACTCCATTGCTGCGGGCTTTGAGCAGGTGAGATGGGAAGGTCCAGGGAGTAGGTTAGGGAAGAGCTGGGCCAGCAGGGCTCAAGTAGAAAAGAAGCTGTAATCTGTTGTATTTTTGGCTGAGGATTATTTTGTGTGCGGGTTTTTTAGCTGGCTTATTTATAGAAGAAAACTAGCAAAACATATGGGCTAGTTATGCCTCTATACAGCAATGTGTTAGGATAATATAATCTTGCACTCGCGCTGAATTACTGTAAATCTTGCTTAATGAATTACAATTCTTCACCTATGCAAAAAAAAAATCAAGTAAACTTAAAAGGCATTTTTGTTTTATTTGCTATTGTGTGGTGTGCTGGTAGTAGTATTTATAGAGAAGCTATCCAGAAAGACTAAATTAAACACTTACCGAAATCTGTGGCTCTTCAGCACTGTACATTTTATTCCCCTAGCATCACTCTGTGAAATATTGCCACCCTTCCTTAGGCAGTGGACACACTGTAATGCACCCTCTGTATCCCAGAGATTTGTTTGCACCAAAGGATCAGAGGTTTTTGCTGTCATTCTCTAGAGCAAAGTGAAGGATCATCTAGAATATTGGTTACAGCTATCATAATATTTTTAAAAATGTGTCCCTTCTCCTAAATGGACAAGAAAAGCAGAGAACTGGGAAAAAAAAGGTAAGTGTGTCCTTTCTAGAGGCCCCAAAAGAGAAAAAGACTTTCCCAGGAATAGGTAGAGAATATGAAGCAATGCTGAGCTTTGAACCTAGATCTTCCAGCATGTTGCCATCTACACAGAACGTAGCAAGGCTTTTGGAAAATGAACAGGAAAAGGAGTCAGAGATAACATTCACTCGTTCACAGCTGTATGTGAGAAAACATTTGCACATACATCCTTGTGCTCATTCCACTCCCTCAGTTAGTATTGTGTGTTGCATCTGGGACTCTGTAGTAGCTGGAAGATTTATTAACTGCATCCAATTTATTTGTTTAAGTAGGTAACTCCCTCTGGTACTACTTAAATAATTGTGCATTTTCATATTCCAGTAAGACAGTGAAATGCATTGTGTTTATGCACAGCTTTAGTATAAGCAAATAGGCATTGTGTCAGACCCCACTCCTTTTGATTAGGTCCTGCTTTAATTAGCTTTGTATGTGTCTTCATATCTCTTACTGGAGGTTAGGGTGAGCAGCAGCCTCTTAATCCTTTCAAGATTTGGCACTGGGACTTCTGGGCTTGCGCCAGGCCTTGTGCACAAAGGCTGCCTTGCAAGAATTGTGATAAGGACACGGTGGGAGATGAGGGTAGTGCTTTGGTCCAAAGGCTTCACCTCGGTCCTGTTGGGGCAAGAATGAGAACCCTTTGGATTGCAAGGAGAGTTGGACCTGTTCTTACATTTTGATTCTCAGCTGCCATGTGCTTCTTGTGGCAATGCTGAGTGCAGTTTGTTGATACACAGGTGCCTCTTCTTGTGAGAATCAGGCCTTCCCTTGGCACAGCAGCTTCATGTATCCATGTTTTGTGTGTGAACACAATGTTTGCAAGGCAAGAGATTGGCAGTCCTGCAGACAGGAGTTTCCTGTGCGTTCAGTGTCTGCCTCCGTGGGGCTGGATTTACAAGTCACGTTGCGGTGCAGCTCTGTGGACCAGAAGGCAGCCCGAGAGGTTGGTGAGTGTTCCCCAAGGCTGCTAATACCGTCAGGTTGTAGCCACATGCTGGAGTTTGGTATTCGCATCACCCTAATTCCTAAAGGCACTTCTACGGCACATTCCCTTCTAACGCAAGCTGCCCAAACATCTGTGGCGAGACTAAGGAAAACATGGAGAAAAAGACCCGAAGATGAATATTTCAGCAGAAACGTGGGAAGGAATGCAATGTAGCTCACGCAAAACCTTCTGTAGTGTATGCCATAAATTAACACAATATAAATTTATACATATTTACACCACATAGACTAAAATATATAAATCCTCAATACTCAGCCTTCTGTAGTAGGTGTAAGCAAGCAGTCCATATGCTTAACTGAGTTCTGGGGAACTCTAGGGAACAAAATGTATCTTTGTGGAACTTACGATATTAAGGAAATTATAAACTAGGGTAATCAGTGCAGTTCTCAAAGTGGGTTGTCTTTTCTGCATGCTCAAAACGAGAAACAACTTCCTGATTTGATATCTAAGGCCCTAACTCAAGCAGGTGCTAAAATACACCTGTAACATTTAAGCACATGAATAGCTTTTTGATGTGGAAGGCCTAAAGATCAATCCACTGCTTTTTGGATTTTCCTGGCTTCAGGCTGTAGGAGGCTATATTCCTTTTGAATTTGTATACTTCAGTGACAAAATGCAAACTCATAACATCTCATTAGGTACCGATACAGGATATACTTTCTTGGTATATGTATTTGAAGTGTTGGAACTTGGATTCCAAATGCCAGGCTTCCCTTCCCGTTATACTATAATTTCCAGGGGTAAAGGCCAAAGTAACTCAGCAGGTCTGATACCTTCATATCAGACCCCATGTCCACAAGCTACAGCACTGAGGCACCACGCTATAAGGGGATGCTCAGTGCATAAGGCATGGCTGGGGTGTAATTGGGTCTCAGTGGAGACCAAGGTCTTGGGAATATCTATGCCATCTTCTCCTTCATGAGATATATAGGCACAGAACCTTTAACTGGTCACTTTAATTTTCCTGACTCTTTTTGTGGACACAATGCACTGATTTAACTGCAGGGGAATCAACGGCGGGTGTCAGAAGATATTTCTATTGGATATTCTGTTTACTTTGGTTTATCATATCTACAGATTTATATTGGGCCAGACTCATGCTATCTGAACAGTCCTAGTTTGGTGTCATCAGCCTTTCACCTCCTGTTGAACTACTAGCAAAGATTAATGGTCACAGATTTGGAAATCCTTGTGAGGCAGAGATTTTGTCCTTGCCGATTGGACTAACAAACTTTTAGTGAGCCCTTGAATGAACTGTCTGGTAAACCGTATTGGTCAGAGGCTCCCATGGTCGATAGAGAGTGTTTCTTTACAAGTCATCTTACAAAGTCAGTGATAGACAGCATTGACAAATGCTGTCTAACTGCAAATGCAGCCTCTGAAGGACAAGTTTTCCAATGAAAATACAATTGAAACATAGCAGAGGAAGGTAATGTAGTATATCTTATGAGCGCCGTATGGTACAACAGTTGCTACTTGTGCGTTATCGTTGATGTCCCTCTAGGGACATCAAAGATAACTCCTTGCTACGAGGAATAAATTTCGATCCATCAGTCTGAAATTTGGGCTTGCAGCTCTCAAATTATAGAGTTACTTAGTCTCTCTGTTCTCCTTACTAGAACAAACTTCCATTGGAGTGATTCCCATTTGGTGTTTGAGGAGAATCCAACAGGCAAGTGCCTTTCTATAAATGATCCAGCATTAAGTATGTAAGGATAAGACCTACCAGAGCCACACCTGCTCCCCTTCTGCTCCCCATCCTTTGCCAAAACCCAGTCTACAAGTGCTTCAGCATGACTTCTCTGCCTCCTGTGTTTTGTTAAGATTTGCTGTTCTTTCCTGAGGGAAACTGGTGAACAACATGAGCCTACTTGGGGGTGGGGAGTGGCGGGGGAAAGGACAAAAAACCAACCAAACGACAACAAAAAAACACACACAAATATTTTAATGTTTTTTCCCTCTTTTTGTTGAGTTTCTCCCCTTTGTTTTGCTCTGTATAATTATTACCCTATCATTTAATTACGTTGCCATTTTTGATCTATCAGTGCAGGCCAAACTTGCTGAAAACGAACAGCAGTATGTAACCTTCTGAAATCGCTAATTGTAGTACTGCAGGTGAGTTGAACAGTAGACTATTGTAAATTCTGGTCTGAAGTACTTTGCTGTTTAAATTGGACAGCAGCAGGAGAGAGAATAAAAGCTATTTTGTACCTGATGTTCTTGGAAACATGTTCCCAGTTCTTCATGGAGGACTGCTGCTGTATTTGAATATATTAAAACAGGGACACATGAATGACATTGATACTCTGCAGCAGGAAGAGCTGAGCCTTTTGTCTTCTCTTTACCATTACATGAGAGCTATGCTAATCTTCTTTCTCTAAATGGAAACCCTCCAGGGAAGTTTTGTGTACTCTAAATAGCATCTCTGTATGATCAGAGACTTGGCTTCATGTACATGTAATGCATAACAGATAAAGATACAGGAATATCAATGCAGATCAGAGGTTATTCAGTCAAGGCGAGCCTGTTTAGTGGGGGGGGGGAATATTATAAAAATAGCAATCAATGCACTATTGCTGCTACCCTTTCTGGCAAATTACTGTATTTTGCCAAAATTTTGATACAATTGTGAACAGAAAATAGAATCTTTCTCATAAGTACCTTTGTCTAAACTATTTACTCACCTTGTATGTATAGTCAGCAGGCAATCACATTCACTTTTCTCTATTTTGTTGCCTTGAATTTCATATAGCTATTTTATTATGATCTCAGTCCTGAAAATAGTCTGCCAATGCAGATTTTCAGAGGAATACTTACACTCTTAAAATGTTGCATGAAAATTAGTTGATCAAACCTATTAGCAGCACTGGCATACAAATAAGTAGCATTCATCTGTTTTCTGTAATCACTTTGATAGGAAAAAGAGCCCCATCTCAGCCTCAGCACAGACATAACTTCTCAGCTTTGGCTTTAGCAGTGCTAGTGGCTTCTTAGTTGGGTGAGTAGACTCCTCTTTTTGGTTCTCAAGCAAAGATCCAAGAACCATCTTTGCGCTGGAGTGCCTGCATGAAGGAAGCTGGTGTGCAGAAAGCTCACATGAAAACTGATCACATATTAAGCATGTGGACTAGTTCTTCAGGTGCACGCACTGACTGACAATTCCCTTCTTGGGGGAAGAAGATGACCCCAAACTGACTCTCTTAGACTTAGGTCTTTTAATGAGAGAATTATGAAAGAATTTTCTTTTTCTTCCTTGTGATTGTATGACAGAAGAACCACTGAAGCACTTTCATTACAGTATATTCAAGACCATACAGAATATATAGAAGAATAAAGGTCATTCCTTCTGAGAAAGTGTAAAGGTTTTCAAGAAATAGGGAAGGGAGCAGAGGAAAGAAGGCTTGGCTGTTAATGTCGTATACACTTCTTTCCTGACCCAGCAGACAGAGAGAAAAAGTATTTACATCAAGGAAACATTTCCTATTTCTGGATTAGATTAATCTGGGGCACAGACAGTCTCAAGCTACTGTACAAAATAAATTCTTTTATGGTCAGTTGCAATGGGACACACACATTTCTTTAACAGTAGATGAAACCATTTTGTTTCAATCTGAGGACATGATGTCGGTTCAGCCGAGTTGTGAACTGAAAGTATTGCTCCGAGATGCCACACATGGAGTTCCCTCCTGAAGAACTTTCTTTACGTATTTCAGTGCCTAAGCCTGGAAAATGAGTGAGTCCTAGAGCTGTGTCTCCCCAAGTCCTGACTGTAAGTACACAGTGTGCACTGGCTGTAGAGAGATATATTAGTTGCTTTGAGATTTCTCTGTTTAGAAAAGTTAACTTTTCTATCTTGTAATCTCATAAAATCCGCCCTTTTGTAGTTTAATTTCTTTTTGGCTGCGTTGGGGAGGTCACTGCAGGAGAACACCTTGCCACATCCACCTCAAAGGCCTGTTTGAGCTAGGACTTCTCATCACAGAGACACAAGCTCAGTTTTTCCTGCTCACCATAGGGGATTTGAATTCCTGCATTCGTTATCTTTTGTAGATTTGGTACCTTGTGGTGTCAGATGAGAAACTTGAACACCACCACCCTGTGCCAACATCTGAGCACGAACTAAGCTGTCATTCAGTCTGTCCTCTACCCAAAGTGCAGCTAAATGTTTATACAGATCTAAAACAACAGGATTCAAGGAAGCACCAGATTGGGCTGCTTAGAGCAGAAATATGAAATTGAACTACAGAGAGACTACATGTGTCCAGCCTGATGATTAGGACTCCTCTTTGCAAGTAGAATCACCTTGGTTCCTGGGCTAGTGAATGATTATTTGTGCAAAGTTAAGAGGAGAGTTTGAGAGTGCCAGCACAGTGGCGACAGCTGGTGAGATGATGGTGAAGAGATGCTCCCTAGAGGGGAATCTGATCTCCTTAGCCAGAGAAAATAATTGTCCTCATCACTTGGATATTTGATAAATGGATAAATCTCACATTATGGGCAATTTTGTGCAAGGTAATGTTTTCCCCTTGTTTGTCACAATGACCAAAGCAGTTTAAAAATGAAGGAGAGAGTCCAGAATGGGCATTAGAATCATAGAATCATAGAATTCCT